>WOVY01001922.1:95000-502500 GCA_013436015.1 Rhipicephalus annulatus | reverse complement strand
CGGTAGTCTTTAATCCTGCAATGGTAGCTTCGATTTCGTCGGAACAAGTAGGAAATAGAAAAAACGATTGGGGGCAACGCAAAAGGTCAGAAGAATTAGGGCACGAGGGAAGTTGAGAGCATACACCCGAAAAATGATTGCTAAATGCATTAGCGATATCTGCAGGTTCAGTAAATGATGAGTCGCCCTGAACAATGGATTTGATGGGCTTATGCTGAGTAGCGTTATTCAGGAATTCCTTAACTAACTTCCATTTTTTCTTTATGTTGTTACCGCACCTATTGAATTCATTGTCGTAGTAGCGGCGCTTGGCGGCTTTAAGGAGCGAGCACAGAACTTGAGAGTAGCGTTTATAACGTGCTCGGAGATTAGAATTTAAAGGTTTGCGCTTCATCTTTTTGTATAGATTATCTTTTTTACGCAAGGCAAGAAGAAGCGAATTTGAAAGCCAAGGGCACCGAGGGGCAGCGTAACGCCTATTGGAAGTTATTATTGTTGTACAGTCACCGACAGCATTGATCATTGCATCAGAAAATTTCTGTATAGCGATATCAGGATTCGAGACATTGAATATGCTGGACCAGTCTATTTCTGATACAAGGTTAAAAAATTTTTCACGATCAAATATAGAATGCTTGAAGGTTTCAGTTTTGTTTTTTTCCTGCTTGTGCAAGTAAAAAAACACGGGGAAGTGATCGGTAATATCGCAGTCGATAGTGCCAGCTTTTATTGGGGAATCATGATTAGAAAAAATATGGTCAAGGAGGGAATGGGAAGAATGATCTACGACACGTGTAGGAGTATTTATCAGTGACTCATAACCGTAGCTACAAAAGGCACTAGTGTAGATCGAAGTGATAGGATTCGCAGAATCAAGAAGATTGATGTTAAAGTCGCCCATGATGAACACATTTTTGTTTTCGAAAGACAACTTATCAAGCACTAGAGAAAGTGCATCGCAGAAATCAGCTGCATTAGATGAAGGAGAGCGGTAAACGGAGCCAAAGACTGTCCTATTAACATTTGAAGAGTCAATTGGATCGAGTTCAACCCAGACAGATTCGCATTTGGGAACATTTATGCTTAGATCTTTGCGTCGACAATACGAGAGCTGGTTTGAAACGAAAATGGCAGAGCCCCCGTAAGGGCTACCACTACGATGATCGTATTCGCAACCATAGTCGGCAAAGCCATACATATCACGATCTTCACAAGTAAGCCAGGTTTCGGAGAAGCAGATAATGGAGAAATGATGGTTCAAAGTATGAAGTAGTGTGGAAATCTTGTTACAGTTCTTTTTAAGGCTACGAGCATTGAAATGTATTGCGCTGAAAACATTCGCGTTACCTAAACATTTCGCCACCTGTGCTGGTGAAGCACAATTCATTACAGAAGAAGAGAGAAAGCTACAAAGCCAAGGAAAGTAGCCTACTCTTCAAAAATTGAAAGGTCGTGGTCAGTCAGTACCCGAAATACACGACTGTTGATTGTTTTACGTGCCTTAATAACACAGTTCTCGGTCCACACGAACATCCAGTTTTTGTCTTTCTTTAGCGCGCGCGCCTTTCCGAGCAATCTCTTGTTTTCCGGAGTAAGGTGTTCATTGATAAAAATTGGTGAATCCTCGCAATCATTGAAATTGAGGGATGAGAGCAGCAGCATCTGTGCGAAGAGCGAGTGGCCGATCGTGTAGGCGTCGCAACGAGGCAGGAAGTGTTTGTCTTTCATAAACGAATAGAAGGCAGCAGGGGGAGGAGGAGGAAGAGAAGAAATGAAAGGCAGGGAGGTCAACTAGACGCACGTCCGGTTTGCTACCCTGCACTGGGGAAGGGGTGAGGGAATTAAAGGAGAAGAGAGAGAAGAGAAGGCAGCACAGCAAATGGCTTCTTGGGCGCCGCGGACCTCTCATGCCACACTGTCGCTCTCTCCAAGGTCTTACTTGAAGCTACAGCTTACGTAGTTAGCACCTCTTGGTTTTAAGAAAAAAAGCTAAAAATATTGTGTGGAAATTATATTACTTTTTGAGCGTTATAAAAGTGTACTCATGCGGCTGTACCCACCAGAAAAGTAGACGACAGAAAGATTTCCTCCAGTCCGGTACTATATGTGATCACTTTGCAAAAGGCAGCCTGATTCTGATTTAAAAGAATGAACAAAAAATCGTATTGTTCATGCTGCTTGTTATATTAATACACAAAATAATGAATAAGTATGTACCCTTTCACGCATCAATTTTATTGAAACTCAGAGGTCACACTAGGCAGGCCAACCAACAAAATCTTAACCTGCCAATAGTACACGATGTCTACGGCCGTCGAACGATAAATTTTGTTGATGCTAAAATTTGGAAAAGTATCCCCACCCAAATCAAACGTCTGCCAAATATGATTCAGTCACTCAAAAAACTCTTTCTATGGGAGAGTTACCGGTTGCCCTGCTAATATTGTGGAAATATATGTACGTGTCGCATTATTTCTGTTTTTCTCCCTATATGTCTGCATATGATTTTCCAATCTGTGATTGAATTCTCTGTGTAAGAATTTTACTCGCTAATTGAACAAAATGCCTTGCCTATAACGGATTCTTAACTAGCCATGTTGGCTACGGATCCGGATGTTTTCGCACACATGTTTGTAAGGAATTTCATTGAAAAATAAAGGATTCTTCTTCTTCTTCTAAAAAAATTTCTTCTTCTAAGAAAGTTGAATGCTACAACTAAATCGTGCGATCCTACTCATTTAGATGAAAAAAAAAGAATACCTCCCCAAATTAAAATGTTACATACTTCGAAGCCAGTAACTGCCTGGCCTGTCAAGTATATAGGCAAGAGTATTTAAATAACGCCCGGGCGTCGGACTGCGCAGCCCGCAAAGCAATCCCAAATCTAACGGTGACTTATCCCGTTCCGTTGCTATAACTGTGACGCCAGCCTGAAGAGATTGAAACACTACGCACTACGTTTTTTTTCCCACGGCGTCTAAGCCTTCCTACGTGTTTGCGGGCATCGGATAATGGGGTCACGTTCTTGTTAAGTTGTGACGAGCGGGAAAGCCTCTTTGATCGAGCGGTTAGCTTCTGTTGGCCTGCATTGGCGCTTGCGAAGAATATCGCGGTGATCGGAAGTCACTGTTCTTCTTCCGGTAGTTTCTTTGTGTTACAGGACCACATGCTGTGCACACGTGATGGTCCACAGTGATCTTCCAGGACAGGTCTCTCTCT
Organism: Rhipicephalus annulatus; assembly: GCA_013436015.1. Classification (NCBI taxonomy): domain Eukaryota; kingdom Metazoa; phylum Arthropoda; class Arachnida; order Ixodida; family Ixodidae; genus Rhipicephalus; species Rhipicephalus annulatus. Next base: position 499,281 of record WOVY01001922.1, on the reverse strand, counting down.
CTCTCTCTCTCTCGCGCGCGCTCTCTCTCTCATTTTCTCTCGCTATCTGTTTGCACTTTCGTTAACCAGTTGATTTTCAACGAGCACCAACAGTTGATTACAAGAACTGCACTGAATTTACGAGGTCGACCACGCTGAAAGAGAACATTTCATTAGTATTGAAGCCAGTAAAGCACCCAGCCCTTTCTGTTTTCCCAACTTTGTCGTCTGTCTTTTTTTTTTGTTGATTAGTTGTGTCTCAAGTCTGTTCGTACGAACTAGCCTGACTCGCATCTCTAAACACGGTAAAACTAGAACCGTTATTCTGCTTGACGAGAGAAATTTCCAGTATATGACGACTAATCGTGGTGCAGATAAACACAATAGTAAGTTAGTAAATTTCGTACTAAACATCAGCTTCCATGAGATTTTTTACTAATGAAGTGTTCACTTTGACTGTGGATGGCCCTCTATTTGGTGTTGCTGATTGGATTGGGGTTAAACACTAAAGTGCCCGTCAGTTACTGAAAAGCTCTGCCATGAACAGCTGTGATTTCGCGTCGTGTTATGAAGAGGCACATTGACCGAAAATGAGCCCGATTGAGCTTGTTCGTGTAGCGAAGCGAAAGTCTGCAATTGCCTTTTTCAATGGCCATTCTTCAAGAAATTTATCGCGTCGCCAACACTACTAGCGAACGAACCAACAAGCCAACCTTTATTCATTCATTTCACGACGTGATCGTTCTGTGAAGTAGAGCTTCGCATCCCACAAGCCACAATCTCGCATCGTTAGAACAACGTGTGATAAACGCCAATTGCAGCAGGTGACGCATCTGTTTACAGATTTTACGGCTTCATCTAGCGTAATATTTTCGCATTCACTTGCATGTATACATTGCGTTTGGTGGGAACATGCTTTACTGATAAATACGGTGTTGATCTTCATCCATTTGTTTTCGCCATGTTTTGTCTTATGTAGAACTTGGCTCATGATGAAATTATATACGTATATCTGCTACAATGTATTGCTCGTAGCCGCACCACCTCATTTACGGTTCGCATTTCGCATAGCTGCAATAGACGGCCTCGAGGTATACCCTTGAAATAAATAATTAAGGCACATTATTCTCCATAGTTAATGTCGTTTTCGTCAATCAGTTATGACACGTTACGTCACTATATTCGGTCACAATGACACTGTGTCGTGCAGTTTGCTGTTCTCTTACCTGTTTCATCACCACACTTCGCACTTTTTGCGTGTGTTCATGGCGCTGTTCTTCCTGCACTTGAACTCCCTGGAGAACTCTTCGGAGTTGGACACCGGCCCCGTGACCCTGGTGGAAGGAAAACGTGCAGTAGCAGTGAGCGAGACAGCACAACCTTTCATTACTTTTTTTTTTTTTTCGCACAACTTTCCAGTGACCTATTTTTTTTTACTAGTGACACTCGTGAGCGCTTCAGTGGTGAAATCAACGTCGTGTAAAATGGATGCTACCCTACATTTCGTAACACTCGCTTCTATGCTGGCGTAACTTACCACCTAAAAAAAATAGGTCAACGTTTTGCGTACATTACTCGTCCAATCACAATTCTTCAGTCATCGAATCACACTTGAAAAAGAAATGAAGTGAAAGCAATGAACTTAAGTACATATTGCTTTCTTTTCATATTCATTTTCATGTTCAGTAGCTATGCAATATGTCATATTATTATCAATGAACGACAAATCAGGTTTGTGAAATCCCGCAAGGGGTGGGAGAATTGTTTTTGAAGGGAAAATATTCCACCTTTATATTTGTAAGGCTATTAAAGTGAAAATCTTGCAGCAGTAAGCTGCGAGGATATTAATAGGTCTTCTCAGAAAGAAAGACTTTCAGTAGGTATTAGTGGAAAGAGAAAAAGAAAGCAAAAGATAACAGGCGCCTAATGGGAGGTAAAAAGAAAAAAAACGTTAAGCTATCATGTGAGCCCGTCAATAGGACGGCGCAATATGGATACAGGAAAGGCAGGGAGGTTAACATGGACTGAGCCAGTTAAGCTATCCTGCACTGGTGAAGTGGGAGAATAGTCGGAGAGGAGGACAGAAAATTCGCGGTTACGCCCGACGTATAACAGTTCTGCCTATAGGTGTTGAATTGCGCTAGTAAGACGGGGACCAAAGGAAAAGACGATACAAACGGAGGCTTTGCAGTGTATAAAAACAGTGTGCTCAAGGAAACGAACATTTGTTGGTAGTTCACACTCTGTGTGTCGTCGTCTCTTCTTTTAGTTCCTGTCCTATTTGCACAGTTGAACATTTAGAATCATGAACCACTGTGACTAACTGTCAGCCATGCATTGCAACAGTTATGCGTTTGATATCGCATGACGGTGAATCGGTCAGGTATATCTAAGATTCATGGTAATAAGGGCTGCAGCGCGAGCACGAAGGTGCTAGAAGAAACGTGAAACGAAAGGCGAGGCAAGGAAAGCAAAGAGGACAACACGAGCACCTTCGTGCTCGCGCTGCAGCCCTTATTACCATGAATTCTAACCAACTAGCCCAAATAGGCGTTCTTCTTCAATATCTAAGACATCGCAGCCATGCTTTCGCTGTCTTTTCGAACTGTGACGATCAGCCCAGTGGTACCAATGCTTCCTCGACAGTGAAAGCGTTTCCGTCCCTAGAGCAGTACGGAGGCTAAGCCTCTCGTTTGCGCAAGTCATGGGGGGTTACGCAAGCGGTGCTGAGCCATCCTTTATTCACCTGAACCTCGCCGGCGAGTGGGGGTCACTGAGGATCTGCAAGTGGATGGCCTCCGGCGTTTCGGTGGAGCACCAGACTTGGGCGAATCCCACGTAGAACAGCTGCTTGTGCGTCAGATTCACGCCGGGCAGAGGAGGCTCGTCGGGGTGCCGGTCCAGCCATTCTTCGAATGCCTGCATTCCGAGGAAAATGGAAGCGCATCAGTATATGGGAGCGGCAGAGTCGCCGTTCGAAGACGCATTGTGCCTCGACTTGATGCAGTTGAATGAACCTTGCCTTAACGAACGCCGGTGTAGCGGATTATCGGTTACAATGATTATCGGTTGCAGCCCTTTGGTTAGCCACGCTTCGTTTCAATATTCACCATCTTGATTATGGAACTTAAGACGAACGCGCCGCCGCGATATGGGATGTTGAATATTGATGACATTTTTCTTGCGGGTCGCGCAGACTTGCGGTTGAGAACTGAAGATTTTACCGCAGCTGATATCGAACTAGTCGTCAAGCTGAGAACTATGACGAGGTGCGCTAACTGCAGTAGTGAGTTGTGTGTGAAACGCAGTTGGCAATATCGCGGTCACGCTTCGAGCTACTCTGGTGCGTGGCTTTCTGATGCGTGTAGAATCCTGACTGATGATCACCCTTAAGCCGGCGACTGTTTACCGATAACTGCACTAAAGCAGGATTTAGGGATAGAAGGACACACCAGCCGAAACTCAAAATACAAGAGACACTTTGGCCGTACTCAACACAACAAACAGAAACAGAAAAAGCTATCTCTATCGAACTGAAACGAGCTCGAAACTTTCCTTAACTCGTTTTAAAAGTCACTATACTATTACTTCAACTGCACAATATAATGATTATAACATTCAAAATCGCTCTCACTGTTTCCATACAACTCAAAGCCAAGCGACGCGTTTTATCAAAAGTAACTCACGTGGAAAGCCGCTTTGAGGCCTCCGTTGTCTGCGATGTTTTCGCCCAGTGTTTGCTTTCCGTTGAGCTAAAAAGAAGCAGAGTGCTCTTATCATACAGAGTGCATCGTTAGCCCAACATCTCACGACCGCACTGAACCGCACGAGGCGAAACGTTACGGCTGAATTGCAATGTATTTGCATGAGCGGGCATTGTTCGCGACGACAATTGCAGTGCAGCCACATAAAACGAATGCAAGGGACACAACGACTGCAGACTTCGCGTGAACTTACGTTTTCGTTGTTGGCAGTGTAGTTTGAATACTGATCGATAAAGCACTGAGCCCTGGCCTGGAAGCTCTGAATGGTCGAATTCTTCCACCACTGGTTAAGGTTGCCAGACTTGTCGTATTCTCGTCCTGCGTCGATTGGTAGAAAGGTCTTCAGAACGCGCATGAGAGCCGACTCGGTCACAATTCATATTCAACAATGGAACGACGCGATTCGTTTTAAGCACACTCAGCAACACCGAAGTGTGCTTCAGCGATTCGGAACGACATGCGACGATTTGATTCGTTCAAAATAGAATATGTTTTCAGTGACTTATATAAAGTTTATTTCTTTCCATGAGCACGCAGTGTTATTGATAGTATTGGTACTCTTTCTCAGCCGAACAGGACATTCGTATCAGAACGGCTGCGACAGCATTCCTAAATTCTAGCAACAATTTACTTATGGTTAGCAAGCCCATACATGATGGGCAAATCTGTGCATCGTGAGATAAACTCAACGGCTCGAGCACGTTTCGCGATAGTATAGGTAATCCTATCTATATTGCGCAGGTAATAAAGTAAGTTAAATGCAAAGTTCCATTTGGCCTCCTACTTGCGCGTGAATAGTGTGGCAAAGTAATAAAGAAAAAAAGACAACATCGTTATGCGTTTTTTTCATCACGCTGCGTTTACCAACTGCGAAAAAATGAGTACGAGTCGCTCGAGTCATTCATTACCCTTCTTATTAACTATGCCAATGAGCTATACCTGTGTTATATGCAGTAACTTCGACACCGCCATCTTGAAAAACCATTCGGTAAGAGATAAGACCTCCGTAGCTGCTCTTTTCGTATCCCATGCATTTTTCTAAGCTGGTTTCTGAGCTGGTTTTTCTGAGCTGGCGCGTTATGCTTCGTTGTTGGATGGGGGGGATAGAGATCAGAGGTAAAAACGTTAAAATCGGAAAGTACAGATGCGCCATGCATTGCGAAACTCGTTTTAGGTTAAAATATGACTCATAGATTGTCGTGACATGATAGTGCGACGATTCTAACGAGCACATAAATAATAATGGGAATCGCCGATTTACAGCATGCGGTAAAGTACACGCCCCCGCTTTGTAAATGCAGTTAGGCATTAATAAATTTCATTGAGCGGGTTATACTATAAATGCTTGACCACAGGCACTCGACATTTTATTTCAGTCTAGTTCTGTGGCAGTTTTTGAAGCTCAGTTTCATTAAAACGCAGGCGTACAAGATCATCGCCTTACCTTGGTCATCGAAGGCGTGGGTGAGCTCGTGTCCCATGACCACTCCCATGGCGCCGAAGTTGAGAGATCTGGAGTTGCAGAAGAAAACCAGCGTGAGGAACATATACCGTAACCATAATTAATCATGTCCAAAAACGGCAACAGTCAGCTAAACATCGACCTCTAATTAAGATCATATTTGTCATGTTTGCTCATCGTCTTTAAGCAAACTTTGTAGAACGCTTCGCAACGACATCAATTCTATCATGAGTGAATATAGCTGTGTGTGCAAGTTCAGTGCTTTTGCGGTCAGTACAAACGCAACGCAACCTGTTCCTAGATAGGACCTTTCATGTTCATGTTGATGTATTAATCAACTGTATTCTTCCAACCTAAGCTACAAAAAGTTCTATATGCTATAATTAGCGTGTGCTATGGGTATCACTACCTCTCCTTCAATTTGGAGAGCATGTGCTTGCTTACTTTGGATAGTTCGGATCGTAGAACGGTGCCTGCAGGATGCCAGCCGGAAAAACTGCAAAACAGAAGTGAGTGAACATTGTAAAAAGACATCAATAGCAGCCGAAAGGATAACCAGTTTAGGTTAACTAGTACAAACTATTTTAGGCAGTCGTTTCAAAAAGAAGTACTACTAAAGCTAAAGAAGTGATCAATATTTTACAATTTATCTTGTATATTTTACGCGACCTGCTGTACTGATTAAAGTTTCCAGGCCTTCTATTACCGTGGACCTTAGAAAAACAAGGTAAAAAGTGTTTAATATACAAGAGAGTATTCATTGTGCTAATCAAAGTACTTTCATATTGTAAGTAGGAAACACTGAATTTTCAATCAGCATTTTGTAACTTGATCAATATTAGACATGGCGATTAGTGCACGATGTTGTCTAATGCTATAGCGATTAGGTTAGTTTCTTGTTTGACAGTTAAATCACCCGCAAATCACAATTGACAGGCAAATCACAAGAACAATATTAACGAAATGTAGGCAGCGCAAACACCAAGGTGATAGACATAAAAAAATTACTCGCAGATAATTTATCCATGGTCTAGTCATGAGCATCAAAAGAAATTCTTTTCCCTTTCTCTTGTCCATTCTAGTTAGAAAGCAGGTATGTTTAATTAACGGCATCAAGTGACAAAACAAATGTTTGTTCATTACGACACGCTTATTCTCTGGCTAATTTTAACGGTAAATAATTACAGAAGTCAAATGCATTTCAACTCTGAAAGGGTATGCTTGCAGTCGTTCATCAACGTAAACTTGCAAAGGGGTGCTCCACTTCTCCGCGGGCGCGATATTATCGTCACTGTTTTGCGGTCGTACCAGCTGCGGTAGCTCATTGCGCTACCTGTTTGCGCTACAAAACACAATAAACTTGTGCTTTTGATCCAGCCACAGTGGAGGTTGTATGTTTTATGTACAGAACACGTTAAGAAATCTAGGTGATCAAACTAACCCGAACGACTATAAGATCATTTGGGCGTGTTTCCACGAGTTCCGTTTCTTTTCGTCGACATTATACCACATGCACGTTGATTGCATGCTCTTCTTGGCAAAATCACTTCACTTTGCTTCGTAGCTCCACCGTTTTATGATCTCGGATTTGCAGCGCGCACAAACAGCCAGGATTATAACAGGCACTTGTCTCTGTCTCTATCACGGTTCTTGCTTTTTGTCCACGCGATAAACTTAAGATCATGCATCACCTATTTCTAACGACCGCTCCACTGTTTCATCAGCTGTTAACATTAGGAGACGTTCGATGGAAATACATGTTGTGATCTGCACAATATGTTGTGATGTGCATTCGGGCAGTTCATAGCCACAAAGGAAAATGCGTCGTGGAAAAAACTTGAGGCGCTGGCAAGTTGTGGCACCAACCGATTTGGTTCTTGGTCGGCGTGTAGTAAGCGTTCACGATGGTAGGCGTCATCTCCCATTCGGTCTTGTTGCTAGGCCGGTACAGTCGCTGCATGTTCTTCTTGAGCAGGAACTGGCTCACCCGGATGTTGTTTTCAAAGTATTCGTTCTCTACGAATTCCAGCTGCCGTGACGAGAGAAAGAAAAAGAAGAGAAAGAAAAACAATAAACGTGTTGTAAGATCACTACACTAGCGTAAGAATCTGTTGCTTCCTAACTGAAGGCACAGAGGCAGTACCTGACACCAGAACTATATTTCGCTCGCTTTTTCAGTCGTGTCGCAAAACACACTTGCACGTGGAGCAGTAAAATTCTGAAGAAAGTCATAAATTTTGAATCCCCACTCAACTTAATGAGAGGGTCGTCTTAAGCAAGACGACTGTCTGTTTCTCGTTACTGTTTGCTCATAATCCACCCATTGTTATGGAAACGTGTGTCAGAAATTGCGAAATCGAACACCTCGTTTCAAGTTTGTTGAAGAAAAAAAGGCAGAAAATACAAACCTAAATCTCAGCATGCAGACTGAAAACAATAGTCGAAAAAGATAAAGAGAGTGAATCAAAGAAACTGTGACAGGATTTCTAGGTCATGACGCGAGAAGGAAAATTATGTGAAAAGCACATGTGCGCGAAACAATGACCCGTTTCAACAGTTAGAGCAAAAATGAGAAAAAGAAAGGCCATAAACTGGAAGCACCAGTAAAAACAATGTAATCGAGATCTCTATTGTGCCGGGGTCTAGACTATATAGTTTTGTTGGAGCCTGAATGCGAAGTAGTCCACCAAGTCCTTGCAAGTGACGAGTTAGCACCTCCATAGAGTGCTTCATCTCGGGAACAAAGGTCGACTACGACCTTTAATTCTTAAATAATGCCGTATAGTGCCGAAAACACAACGCAGATGGCATATTAGGTTGTGATGTCATCTTTCTCGCTGATATTTGATATATTTCTGCTGCTATCATGAGCCCATAAAAACAAAAAAAAAACAAGGTGTGTGATGGAAATTCACAACCGTTCCACTACATTGAAGATGAAGCCAGCGGCAGCGGCATTCGTGGAGTTTGCGCGCTTCTTCGCGCTGCTGCTCGCGTTGGCACTACTTCTATTCCCACTCTTCTTTTTGCCCCGCCGCGGTGGTCTAGTGGCTAAGGTACTCGGCTGCTGACCTGCAGGTCGCGGGTTCGAATCCCGGCTGCGGCGGCTGCATTTCCGATGGAGGCGGAAATGTTGTAGGCCCATGTACTCAGATTTGGGTGCACGTTAAAGAACCCCAGGTGGTCTAAATTTCCGGAGCCCTCCACTACGGCGTCTCTCATAATCATATGGTGGTTTTGGGACGTTAAACCCCACATATCAATCAATCAATCCCGCTCTTCTTTTTTCGGGCGAGTGACGCGCATTCGTTTCATAACGAGTTTATTGGGAATTCGTTGACGTAACAATGATGGCGCGATCTCTACGCCACGAGCGAAAATTCGGCAGATCCCACGTACCGGGGAATCGACGTTATGCGAAGCATGCGGAAGAAAGGTGACCGTGTTGCTATCCTTTTGTTGAGCGTGACGTCATGAAATGACGCTAAATTAATGTACAAATGCCGCGCACACAGACATGTTAAAGAGTTAAATATGTTTACATCACCAGTTGTTTGCAGTTGCGCAACGATGCCAACTGGAACATGCGTATTAGCAACACCAGAAGCTGATATGGAGCGCTGGTGCTCACGAAGATGCTTGCCCTGGACACTGCTACATGAATCAACTTCAGCGCATGGCAACTAACCACATCTGACGTTAACCCGACGTGACGGCTGTATCAAAATAGTACATATGTAATGTTTATAAAATTGGGTAGGCAGCACTGGAACCACTAGTGATTGATTGATTGATTGATTGGTTGATTGGTTGATATGTGGGGTTTAACGTCCCAAAACCACCATATGATTATGAGAGACGCCGTAGTGAAGGGCTGCGGAAATTTCGACCACCTGGGGTTCTTTAACGTGCACCCAAATCTGAGCACACAGGCCTACAACATTTCCGCCTCCATCGGGAATGCAGCCGCCGCAGCACTGAAACCACTATTACCGTTTCACGAAGATTGGCGTCAATTTAAATGTAGTTCCGCGACCTGGCGTAGCTCTGTGGTAAAATGCTTCATTGGCACCCAGAATGCTTGTGTTCGGTTCCAGCTGGTACTCATCGGGTCGACGCTATTGACGTCGGGTATTTCGTAACACTCGCGCGTTAAAATTGCCCATGTGTGTTCTCGTCGTTCCCGAGGAGATACGAAGCGTCAATCACCTGTGGCACACACCCGCATACCAACGGCACATACCCGCCCCTGGGTATGTGCCACTGTCTGGCGGAAAATGTTTTACGACGTACGCGACAGGATTGCGACATTATTCGTGTCTTGACAAGCGCGTCGTATTCGTCAAACCGTCTTACCCTCTCATGCTAATTTTGGTTCACGCCAAGTAAATAGGGTGACCACGAGAGCACTCAAACGTAAGCGGCTAGATAGGTAGATACGCTCAAAGTCGCCGAAGTTCGTTAAGAAGTGCTTCGCAGTTAAAATCGGGACTTAAACGATTGGTGGGAAGCGCCACCACCGTGTATCGCGACACTGATGAGTGAGGCGTCAGCGGTGGAGAGCGGGACGAGGATCGCCGGAGATTACTGTTCAACGCTTCTTCAGGTACTCGGAAGCGACTTTCGTGGCTGACGGTCGCCTAGTCCAAGATGCCCTCTCTTCGACGACCGCTTGCCGATCGGAGCCCCGTCCACGGACTTCTCTAACCGGCTCCCAATCTTTTAAGTGTGAATACACTTTATAAGCGACCCCAAACCATCAACCGCCGTCGGCGGCGTCCGCAGTCTTCTCTCTATCTTCGCTCGCTCCTCCGCTCTCCTCGCTCGCTGCAGCTGCGTGCGCACCCCTCTCTCTCGCGCGCCCGCCTTCTCTCTCAGTCTCCCGTCGAGAGCGGGTCGTGCGATGGATGTCCCGGAGGCAACGCTACCATCTGGATATAAGGCGCGTTACTGACACCGATATCAGCGTCGCCAACGGATTTTAACTTTACTCCCCCTCATAGCATCACCCCGTGCATTCGCACTTAACCATGTTCACCCTCGGGGAAATGCTTGGGAGTTTTTACTTTTCTCTCTATCCGTTTTAATCCCTCCGTATCCCGTTCCCTCGTGATCTACTGCCGACTTGTCGCGCTCCGAGGCAGGCAGTTGGGGCGCTCACTTTTCGTTTTTCCTATTTGGGAATCACTACCACCCCACCCCTCCTGATCCGCTAGAACGTAACCCACACAGCTTCGCTGTCCGCGCCCCGCCGCGGTGATCTAGTGTCTAAGGTACTCGGCTGCTGACCCGCAGGTCGCGGGTTCGATTCCCGGCAGCGGCGGCTGCATTTCCGATGGAGGCGGAAATGTTGTAGGCCCGTGTACTCAGATTTGGGTGCGCGTTAAAGAACCCCAGGTGGTCAAAATTTCCGGAGCCCTCCACTACGGCGTCTCTAATAATCAAATGGTGGTTTTGGGACGTTAAACCCCACAAATCAATCAATCAATCAATCAACCAATCGCTGTCCGCGTTCGCTGCACGAAGACAACGTCCCCGTAGCGATCTTCGACAAGCCTCGTTTCGTTTGCAATGTGCGGCGGGTTCCGCTGCGTCCGTCCATCAGCACGCACGTCGATTGGCCCTCGCTCGTCAGAATATAATGCGTTTGAATTAAATGCATTCGTTCGGAAGGCCCGTGCTTGTTTTCGACTTAGAGGGTCACTGCAAAACGATCACATTGCGAGAAGCTTTCGCTGATGTGTTTTGAACTGCACGTCCAGTGGATTTGATTTATCGTACGGGAGACGCTTCTTTTACCTCGCATTGGTGGATAGGAATCAAGACCCCCCCCCTCCTCTGTTACTTTTATCCGCATGCTAGCATAATGAGTTGGGACCACAACCGAATTAGAAAGTAAACAAGTGGAATGGAAGAGATAAAGAAAAAACACGGCCAAGGCCAGCGACAAAGACTGGCGCTGTTTACACAGCAGCAGCTACAAAAAAAAAATTAGATCTTTAGGCGGGATTGGCTGATGGAATAAACGACCTTTGCGAGGACTGCCTGCACTGTCGGATGTGTGCTGCCTGGTCATAGACGGAGCACTGGAAGTTTTGCTTTTCCGATCGCGAGTCTCCGTCCCACCCTTGCGGTATCGTTTTTCCGCAGATCCCGCAGATCCCGACAATGTCAGTGCACTTATAGTGTCGCCTTAATGCAACGCAGCCTCGCCTTTCATCTCTGTTAAACTCTTATTTTACTAGTGTGGTTAGCGTTTCCCCGTGGTTCTGGCTTCGAATGACATCACTACGGCGGCTACCACACAGTGGTGCACGATCACAGGGCGCCTTTTGACCGCCTTAGCTTTCCTGTATTGCACTTCGTGTTCTCTGGTCTCTGTTTGTCGCTATTCTATATGTTCTCTGGTCTCTGTTAATCGACTAGCCCGTCAGTATACGCTTGGAGCATTTGACTTACGCCTTTGTATTTTTCGTCCAGCTTTTTCGGATCGGTGATGAAATCGGGAAAGCCAATCATATCAGTGATGGCGTCCGCCTGCAAGAAGGAAAATAACGTATAAAAGCCATGGCATAGTTGCTTTTCCAATATACCGAAATTCGTGCTTCGGAACTGCATGGGCTCTAAAAGTGCACAGGCGCTTCTGGGAATGAGAAACAGTTTTTCCGAATGATATACGATGCACGGGCTTTGCAAGAGCTGCTCGCGCACAAACAGAACCTTATCAATATGTAGTTAGCTAATGATAGCAAACTTATCTTGTCGCATGATATTGTGCGAGCAATTATTCGCATATCTGCGTGATACAGCGACCTAAGGTTAAGTTCAGGTTTATGAGACGCCTAAATTGAAAAGCAACACTTTAGTACAAATATACCGTTAAAAAAGCCATTTTGAACGAAATCGGTCTGTCTGAAAGAATTAATGATCTACATTGACAGTTACGCACGTTGTGTGCTCTTACTGTCCTTTATTACGTGTAGCGACATTTCTGTATGAGGTTTTGCGCCGGTTTCATTACAACGGAACATTCGCTAGATGTATGCAATCAGCACTCGAAGTGAAAATTCAGGGGCCATCCCAATGGAGCTCAAGCCGCAGGAATGTTTATAAATTTACCATTCAGCTGCCCTGCTAGTTGTTGGCTTATCGTGCTAGCGACACTGACCTTCTCTTTAGCGAGCTCTCTGGTCTCTTTGTCCATCCATTTAAGCATGGGTAGGTTGTTCTTGAATGCATCCTTTACCTCTTTGATCATGTTCTGAGCCTGTGAAAACGATGGAATAGAAGACACCGGAGAAATGTTGTGAGTCCGCAGTACAAATAAACTAAATCACAGATACTGTTAGAGTTCTTTTTTTTTTCTTAGCACTACTTGCAAGGCTGACACGTTGGATGAATGGTTAGTAAGCATCAAGCACTCTTGAAGCTTTCACCTGTGTTATAACCAACACTACAAGCACGTGGAGCTTTTCAATGTTCTCTATTAGACAGCAACCGCGAGGCGTTCGTACAGAGCACAACAAAGCCTATTTCACACATATCGCGGTAACAGTGATAACGGACCTGGAACTTTGTAGAATTAACCAATTTGTTCCGGGAACAAGAGTCATCCACTGCACCAGCGGAATCTCGGCTACCTGGCATATTCTGAAATGACATTCAGAAGATACAAATTTTCTCACACCACACTCGTTCTGCAGAGCACACACTTATTGTGTCCCCGATTGAGACGTGGTCGCAATTATCTATCACGGTATTCACAACGCCCGCTAAGGCTGTTTCACATGCCACGATTGCAGCGAAAAAATTCTTCCGTTCGCTCCAATCGCTCTGTTCGCAGCCGCCGCTAATGGCGATTTCGTTTCACATGGACCGCGAACGGTCCCCGATCTTCGCTGTGCGACAGGAGCGGCGAGAAACGTTTCTTGCCACCGTTCGTTGTGGCAGACACTGTAGAATTTTTCAAACATGATGTAACAATCTGTGCGTTACGATATTATTAGGTTTCTATGAACGGTAACGAAGAGCACTTGTGTTTCGTCATTTAGGAACACTTTCAAATCTAAATCAATTTCAAGATGCACAGCACCTGCCATTACTGAAACAAACACGTCGACGCTATTTCGACGGTTTGGCCGGTCCGGCCCTGTTTCGACGGGTCCCGACCAAAAATCACTCCCGCCGCTGCGAACAGAACGAAAATTTCCAACATGTTAGAAGCTCGCCGCGGACCACTGCGGCGGGAGCGAATTGGCCTGTTTTTTTTTTTTTTTCGCTGCGAGCGAATTCGGCCACTGAAAATCGCTACTTTTTGTGTCATGTGAAACGGCCTTTGTAAGCACGCAGGTGCTATCTATAACCACTATGCTTATGCCGCCACAGTCTAAGTAACCTAAACAGACAGTGCAACGATGTTAAACGTTGTGCGTCTACTAAACTATTACAACAGCTATACTTTGGCTAGTAATGAGCACAAGCATGCGGAATTCGCATCAGTCTTTTCGGGTGCAGACATATTTTCTACGCCACCTAGCGACAAGAGACGGGCCTTTGAATGTGCGTATCTCTCTCATTGACTGTACGTAGAACGTGTTAGATAATACCAGTGCACATACACACGATACAATCTACTACGAAAAAGATATGGCCATCTTAAAAAATGGGTGCAACGCCTCACGTGTTCGGTAAATTAATTAGAGATGACCGTTATAGCGGGACATGCTGAGTACACATGCTTCCTTTTTGAATCGAAATGTCACCAAATACAGGTATTCTGCCCTCACGCAGTCGGAACTTTTTGGAGGGAAATTTTACTGAGCCGCCGTGATATGGAGAAAAAGGTAGTCGCCAACAGATAAACACGGCGTAATCCGAGAGTTCATGAAAATGTTCATGAGAGCTGATTTTACTCGATATGGTTTGGTTGTGAGCGGAACACTAATGGTACATACGAAAGTAGTTATGTAACGGAAAACACGTAAATTTTCTTATCCATATTACATGGTTAGCGTTACTCCGAGAAATCGTCACTATATTCAAGCACGCACCAGCCGCCACCCCTTCCCTTCTTTGTTTTTTTTTTACATTAAACCACAACCATGGCAAAGTCTCTTCTAGGAAACAACGTTCCACTTATGGCTTGATTGATATGTGGGGTTTAACGTCCCAAAACACCCACTTATGGCTTTGTGTAGCAGTTCCGCGAATGGCACATTTGGCTGTTCGACTAAGCCGCAACTAAATTCACCCACGGCTGCAACCCAGCAAAACGTACGTACGTTTACGTGTGCATAGTCAAGGTCAGTAACCTTGGAACTCTCCACTTTATAGCACGAAGTCCTCGCATCTTTCATAACATCGAGTGAAGGTCGATGCCTTCACTATACATCGCCGATCTTCCGGGTGTTAGTTGTGCCGCTGCTCTACACGTAAGACAACGGCAGGCAAGACGAGCTCTTTACGAAGACAGCTACACAAAACAGACGTTTCTGGCCTTAACTTCTACCGCCGTTTCGAAAGAAACTCCGCTAAGTGCATTGGCGTGCGAGGCAAGCGTCTCAGGTTTGCGCGCGACGCCTCTGAAAAGCGGTGTATACATCCCAGCAAGTTGACCTTCGTGCTACGTCACGAAAGGAACCCTCCACCCCCGCATGACTGACGTTTTACGGACCAGGAAGTGAATATCTCGCGCGATGATGTATACATCGCATGCTCGGGACGGGTACATTTCGCATGCTTCGGGCAGACGTGCAAGCGGAAGTAGCCCGTGCATATGAAGACTGGTCGCGCACTAAGAAGCACGCGTCCGTGGAAGTGCACTCGAGCTGCAAAATGCGGTGCAAATATTTAGGCGGGAAGTGGCCGGGAGGAAACGAATGGGTTGGGCAGAAAAGAGAGAAGGCTATTTACCATTCTGGTCACCTCAGCAGGCTTTCAGAAGCAACAAAGTTGGTGCACAGGATTGCGTAAGAAAGTATTCATATTGGTTCTTGGTGTTTCTTTCACTTTCTAGAGTACTAGTATATCCACCTGACGGGTCAAACAATGGTTTGTCTGAAGTGAATACAAGCAGTTACGAGTAAAGGTGGCCGTTTCCTTAGCATAATTTGTAAAAAAAAAAACAGCGTACTTATCTAATTGAATGACTAGGCATACAACTAAACTACATTTCATCTTAAAAGGAATATGGCTGCGGTAAAAATCGAACAGGAATATTGAAGCGTCATACTAATATTATCAGACAGCCAAAGCTTAGAGATGACAGAGAAGAAAACAGCACTGAGTAGATCACCTGAAAGCAGGTTTATTAGCTGAGTAAAAAGCTCCCAACATTGAAAGCGAAAAAAAAAGGAATGTGCTAATAAACGTTCTTTCTATCGAGTGTCGCTTTGTCAACACGTAACCGAGGACCATGAACTCCTCTCAACACTAAATATTTTACTGTAGTGCTGCCAAGATCTTTGACATCCACATCTGACAACTGACAGAGCATCGGAAAAGGAATCTACAGCTCAAGGATGGTCAGAGCGCGGCTCTAAAAAGGCGCTGCCTGGCGAAATCGTGGCTCAGCGCCACCATTCGCAAAATTTTCAAAGCGCTATTACAATACTGATACTTTTTCGCATTTTCGACATTGTTCCTCGTTGTTTTGATCTGTCTGCATTGAACCAAAGTCCGATTGTAGCATAAGACGTGTCTCTTATTTGTTAGGCAAAGTTCACATAAAAAAAAAACATGCACACAAACGCCAGGCCTGCGCGGAACGCGCAGCAAAGTCACAGCAAAACCTGGAAGAGCAGCCTTTCAGAGCCTTTTTAAACACTACTTGGGTAACTGCTACAAGCATACTTCCAGGGTACCCACAAGGTCATAAATCGTAATTTTTGTGCAGGCATTCACTATGCCATCCTTCGTCATTCTTCGATGAAGCGTGATACCCGCTACACACTTGCAAGGAATTGGGTGGATTTTTTTTTTATTCTGTGGCTGACGACGAAGAAGAAGCGCTATTATAATAAGGTTGTACCATTCAATGACCCACTCGGTATCCGCACTGTGTGACGCCTCGCTGTTCCTTTGCTGTTTTAGACGCGTTATTACACACAATAATGCGATTTCTGTCCCGACATGAAGCCTGCCTATAAGGCCAGTTTGCCACGGAGTTCCAAGCACCGGCGTGTATACCTCAGTGGTAGAATATTGGTCTGGCACGCAGCGCACCCGTGTTCCATCGTGTGCTTGGTGTTCTTTATTTGCTAAGTCTTTTTTTTCTCGTTTTGCGCGCTATAGTGGTTACGGACACTGGCGGCGGAGGCGGACAACTACGGTGCACGCGACGACCCGTGTTGTGATCTCATAACAGCTTTTCCTGTAAAATTAGAAAGCCATACATATGACCGTGGACGCGTGGGGAGGTTAACACATCATATCGTCGAAGGAGAACGATTCACTGTCGTAATCATTTATTCAGATGGGGCTCGAAATCAAGATTCTCCACGAATTATAACGGCACATCTGACCACCTATGATATTCTACGTGAGGTACCGACGTTCGTTTGGTCAGTATCCTCTGCTGTCTTTGTGGGTGCGTGCATTCCCAATCATGTGCATTCACAGTGTGTAGTGGTCCGCAACAGTGGTCCCTTTGAGCTGCTCCTGTCTACGTGTGTAAAAGCATTTGCTAGGAAACGGCATGTGGACGAGTACAAAGGGCACGAAGACTGGAAGAATATTTGAATCGGCAGCGCTGTTCTGTGCATTCTACTACACAGCCACGCGAGTGCTGTGTGGTACCGAGCGGTCCATTTATTTAGCCTTTGAGTTTCACCGAGACCACTAGTCGATATCTTGAACACTGTTATAGCTTGATGATGGTCGTGAGTACGCGTGAAATGATCTTCGCATAAAAGCAGCAAAATGCAAGACCAACTCGAGACCATTAGTCGGAGAAGCTACTCAGTGCAAGAACAACTGCAGGCTTAAAGCATTTTAGCGAGAGCACAAAGCGGCCAGGCGCCGACGAAAAGCACGTGAGCAAGAAAAATGCAATGCCGGAGAAGCGCTGGGAACCACGATGCGACAGCTGCGCGTGAATCGTGAAAACAGCGCGATTAACAGGAAACGAGAAACACGGCCGACTTACGAGGGGTTTGCTGTCGCCGTCGAACACTTCCCTGACAAACATGGCGCCCAGGGCGAAGCCGATGACGTTGTTGGTGTCGGTGACGCAGTAGCGCCACGTGGTGTCCGATCCGTCCGAGCCCATCAAAGCTTTCCGCAGGACCTTGGACGCCTCGCGGAAGGGCTCGGATAGGTACGACACCATCGAGTGCACCAGGCTCCAACCCAGGTAGTTGCACAGCGTGCTGCGCAGTCGAGAGCATACCCGCAAAATACGGCTTGGTGGGAGTGCCGGAGTTCGCGTAATGTCATGGCGTATATATGTGCGAGATGATGGTGGATGCGCAGGCTCTCTCCGAATGAGTAATGCGAGGAATGAGCCTGCTCAGACGTGATAAATGTGAAGACACGCACTCAGTAGAGTTTCTCGCTGCAGAAAGTATCATAAGTGTGGGTCTAGCTGTGACAGCGACGATGTTTAACGTTATTAGTGAAGACGACAAGCCAATGGCAAACAAGACATAGAAGCTAAAGAATTCGTCACTCTGCTGCGAACATATTTTAACATTCCTTTGCTCGTCTCTAATCATATGGAGCATTGTATTTCTTAACTATACATGCTTACACACAGATGCATGCTTGTATGCCCTGTTTAATTTTCTTTTTCCATCTGGCAGAGTAAAATTTAATGAAGCTTACGCCATGTGACGCAAGGGTGGGTCACAGAAGAGCTGGTAGACACGTTTCAGCTTCGCTTGTTAACCATCTGTACCATCTGCTAACCATCTGTACCATCTGTTAACCATGTGAACCATCCGCTAACTATCTGTAACCATCTCTAGCGCATGCGCGTTCATGATGATGATTATTTTATATTTATTACACGTAGCTGACCTCGACCATAACAGCTTTGCTGTAAAATATGTCATGGAATGTGCCGAGAGATAGAACCATTTCATTGGTGAAGAATGAATGAACTTTCTTAACAAAGTGGGCAACATCGTAAGTTGCAGCATGACGGTGTGGATTCACAATAATGTGCCTGATATACAGCGTTACTATGGGGCTGCAGCGAACAAGCTTAGAGAGAGAGGTGCAGCGACTCACGATATGATGTCATAGTGCGAGAAAAAAAAAAAGTTCTGTCACCAAAAAATAACGTGAGAAACCCGATTTTACAAGGCATTGCGACAACTGCGATGACACACTCGTCTGTGTGTCATGGACGTGTAAATTTAACGTTTACGCTGCAAACTTACGACAATGTGTCATCAACTATATCCCAATCAGCAACTCTACACAACTGTACGTTATTAACCAAGGGAACCGAAGCGAAGTTAAGACAGCGAGGCGCTTACATTTTGCCCTTTGTGGTGTTCATGTACTCCTGGACGAGCTGAGTCATGTTTCCCAAGTATTCCGGCGCATAGACCACCACGTCCTGCGTAGGTGGTATGGTGCGGTTGATCTGTGAGAAAGCGGTGCTGAAGTACTCGGTCCAGTTGAGTAGCGGTGCCCGCGCCTGCAGATCGGCCACCGTCATCTTGTGATAGAGGCGCTCATCGTCGCGACGCTCCTCGGCTGGAACTGTTATCTGCGATCGGCATCAGATAAGCATCAACCAAACACGCTCACAAGAAGCGGCAATGATAGACGTTAAGTCGACTCTAATCGGAACAGTCCGTCGTATTGCCAGCAGTGATATTGTGAAGAGTGGTTTGCCAATATATGCGGGAACCAGCACCAAGAGTTCACATTTTAAGCGAAAGAAGGCTAGAAGAGTTGTAGGCAGCTTTAACCGTGTCTTAACGACATAATCTTTTTCGGTAAGTTGTAAACACGTAATGGCACAGCTTCCTGCAGTAGCGTCACGCGAATGGCGTCTAACGTGTGTATGCAAGATGAACGTCACGTTCACGTGTACAAGCAACTTTAAGTACGTACAAAGGTTCAAATTGCTGGCATCATTTGCGTGGTACACTTAACTGAGGAACAGATTGAACCAGACGCTGAAAACTTTTTTCAAAAACTGGCTGCCTGCCTGCATCGATTCACAATTACATCTGTACCTGTAAACTTACATTTTGGTGAACACAAGAAAGCTGTACTTATATTCCCTTTGTTCTCTTTCTTATGAATTGTTGCGCAGATACCTCTAAACGTCTATCGTTACCCAGAAGCAAGGGCGACATGGTGCATTGGCCGGAGATGCACAGTAATTAGATTTGATTGTTCAATGAATGTGTGAGAAAATGACAGTCAAACTTGTATTTTAGGTAGTCAGTATCAGTTGATATATATCTGATAATAATTTAGTCCTGGTAGTAGGCCTTCGCCCCCCCCCCTTTTTTTGCCCAAAACAAACACAAACACGCAAACTTCCATTTTTTTTGTGTTGCCTCGAAATAATACTTGGGTGAGCCTTGCTTACGTTAGCCAATCGCTTTTCGAAGTCGATGATATCCTGCATTTGTGCCTTCACGTCGGGTTCTTTCCCCCCGAGCAGGACGCCCACAGATGTCATGTACGTGAGGTAGGCATTCAAAACCTGCGTGAGATGCAAGAGAAACAGGCGTGTACAAGTAGCAAGAAACGTTTAAACACACTTCGTATCCGGGAATCACCTCGGCTGCTCGATGCAATGCCCCCTTGGTCTCTTCAATAAATAAGTTTTACCGAAACGCTACCATTGAGGTTCATATGTGTGTTCCACTTAATAAAGCCGTGAAAGTTACTCTGGCAACAAATACGTGATGTCGATCAATATCAACGCTACTTATTGGCACACGAAAGTGATCGGTAAATGGAAGTAGTATATGATCAAACGTATTTTTAATAAAATGAAAGCACCCTATCATAGTCGATCGGTTCTGCGGAAATTGTCTTCGACACACTTGTTCTAGCAAGCGCGTTAATTGAAACCACATTATCGTTTGGAAGTGCCAATGATCGAACTGAGAATCTTATTGGTGTCAACATCGCTTCAATCCTCCGTCCTCCCTATCATCCGTGTAAGGTATGACGAAACGTTGCTGTGTTGAAAAACACTATCGTTTCACTGTTACAAAAGTCGAGAGTTACTGCATATGCTGCGCTAAGGCATCAGAGTTGCGCGTCTTTTTTACAATGCAGCTAGCAACCGCGAATTGCGGAGAAGGTTTTATGCTCAGGCAAATTTCCGTATTTGATAGATTGATATGTGGGGTTTAACGTCCCAAAACCACCATATGATTATGAGAGACGCCGTAGTAGGGGGCTCTGGAGGTTTAGACCACCTGGGGTTCTTTAACGTGCACACAAACCTGAGCATACAGACTTACATCATTTTCGCCTCCATCGAAAACGCAGTCGCCGCAGCCGGGATTCGATCCCGCTACCTGCGGCTCAGCAGCCGAGTACCTTAGCCACTAGACCACCGCGGCGGGGCAAATTTTCCGCATGTGCAGACGCCGATACTGCTGTGAACTGAATGAACACTAGTTGTTCCCAGTAATGTTTATCACTGGTCGGCCACACGCTATAGGCTTGTCGGCTGCAGAGACGGGTGCGGTTTCGGCGCGTAGCTGTTGCGGATAGCCGGACTAGCTAGGCTAGGTCCGTCTAGGCAGCGGAATATATTATGTTATCTGAAGAGGGGAGACGTTAGGGGGTATGGAAGCTTGAATAAATAGAGCTCCTTGGATCTCACTGCAGCCAACTTTTCGACATGCGCTTTCGTCTTCTTCAAGGACGCAACCTTCTTCCAAGACAGTCAGCCCTGAAGATGACAAAACTACGCGTCCACACGTTGAATACAGAGACACCCCGTGTTTCTACCTAAAGGTAGCATATACGTTAATTCTAATAACGCTTAAAAGATAGCGCCCCTGGAAGCGTCGATGAGGCACCACATACCTTATCGTCTTTGGACTTGTTGAGGTAGTAGTCCCTGGAGGGCAGTATGAGACCCCCCTGGTCGACCTGGATCACGTGCCTGGACGAGTTTCGGTCGTCCTCGCCCACGGCCCACGAGAAGAGTCCCGAGCGCGAGTACACGTTGTGGATGATCTGCAGCGCCGGCTGCAGCTGCCACGAGTCCAACGAGTAGTTGCCCGTCACGTTCCAGCCGCCCACCTGCGAAGGAATCCCAATGGTTACGTATAGGAGAAAACGCGATGACGAAATGGGAGGACAAGGAACGAAGTTTTGCGGTTCAGACTACAGGTCGGCAAACTCACTCGGACTCATTCAGACCCAGATCTAGCCGTGAGTCTGAGTGAGTCCGGTTGAAGAAAATCTTCGTGAGTGTGAGTCCGAGTGAGTTCGGGCCAAGAAAATGTTGGTGAGTCTAAGTCCGAGTGAGCCCATAGCGCAATATATATTTATCGAGTGAGTCTGAGGGACTTCCGCTTTCTCTTGCCGGCCTATGGTTGAGACGCACACTGCCACATTTCGGTATGTTTTGTTGTTGTTGTTGTTGTTGTTGTTGTTGTTGTTGTTGTTGTTGTTGTTGTTGTTGTTGTTGACTTGACCCTCATTTGGACACCCTCAACGACCGAGAGAGGATACGTGTTGCCAGAACGTTCACACTGAGCTGTTTTTTTTTCTTTCTTCTCACTCGCAAACTCATTCTTTGTTCTTTGCAACGTTTTGTATAAAACAGGACATAAGCTTGTATTTATTATTTGTTATTGACACAATCCGAAGAGATTTGGCGCACATGTACTCCTTAGAGGCGTCTGACGTAGATGACGTAGGGAGCAAACTTCTAAGCTTAACAACTCCGCAGCACCCACCACTACGCGTAACAATCACGGCATAACATAGCAGTCAAAATGGCATATTCAGTAATTACATATATGTGTACACGTGGTGATCCTGAGCAAATTGAAGAGCAACCATTGCATAGCACGACCAAGACAAAAATAGTCGACATGCAGTGTTGCTGGTCGAGCAACTCCATTCCATTTCAATTCCGTTGCGGGGAATTAGAACTTGCTGCAATTCCATTGCTTTCAATTCCTCAGAATATAAAAAAAAGCCCATTCTCAACGTAACGCAGCTTTTGGCGCCAAATTCTCACTCCTGGAATGGCCGGGCAGTTCAATTATATTCCTGTACCTGATGTGTTAAGGACTTAAGGTGGCAGGTGAACGCTCATGCAAAATGATACACGACATGAAGGAAACAAGGATGCTTTGAAGAAAGGAAAGAAGGGAGGGCTCCTTTTTCATTGCTCGACACAATATTGATGAGAGCTAGCCTACAATATTACCGAGTAAAGCATAGGCGATGTTCTTTTTTTTTATAATAATAGCCGTATAAATGTGAAGAACGTAAAGTGAATGAAATGATAGCTTGCCGCTGGCTGGTACCGAACCTAAAACCTTGAAATTAATGACAGAGGCCGTATAACATTACATTGAAGTATGTTTTGAACTAAACTTTCGGTCACATCAAAGCGTTTCACGGTCACATATATGTGCGCGTATACCATGCAAGGTGTACCACGTCTGCATCATTTACGCTCGTATGAGCTTCACGTTTGGCGTTTGCAACGTCTGTTACAGTGTGGCAGCTTGGGCTAGTTGGTATGGCATGACGATAGTTATAGCGCGAGAACAAAACGACGACACAGAGACAAGGACACGAAAGACACGAGCGCTCGTGTCTTTCGTGTCCTTGTCTCTGTGTCGTCGTTTTGTTCTCGCGCTATAACTATCGTCTGTTACAGCACACGGGGAATGAGCTGCAAGTAATATTGCACGTGCCATGCGATTGGCCATGTAGAAGCGGCCATGTTCTTTGCATATCATCTGCGCAGCGACTCAGAGCAACTGTAAGTTGAAAACTTTCATGACGTGGTTATCCCCCTCCGGAGGCGGAGCCGCTTACGCCTTTTGAAAAACGCGCGCTCAACGCTCAGATTGTTTGCCCTCGTTTCCTCGATGCGGCGCCACCGCGCTGTCGCGCCTTACAAGTTGGTTGAACGTTCAACTTTGTGTTTCTTTCACCAGTCGCTGGGTGGCGGCACTAGCTACACACCTCATCAACAACCTTTTGCTTTCCATCTCGACTTTTCTTTCACATGGGTTCGCATACGGTAGGCTAAAAAGTACTGGCGTAATGCCAGAACGTGCCTGCGACGCCTCGTAAAGGGGGAAAGAGAGGGGGAATATAGAGGGGAAGTGTGCGTGTGCTGCAAAGAGCACGCAAAAAGGGCACTGCAGCTTCACGTCTGGTGCCCGTTCTCTCGAAATATTTGCGGCTCGGCTGTGCCGCCAGAAATCGAAGCGGGTTCTTTTTTTTGCGCCAGCCGCTGATAGATTTACCGTCGGCTCGACGTAGAACTGTTCAACAAATGATCGGCCTGGAACGGGCACCGAAAACGAATGAGGAAAAGCGAAATGTCACACTTACTACACATACGCCGTCTAAAGTGATCTTATATATATAAAATTAAAAAAAAATCAACAAGAAACGCTATAGTCATATCGAAAGAAGGTGAAAAATCAAAACAGCAACAATTCCTCGCTGACTTTTCTTTTTTTTTTTCGCCGTTGTTCTTCAAGAATTATGTCTGTTATTGTGGTCATGTGTGTCGAGTAAGTATCACCATGTAATGGAAGAGATAGTATATGAAAGGGCGAAGAAAAGGTAGGCTTCCTATGTATTGAGAGGTCCCCACGAAATTATTATTGTTTTTCTTGGCTGATGTGGTGCAAGGAGGTTATACTAACCTCCTTGATGTGGTGCCGACAGACAGACAGACAGACAGACAGACAGACAGACAGACAGACAGACAGACAGACAGACAGACAGACAGACAGACAGACAGACAGACAGACAGACAGACAGACAGATAGATAGATAGATAGATAGATAGATAGATAGATAGATAGATAGATAGATAGATAGATAGATAGATAGATAGATAGATAGATAGATAGATAGATTCGAGCATCTACTTGAACCGGTACGGTACTGCGCATGCGCAGTCATTATTTCTTTGAGCGAGACACTTGACTGGCGTCGATTACCACTATACTCGAGTTGCTGTAAAAAATGTGTAACCCAAAGATCAGCAATACTGTTCACTGAACATTTCTGCCTAATTATAAATGTTTGCGCGGGTACCGTTAAGCTTTACGTGGTAAAGAAAACTGTCATCGTCTGCCGGAGTTTGCGTGTTGTTAACGTCGTTACAAAGGTTACCTTGTGAGAGAAATGTTTACAGACTTTCGTATTAAGTGACATTGCGATAAGCCATTCTATATTTCTTGCATTCTCTCGTTAAGATCACTTATTGGGACGAAATCCTCAGATGCTTAATCAGACGCGAAAAGTGGCCGCCTGCGACCTCGGCGTGAGCGCGGGTGAAGCAAAAAGCCATCACGTGATGACGTGCAGGCGTGACGTCATTGTCACGTAGAGTGGTGTCACATGATGGCGTCATCACATGACGTCGTCGTTTGGTAAATGTGGGCCGATCACGGAGACGACGCGAAACCATGTGAGATGCAGAAAACTTTTGTCGGGGCTGGGACGCGGCTGTAATTTAAAATCTAGGGTTTTACGCGCCAAAACCACGAAGGGGCACGCCGGAGTGGATTGGATTGGATAAACTTTTATTTGGTCCTCCAAAACACAGATCACTGTGTTGCGGGAAGCTCCCACGTGGGGACTGAGATGCCAAGCTCCTCAGCCGCCTCGTGGGTATGGCGGGCTTAGTGGACAGCCCAGAGCTGATCTACCAAGGACGAGCTGCGGATTGCCGCCTCCCATCTGGCAGAGGTGATGTTCGATAAATGAGCGAATTTGGTGCACTGCCAGAGCATATGTTCTAATGAAGCTATTTCCCCACAATGTGGACAAAGATTACTTGGGTATAGGTCAGGGTACATGATGTGTAACATTTTCAAAGTAGGGTACATCCGCGTTTGCAAAAGCCTTAATGTAAGCGCTTGGGGCCGAGTTAGATTTTTGTGAGGTGAAGGGAAAATCCTTCTAGACAGGTAGAAATGTTTAGTGAGCTCGTTATAAGCTGTAAGAATTTCCCGGTTATCCCCTTCACCGGCAGAACACATCCCCGGGGAGGCGCGGTTGGAGAGGTCTGCTTCATTGAGATTGGGAAGGGAATCGTTGATTGGTCCAAGGTGAGCTGGGAACCAACTCAGAAGATGATGCGTTGTGTTCGGTCGGCGGTGCGTATATAAATGCAGGCACCGGCGCTTCGTTGCGTGCCGCTTAGGCCGATTGTCGGCGGATAAAATGCGTTGACTACAGTTTACTGTTAATATCTACGCTCTTCTCTACTGCATGAATCGGTGCACGACGCCTATGCAATCTTAACATTACCCGCGAGTAAAGCTCATTCTGCCTTTCATACGGATGCTCGCCTTAGGTGACTCTCTTCACGCTTTCGCACTAAATCACGCCTTTGCTGCGTTGTTTGTACGTGATTAGCTTATGCGTTCTGCCTGCTACGCACTGCTGTAGCGTGACTGAACTACTTATTTAGATCTTTGTCATCTACATGCAACAAAAAAAATATAGAACGAAAGATTGTAGGAAACCCGCATATCTGTGCGATTCGTTCAGTACCACCGTTTGCACCTTATACACATAGGAGTTTTTTTTTTATTCTTTCATTCTGTTCACCATATAATATGTAGGACAGTCGATAAGTCTAGTCAGGAAAGCACCACATAATATGTGGGACAGTCGATAAGTCTAGTCAGGAAAGCTTAGGGGCTTACAGCGCTCGGCGCTACACTGCGTTTACCACGTGTACGCACATGTTCTTGCACCAGTAAAAATCTTATATATAAAAGTTCAGCAGAAAGCTTTCAACGATGTATTACGTGCATGACGGTGCTACAACAAAGGCCTGGTTAATGGGACAGGCTTGTTTTTTTTTTTTTTCAGACAAAAATTACCGCTGCCTTCCATCGGTCACTAACAATGTCACACGAACGCTGAAAACAATGTAAAAAAGATGAAATTTTCAGTGAAATTATACGACATTATATATATATATATATATACTAATTTTCAACGTCTGGGCTCTTTAAAGCGTTCTTAAATCTAAGCACACGATTGCGCACGGTAACTCTGTTTAAAGACAGTGTAAGTACCAACGTCTCACAGTTTATGTGACAGTAATATTCATATGTAGTGGTACCACGGTCAGATAAACACAGCTAAGGCTTCTCTCATGATCGATAAACTACAGTGCCGAAGTTGTACACCGACAAATAGCCCGCAAGTGAATGACCTAGAGCCAGTGTTTTTTTCTTTTTTTAACAACCGAATCGCTATAACACGCTGTATTCACGCAGATTTTAATAGTCCTTATGTTTGGGTGGATGTCAAGAGCATTTTGCGATGTGCTTTAAACAGAAAGCGGCACCCACTCTGAAATTATTCTGGTAAATGGAGGGTATACGGTGACAATAAACAGCAATCTAGAATGTTGCACTCGCCGATCTTATTACAGTGCATTAGCAGCCGAGCAAGACCAAATGATTTCGTAATTCGTTTCAGGCATACGCATAAACAGTTACGCTCGCGCTGGCATGACATACCGGACAAACCACACTTTGGGAAGGTGCATGACGTACGTGCACATAGAAACACGACGTGGCTAGCAGACGACGCAAGGAGCAATCCACACTTTACTATTTCGTCCAATTGCCGCCAGGCGGCGACTCTGCTCCATCTCGCAGCCAAAGCGGTCTTGTACTTCGCCTCCACCGAAAGGTGACCGCCCCAACCGGGGTTGAACCCGCAACCAGGTCAGCAGCCGATCACCGAAACCACTAGACCACCGCGGTGGACCGGAGGCGAGGGGGAGTTGGACAATCGATTGAGAAGAGGACGAAGAAGTATTTCACTTTCGAGTCGTCTTACGCAAATGAATAAGGGACCACGTTAATTTATAGACGGCAAAAAAACATGCTTCCGATGGTGCGTCGCTCCTCGGAATATTTATGAACCCACGACGTGCTCCAGATCGCACACATTAAAAGTGACCACGCGCCACGCTCATTGTTTCACCGACAAATGTGCCTCGTCATTACGAATGAGGCCGCGCTCCGACGATTCCTTGCAAATTAGCCATTGTATATATCTGTTACGGCCGCGGGGCACCTTTGCATAATAACTGCGCATAAAAGGCGCCAGAAGCCCCGACTCGTGGCGCATCGCAATTCCGGCTCTGTTTGAAGTGCGTCCCACTTTTATCGACGATCGAGTGGCTTCTTTTCGTTACCATGGCGACGGCTCAGTTTCGACGGCCATCTTCGTCCCTATCGGGTCGCTGAACCTTTGCCTGAGAAACGACACACTTGACTTTGCGCGGTCGGGCTACTAAAGTGCCGCTTACGAATTGAGAGGCTATTGATTGGCACAGCCACAACGTCAACTTAAGAGTGCTAGTGCTCTTATAGCCTTCTAGCGTCGTCGTTTTTTTTTTCTATGTGTGCTGGGCACATCCAATCAAAACTAACCGTCTGCTACTGCAATACGCTTACGCAGGCTTATTGTGCTACCCACGGAATACTCGTGTTGCAACGAGGCTTGGCAGCGGGGAAATCACTAGGATAAGGCCAGTGGAAAGAACAGAGTGTTCAGAAAAGATCGATGTTAATAGACATGCGCAGGGCAGGCTCCAAAGGTTAGAATGACCATATATTTGCATTCTGGTTTTAAGATGCTGCACGGATGCTAGAAGGCACTGAAACTCCGCGCATAGCTGCAATCAATACTAGTTGACCAAGTTAGTGTTTACCTCCGCCGTGGAGTATGCAGGACTTTCAGGGAGTTTTCACATATAAGTGCCATTGTAAACATAGTGACGATGATATTTAGTGATCGGGGTTTACTGACGCATTGCCTGTGATCTATATACAACTGTAAAGTTCTTTACCCCAAAACGCTCGATCTTCATCCTTTGCCGGGCTCCTGAGTTATGTTGATAACGAGTGATACTCACTTACATCTTGTTTTTTCCTTCGCCCCATGTCCATTTTTTACCCTTCCCCGTTCTCTTATATCTCACCGATAACCATCCGAGGCTGCAGTGTGTTACTCACTCACATCTTGTTTTCCTTCGCCCCATGTACATTTTTCACCCTTCCCCGTTCTCTTATATCTTACCGATAACCATCCGAGGCTGCAGTGTGTTACAAACAATATGATGTAAGGGCAGGCGACAAGCAGCCACCTACTAGTATAGCGTCTTTGTTGTAATCAGGATTTTTGGTAAACGTGCTGTGTACGGTTTAGCTACACTGCCATCTCGTTTTGATATTCTTCGAATCCCGTCAATCATTGCTCTCTTTAGTTTCATCATCGGCTGGATTCACATGGTTGGAAGCAAGTAGATCCACGAGCCATCTGCCATAGCACATGCGCTGTTAACCTCGCTCATATTGTTCTCATCGGTCCACGGGAATCACCATATTAATGCGATTCGCACGGTGTCATTACATCCGTGTAAGGTGTGTTTCTCAGTCAGCCAGAGCACAAGCAGTGCAAGAAGGTTTTTGAGCGGACAATGTTTTGACCGCTTTCCTATTTCCCTTCTTCGTACGTGTTTCTGAATGCGCTGTGAGCTATTATTATTATATTTCACAAGTACCCCAGGTGCCATCTACACCTAAAAGAAACACCGAACTATAGCAATGAAAAAAAGTCGGTACCGTGTGCCGTTCCTTTAGAGCGTTAGACTAAAAAGGCCTTAGCTCTCAGGTGGACAATTCCTTTGAGTTGTCTGCGAATCACAATTACCCCCTGTCAATGCTTTCCGAAATGTTTACAGAGTAAAGGGTGGATTTAAACTCTAGCCTTCCCCGCGCGCACTGAACACATATCCCACAGAAGAATTTCCGGGGTCAACTGGAAGGCAGGGACACCTCGGGGTAAATCTATGTGTGTAGAAGCTATGGGCTCTCAACTCACGATGTCCAGGAGGTTCACGATTGGCTTGGAACCGAGGCTTTCAACGGTGTCATTCTTGTCGAGGCATGAGTAGTAGTAGATGCGAGCTTTCTTCTCGGCTTCGCTCTTCAGCTCCGTTTTCTCGTCCTCTGCAAAAACACGCAGGCCCGGAAGAAAACGGCGATCAAACAACCAGGAACGTTGCCCTGCAAACTATACACCATTACGAGAATTCTCGCGTCGTATATAGCTTGAATACATCGTTGCTGGCATGATCTTGATGTTAAACTACAAACAGGAAGCTTTGATTAGTCATTCCTTAATTCTACAGATGTGTGCCCGTAGAAAAAAAAACATAACACCATAGGAAGGCCGCGTCACGACACTGCTCGCATCCGCTGATGTGAGCGAATCAACAGTGCCAGTAATATCGCATGATAAAAAAATACAAACAAAGCTTCGGTGTTTTAAGACGAAAGCCTTTAATGTCTAGCGCTCGTGTCCGTCCGTCCGTACTTGGAACGGTGCCAGCTGTGGCCTCTACCCCTCACACTCTTTCAGCAATCACGTGATTGCTGAGAGAGTGTTAGAAAAAAAAAAGACACGGCGCAGTCAGTCGAATGGCAACAGGGTTTCGCCAACCACACTGGAAATTACAAAGCACACTGCATTTTTTCGTTACATAACCACTATGTGACCTTGACGCACACCGTATTTTCCGGATTACATTTCACGAACTGGCTTTAATTTACGTGCACGCGAATGAAACACGCAGGGGATATCGGTCGCATGCAGCCTAGTATACATCATTCATTCATTCATTGCTGAGCTTTAAATTATTTATGCTTCGGTGCAAATGCTTGGTGACAAGCAGAAACGCATCTATTGCAACACTTAACGTAGCGAGTGTTTAACGTAGTGCGAGTTAGTATCTGCTCCTTTTGATAATGTCCACACAGAGCACCGAAGTTACGTGCTGTAAACACAATAGAAACGTGCACACATCAGCATCAGTGAACGTATACGCATATATATATATATATATATATATATATATATATAGATATATATATATATATAATATATATATATATATATATATATATATATATATAATATATATATATATATATATATTGTGAGCGCGACAAGCGAATGACTCTTTATTCTCTTTGATATCATCATCCCCTGTACATCTTCTTCATCTAAAAATATCCTCACTAGCGTGATTTAGCTCGAGCTTGGCTGAATAAACCGGTTCCTCACAATATATATATATATATATATATATATATATATATAATTGATTGATTGATATGTGGGGTTTAACGTCCCAAAACCACTCTATGATTATGAGAGACGCCGTAGTGGAGGGCTCCGGAAATTTAGACCACCTGGAGTTCTTTAACGTGCACCCAAATCTGAGCACACGGGCCTACAACATTTCCGCCTCCATCGGAAATGCAGCCGCCGCAGCCGGGATTCGAACCCGCGCCCTGCGGGTCAGCAGCCGAGTGCCTTAGCCACTAGACCACCGCGGCGGGGCATATATATATATATATATATATATATATATATATATATATATATATATATATATTCTGAGGAACCGGTTCATTCAGCCAAGCTCGACCTAAATCAGGCTGGTGATGATACCTTTAAATGAAGCAGATGTACAGGTGATGATGATATCAAAGAGAATAAAGAGTCAATCGCTTGTCGCGCTCACAATATATATATACCACTTTCGAAAACTTTGTTTTGCGCTATGCTCCAACGAATCTCGAATTGTGGCACGTGCCTTTTCGTTTTTATGAGAATCGTAATATAAGGAACGTAAAGTGGAACTTCGGAGTTATTCGAGTTATCTTTTTTTTAACGGTATACACCAACGATACGCTCCGTCTGGAACCAACAATGTAATCCAAAATGCTGGTAATCTTTACAATCGTGAGTTCATTGACCACAAACGCACAATCCCGGAATCACGAACGAACCTTATCCTAACATTCTCAACATCAACGGCTAACGTAAATGACATTCTCGGGAAACATGATAAATTGCTACTTCAGAGCGACAAAGTGAGGCTGGTTAGTCCAGAGCGTCCACGTGGGCTCTATAGACGAGTCACCAGCCTCAATGATATGGTCATTATACTCAAAAGATTTATTTCTCTAATTTAGCAGAGTACTCATCCTGAGGCAAGCCCCGACGCAACCTACGCGTGTAGTCAAGTGTTTCGAAACGATTCCTCGACTAAGCTAAGATTGGAAAAATAAATTCTTCGTGTCTGAGACTATCCCGTAAATCTATAGTCATGAGTAAATATACAGTAGAACAATATACAATTTCGAACGTAGCGCAAAGTGTGTGTGAAGTGTACGTATTAACTTGCACAGTAACAACACTGGCTAAGGTTGGCCAGAGTTGACCAGCTGTTCGATACTCTTTCCTAACGCGAACTACGTTGTCTCATCAGAATAATGAATGCGTGTCACTACTTATTTGTCTCGTTACATTAAACGCTTTGAGCACTACCACGCTTAACAACGATAATTTTTCGAGGTCAATGAATCTCAACGAAATTCGCTGGGTACGTTCCTTTGCACCTTTCCGTCATTTATATATGCCAACGTATACATGCTTGTGAGATGCGCTGATTATTTGCAAACGAATATTAAAGATAGCCTCGGAGCGCTCACATGGCTTGCCAGAATTATTGGCAACACCGTCTTGTGACGTCATGTTTTGTGTATCAACGGAAGTGATGCGGCCGATGGCATCGCTAACCTTGGTCGCTGCACCGTTTACTGCGCGGGTCACAAGGTGACGGCGGCGGTGTTTGGCCCGGGAAAGCTTTGTTCTTTCCTCCGTGGTATTTGGCTGTGTCGGCTCGACGTGCTCGTCTCTGCTTTCACAGTTTTCATTCTCTGCGCCGGCGGCACCAGTATACGACTTCCGGTTTTTACCAAATAGTACGTCATACGTAGACAATGCGCTCAGCTGGGTTTCAGTATCGCTGTTGCGCTTTTTCGCTTACTAAAAATATGTTTCGAACTGCTGAGCATTTCAGCTCTCGGGCTCGTGACAAGAGCGCCTCAGGAGCATATAAGCACCATTACCCTGACATGGTCGAAAAATCAACGAAGTTCGCCTTGAAGTAGATTCATCGCAAGTCGATTTTTTTTTACCACACGCAGGTTATAAAGAGAAGTGACGCACCTAGCACGTTCTTCATGACGAGCTGGTTCTCCTGCCAGAGCTTTCCGAATGTTCCCCAGATGGACTTCCCGTCGGGCAGCGGGTTCGCCTTGATCCAGCCACCGCACGAGTACTGGTAGAAGTCCTCGCATGGGTCTATCTCCGGGTCCATGGCGTTCAGGATAGAGCTGGCCACCGTCACACACGCCGGCGTCACGCAGTATTCTGCGAGTGTAACAGGAGAGAGAGAGAGAGAGAAAGGCCGGGAGGTTAACCAGATATTGGCATCTGGATAGATTTTCCGGTAATCTAAAGGTGATAACATGAGGCGATGCGAAGAATGTTCCGGACACAACTAATTTTGTTAAATAGAGAAGGAGTGAGAGGAAAAGCAGGAATGTTAACTAGCCCATAACTCGTATGCTACCCTACATTGGGGAACGGGCAGTTGATTTGAAAGTTAGGGGCAGCAAGAAATACAGAGAGGGCGGGGGGGGGGCACACGCACAAAGTCACACTCGTCAGAGTAACAATAACGCTACTGATATACGACCACCGGGGCAAGTATATTGTTTTCGAAAATTCTAGCAATCCTTTCGTCACCTTCATCTACGATAGCTTCTCCGGATGCCGTTATAAAATGGTTACTGCGTCATCGCGTTTTGTTAACACGCCAAGTTACCAGTCTATATACAATAGAAAACTAACAGAAATGTCACGTTATACAACTACAATTCAACATTCAACGCAAGTCAAGCCATGCTTACTGCAATAATGCGAAATAAATAAACGCTGAAGGGCATATTAAGCAATACATATCTTGTAACAATCTCGCTAAATGCGGGAAAGCACATAATAAGTGCTAATAAATACTGGGTATTTTAGCTAAAACGATCCCAGTAAAAAATTATACGTGATCACGCGCTAGGCGTCCCCACTTAGCACAATATTGTTCCTGAACCATATAGAACACGTCAGAATATATTTTTGTTTCATTCGCCACGCTTGACAATTAACAAAAGCTGCTTAATCAACTTTTTTTAAATAGTGACTCTACAGAAAGCTTTTCAATACAAAACGTGTAGCGCTTAACCAGAGATAATGAAATTTCACATCTGCGGCAAGATAGCTGCGCAGCTTAAGGTATTTCCCGCCTTTGTTTAAAGTGAGCCGTCCGCCTCGGTGGAACAGTGACTAGAGCGCTCGGCTGCTGACCTAAAGGTCGCGGGTTCGCTCCCGACCGTCGCTTTTCGATGGACGCGAAATGGTAGAGGACCACGTATTGTGCGATGTCGCTACACGTTGAAGAACACCAGGTGGTCAAAATTTTCGGAGCCCTCCACAACGGCGTCTCTCAAAATCATATCGTGGTTTCGGGACGTAAAACCCCCGATATTGCTTTTTGTTCAAAGGGCGTGAAATTTAAAAAAAATGGTAGTGGCTTAGCTCAGCTATGCCATGTTATACATAGCGTTAGCAAAGGTTCAGCTGATTATTCTTAGCTTTCCAGGGTGTCTAGGATTAGCTTGATTATCATGCTTACTGCTGCTGCAATGACCGACGTATATTTATTTTGCCGGGCAACTACTTCAGCATCCGATGAGTTAAGCTTCTCCGCTCTACTGAACCGTTGAGCAACATTTGCACTCTCCTTGTCCATGGCTATACCACAGTGGCAAACGCCAGTCAGAGGCGCTATCAAGCGGCTCCAGCGCAATGTCAAATGGCGACTGCACAGGGAAGGCGCGCGCGTCGGCGTCCATATGTCTACCAAGGCTATGACGGCACTCCTCTGGAAAGCGCACACCGGCGGCGGCGAGTCGCGCGCGGCCGCGGCTGTGTGCGAGGGAGGTGCTGGCCCCGGTGCGTGACACCACTCATCGTCTGTGCAGCGCATCGAATGGTGCGCACACCGGCGGCGAGCCGCGCGCGGCGGCGGCGGAGTATCATTGCGTATGCGCAGACCAGTGCCACGCAAAATTGGCTCAGCGATGCCAGTGTAGCTAACGCTACAAAACATACCGCGTGAGTGTCACTTAACGCGCGGCGTTTTTATTGCCCTAAAATGTATGTTTAAGGAATTATCAAAGACTGCTCTCGCACGAAGGTCGCTTGAACAGGCTATCGGTGACTAGACGGGGGTGGGGGGGGGGGGTGATTGTTAAATGAGTGAAAAGGAGATAAAAGTGAGCCCTGCAACTGTCTGCATCATAGTGCGACACCTCAACAGTAGCTCACGAGGAATGGGGGTAAGGAGGGATTAAAAGGGATAGGGAGGAATAAAAGAAATTGGGACAGGAACAGAAAGACCCACATGCAGAAATAAGGAGAAGATAAGAAAGATGGACATGGTCGCAGGAGTCCGAGGACGGGGTAACACTCCGCGAGAGCCCTTGTCGGCGTCAGGAGATGGAGTATATAGGGCGAGCCAGTCGGCAGAGCTGCGCTGTCGTAGGAGATCGCGGGGGCACAACCACTCGGCACGAAATCCAGTGAGCGAGTCCCCCTATCGGTGACTACGATGGATGTTAGATGAATGTTAAGCAATGGTAGGATGGTATCGATAAAAAAAAGAAATATAAACATCAAAGAAAGAGCGGCTGCCACGTGCGAATGCAATACGAGACCAGAGGCAGCATTCGACGCAGACATTTTATTCTCTTTTTTCTTTGAGGGGGGGGGGGGTGCAACGACGAATACGACGGAGGGGGAGAGTGTGACATGTTATGGTTAGCCCGAAACAAAAAGAAAAATAGAAGATACCGGTGCTGCGGCGTTGAATGCTGCCTGCAGTTTCGTATCGCATTCGCGCGCGGCGGCCGCTCTTACATCGAAGTATTCTTTTCTTTCTTTTAATCAATGTCATCCTACCGTTGCTTAACATGCATCATAGTCACCGACTACCTGTTCGAACGACCTTCGTGTGTGTGAGCAGTCTGATAATTCCTTGAATTTACATTTGAGGGCACTAAAAACACCGCGCATTAGGCGGCAACCACGGGGTATTTTTTTGAAATAGCGTGCGTTTCAAAGAAAAGCTGTAAAAATAACTAAACAACGCAGTTATCTTGCCGCAGATGCAAAATTTTATTACCTCTGGTTAAGTGCTATAGTTAAGTGCTGGTTAAGTCACTCTTTCGAAAAGGTCATTAAGCAGCTTTTGTTAATTGCCAAGCTTTACGATTCGAAAAAAATATTCTGACGTGCATGCTCTATATGGCTCAAAAGAATACCGCGCAAATTGGTGATTCGTAGCGCTCACGTACAAATTTTTATTACTTTGTGCTTTTTAGCTGAAACACCCTGTAGATATCACCATAAGCGTGAGCGTTGAAGGTGGGAGGAGGGGGCACAACGTCGTAGCTTCACCTTCCCCCCCATCCCGGAGGGGGGTCATTTGCATGTTTATGGATACAACCCTGTTCTGAACATAAAAAAAAATTCCGCCATATCCACGAAGTGAATGATGATGAGTGGGCGAAGCTCCGGAGGTAAACCTGGTAAACCATTAATCCTCTGTACATTTTGCCCACTCGATTTTATTACATCGCTCCCCCTAGCGTACGTCGCCGCACTAAATCGAACGATTGCCTTCAACCAATGACACGCGCCATATGTGACATCATTCCTATTTTATAAGATCTCGCGTCTTTCATCAACTACAAGTACCGCTTTCTAGTTTATAACATCTTGCATCTTTTCATCATCAGCTACAAGTACCACCATCTAGTAAACACTACAAGAACTAAACGAGAGGTGGCTACATACAGGAGACGGTACCGCCATCTAGTGAACACTGCAAGAACTAAACTAGAGGTGGCTAGATACAGGGGACGGTACCGCCATCTAGTGAACACTGCAAGAACTAAACTAGAGGTGGCTACATACAGGCTACAGGGGACGCACAGCCCACGCCCTAAGGAGCTTCGCCCCTAAAAAACTGTTATATATGAGCTGATAGCTGCGATAAAGTGTTGCCGCACGTCTCCAGAGAAATATTGACGGAAATGTTCATTGTTTTCTCTTAAATGACAACATTGCTGCTAAAAAGGTACTGTACATCTTATGAGAAAAAAGTTTCATATCTTCCAACAAATGGTCGCAGGAAGAAGGAGCTGAAACTCTGCGCATAGCGGCTTACACAATGCTAGGTTTGCGTACTCGTGTGCTTTTCCGTTACACAACACGTATCGAAGGTACACCGACGACGTGCAGTGGCCAATCCCGCGATCTGTTGTCATGTTGACGACGAACACATTTTTTTTTCGCCAACTGACCGTGTTGCGCAATAATTTATACATGCCTCCATGTTTCGCTTACTCCTTTATATTCAGGCTTATGTAATAACGCAATTTTCCTAACTGCATTACGGGCATAGGACACGTCATCCGCCGCCGTGGTGCAATGGTTTCCGTCCTCGGCTGCTGACCGATAGGTCGCAGGTTCGATGCCGGCCGTGGCGGTCACATTTCGATGGAGTCGAAGTGGTAGAGACCCGTTTACTGCGCGATTTCAGTGCATGTTAAAGAGCACCGGATTGTCGAAATTTCCGCAGCCCTCGACTACGGCGTCTCTCATAATTATATCATGGCTTTATCTTCTATGCCGCCTGTGGCTTGGAGTGGCCTTCACGAACGCATACTCTTATTTCATTTGAATGGCCAGCTCTTTTATATGCACTTACTGCAGCTGTGAAGAAACCATCGCGCACCTTCTGTGTGAGTGCACCCATCTCAACGCGCAAAGACAAGAACTGACTGCAGCTCTGGATAGACTGGATGATCGGCCTTTGTCGGAACAAAATATTCTGGGTCATCGGCCGAGCCCATCCTGAGCCCTTTGAAAGCTTTGCTGCGCTTTTTGCGGACAACTGGCCTCAAAGACGGACTATAGTGTCTTATACCCTTTGATGTTGCCTTTCCTTTGTCGCAATTTTTTTAATTTCTCTCTCTTCGCAACAATTATTTTTAACATCTTTTATTCCCCTCACCTTTTTCCACAGCACAGGGTAGCCAGCCGGTCTAAGAACTGGCTAACCTCCCTGTCTTTCCACTTAAACTTTCTTCCTCTTTCTTTCCTCCTCTTCGAACGTTAAACCTCAGATATTATAATAGGACACGCTTCAAGCGTGCATTTCTGTCGCAACCAGCGTGAGTTCATGTTTTCTGTGTGGTCAGTCTAACTCTTCTATTTATCTTCTCTATCTTGTCTATTATTCATCTTGTGTCCCTCATCACCTGTAGGGTAGCCAACCAGGCCAAAGCTCGGTTAACTTTCCTCCTTTTTTTATTTCGTTTCTCTCACCATCTTCCTTGTTGCCATCGTTACATTACGGTCTTCCTTATGTGTGCTTTCTCGTGCATTTATTTCAGTCCAAAAGCAGTACTTCTTTTATCATTCTTATTATTCGAGTAATGATGTCAGAGAAAGGCTTCGGCGCTTTCATGCTATGACGTTAACTGAATACACACTGCCAGACGCTCGCTCACACTGCCTCTGCTGCCGCTGCAACGGAGATTTGAAATTAAAGAGCTTCCGTATAGACGCAGTGCTTGCCTCTCCGCATTCATTTCACTTACGAGAAGAAACCTGAGAACGAGTGAACCTTTTCTGCGCTATCACGTTAATAATTGCCCTTCTTCGAAATCGCAATCTAGGAGTGAAATATCTTGCGTACTTTTACTAAGAGCGCACTCAGAGAGTGTAACCAGTCTCATTTTTTAATCAAGGAAAAAAAAAGAAGAGGGGGGCAAGAAGGAAAGCTTTTACGGCCCAAGAAGCCTTTTTCTCATTACTATGCGTCTATAATGTGGGGCACTTCGATCATGCTGCAGCAGTACAAAACGTTTTTTTTAAATTTAATGCTCCTGTGAGGACAAATGATTTATCCCTGTGAGGGATGCAGTAGTAAACAGCGCATAATTGCATATGCAATAAGGTTTTTTTAAAAGAAAGTAAGAAAGAAAAAGAAAGAAAAAGAAAGAGCGAAAGGTAGAAAGAAAGAAAGAAAGAAAGAAAGAAAGAAAGAAAGAAAGAAAGAAAGAAAGAAGAAAGAAAGAAAGAAAGAAAGAAAGAAAGACGGCTTTACTAAATGTGGTTACCACATAACCAGACCATGCATGGTTAAGCGAATAACCAAGCGCACCTCATATGGTAGTCGCTCTTCCCCAGAATGAAGTATCGGTGCGTAATGACCAGTGTTTTTTTTTTTGTGTGCACCCTAGTATGCCAGGGCAATATTCTTCAAGCACGGTACAGAATAAACACACAATTGGGAATTTCGAAGCCTACACGTAAGGCCACCCGTCAGAGATAATTCACACCTGTTCCCTTTTCATATAACAACACAAAAGCCTGCTCAAAACTTGGCGCTACAGGTCCATGATCGAGGCAAATACTTATTCCTCCCGGCACAACAAATTACGCCAAAAAACGTCATCATTTCGTGCTAAAAAGACCATTTTTTTTTCTCTTCCGTAACCCGTTTCATGCGGGAAGACGCAAGCCTGCGGGGTCCGCAGTTCCACAATAAGAGCCTTTCCCGCGATGGAATGCTGCGTACCGGATGAACGGATTAGCCGGACCTCATCTCCCGCTGAACGAGGTTGTATATCCCACGCGAGGGAGACTCAATGGAGGCGGACTAGAAGGAGAAAAAAGAAACAGACAAAAAAAAACGAAAACTAACCATGGTTAAGTATACACCAGGAAACGGGCTGAGCTGAGTAACATAAAAGGCCGGCACGAGATTATGACCCCGCAATCTTCTTGTATTTCTGGAGTGTAGCCGCCATAACGGACCACCTCTTCACTCTCGGTCGGGAACGTGTACGTACACTTACAGCGGTGAAAAAATGAACAGCACGCAACACTGAAGGACAGATACTTACAAAGCCAGACTTCGGGTGAAAGCTGCGCGAGTAAAAATCAAGAAGAGTTTGCACACGCCCGCTGTGCGCGAAGCATTGAGCAAAGCTTCTGTCCACCTCTTCAGAATGCGTATACTGCGCAGGCCTCGCCTCGGGGCAAGTGTCGCGTTTCTAATTAACCTGCCGCACAGACACTTAAGGAGCGTTGCTCTGGCACTCGGGAGGTCGTCAGAGACGAAGCATTATAAGAAACGAGGAACTAGTGAAGACGGGGTGTGTCTTGTTTCACTTAATGACAGCGTCACAGAGCATAAGCGTCAGAGAGCGAGCGAGACAGGAAGCGTGCGGGAGGGGGAAGCGGGGCGTCGTTAAGGTAACGAGACACTCGAGAGGATTAAAAAAAAAACAGCTTGCTTTGCTTTCCGGCTTATATCGGGTGGCGAATGCTGGAAACCTGACGTCGACAGACTAATCGCGCGAGATTAAAAAAAATAATGTTTACAACAAACGCGAGCATTGAAAATGTATCTTTTGTGAAGCGTGGAAACTTGGGAAGTTGATAGGACATAACTGAATGTAGGAACATAACTGAATGTCTCGCTTCCGTAGTTACGCAGTAACTACTTCTAGGTTGCGCTGTTCCTACATTCGGGTATGTATCTGCCCTGGAACGAAGCGCTGGGAGGTTTGTTGAGAGGTCTGAAGAAGATAACCCTTCAGTGAGCCAATCAATTGGAAACATCTGAACATTGCTCGACACTGTAGTGCGCGGCTTTGCGAAGACCAAAAAGGTGGCCAGACCAATGCCACCTGGAGAATTTCAGGCCTGTTCACTGTTTCTGCCACGGGTTCTGACGTCAGTCCGTTTAGACCGCCGTGTTTCGCTGCACAGACGTGTCTGCGCTTGCTCCCGTCGCTCTCGACAAACATGGATTGTCAAGCGTGACGATCGTTTTCGTGGGGTGCTGGTGTGCTTGTTGGCAACTATATAGAGAAGGCCGTGTTTTTCTGCGTCCGTAAACTCCAGCGTTGATATGTGATGCGATTTGTGCAGTGGATCAACGCCTCATTTATTTATTTCAATACCAGTGCAAACGCGCGCTTCTCAATGTGAGCCGTCGGTCCTCCTTAGTTCAGGGAGTGCTCGTTATGTGACGCTACATGACAGATAGCGATGCTTGCGTCACGCATGCTTCCGAGCACTTTCCCCCGTTGATGCGATAGACATGTTTCCCACAACAATTACACGTCTGCCAGATTTGTTCTTTCGGGCTGCTGCTTTGTCGCTCGATGCCCCGCCGCGGTGGTCTAGTGGCTAAGGTACTCGGCTGCTGACCCGCAGGGCGCGGGTTCGAATCCCGGCTGCGGCGGCTGCATTTCCGATGGAGGCGGAAATGTTGTAGGCCCGTGTGCTCAGATTTGGGTGCACGTTAAAGAACCCCAGGTGGTCTAAATTTCCGGAGCCCTCCACTACGGCATCTCTCATAATCATATAGTGGTTTTGGGACGTTAAACCCCACACATCAATCAATTGTCGCTCGAAGCTATACCGCCGCCGCGCCACAGAGCAGTGCATGCAGAAGCGTTGGAGTGACGCTTCTTCATGGGTTACCCGCATATCACCATGAACGGCGACACACTATCTCAAAACACCGTATCTTTGACATAGCCTGCGTGACCGCCAATATTGTGAACACGAGGAATACAAGATGCCATCCCACTAATCTGTACACAACTGAAAAAAATAATGCTTTGTAAGATTTCCGTCATGAGGCACTGCATGAGGGGCTCTCTCCCCCATGACCGCAAAGCACACGCGAAGGCTAGGCGATCGGAGGGAGCAGGAAAGGGCGAGGGGAGAGGGTGGTGAACGGTGAATCGGGCCGATCTGGCTGGCATTGATAAAATAGCGAAGGCGTTGACAGGATTTTCGCATTGTGCAAAAACGGCTTCAAATCCGAAAGGTGGGCCGATGCTGCTTGGTCAATTGTCGCGGCAAGTGCATCTTAGTTGCGAGTGTTTACGTTTCCTGAGGACAACCGAAGAACGAAATGGGAGCATGTCGTTCGTCGAGCTGACGTCGACATCCGTTTCCTTCCAGACCCGAAGGTACGTGTGCCCGTACTACATATTTAGAAGTCGTTCCAATGGTATTATCTCCACCATGTTCCATTTTTGCACTAAAATAAAGGTGCCGTGTGTGCTTCTCACTTAGCGTAAGGCCTGGCATTAAAATACTAAACGCGCGTGGCAGTACATTTTCAGGACAGGCGTTTTTTTTTTTTTTTTTCAGCGTCGGTAAACATTTTGCTACTGGCGCTTACCACCGCGGACTTCTTGCATTAC
Source organism: Rhipicephalus annulatus (assembly GCA_013436015.1). Lineage (NCBI taxonomy): Eukaryota > Metazoa > Arthropoda > Arachnida > Ixodida > Ixodidae > Rhipicephalus > Rhipicephalus annulatus. The sequence continues at coordinate 457,615 of WOVY01001922.1, read as the reverse complement.
CTCCGAAAAAATGAAGGAATGCTGTTGCATTGCTGAGGGTGTCGACTTTGTAAATAATATTTTATTGCCTGTGTTCCAACCACACTAATGCGGTTTCATACTTTTGCGCCAGTCTCTCCAGCACCTTCACCTAATAAGTTTTCTTGATATTTCGATGCCTTTAGACAATTACGGCAAAGCGATGTCTTAAATGATTTTCAGGTGTGTGAGCTCCTACTTCAACTTAGAATATTTCAGAACCACTACCAAACATACTGATTCAAGTACCGGAAGTGCAGTAGAAGCGCCCACGAGGGGGTCACGGTTTAATCTAGACCCAGTGCCAACATTTTTCCCGGGCCCCAAGTTATATGAGCGACTACGCACCAGTGCGAGAGTGGCCAGAGCAAAAAAGCAAACGCCGCTCCTTGTGTCGGTCACAAGAAATTTTCATGAAACGAAAAATTTTGTTTTCTCTTGCAATGGTCATCACCCTGATATTGTGCTGAACAACATACTTGTAGAAGCACCACATAATTTATTCAATAACTACGTGTCTATAAAGACAGATGCTCGTCGAAAGAGTAGAAATAAAACTGCAGACACTTCGAATGAGTAGGAACAGTTTTATTGCATATTCTAGATGTGCGTGCGTGGGCGCATGTGTTTAAATAAAGACAGTAAGAATAAAATTTACCTTACCTATTTCATCATTTTGTTGGGCCATCAAATTTTGCTCTCATAGATCGACCACACGTTCTATAGCGCACAATCTGTCTTACTTTTTCGTAGAAGAAATGACTCGCAGATAATTCTCCAAACGCTTTCAAGCTTAACACGTTACTTAAACCAGCGCCTTCTTGGACGCAAAAGGCAGAATAAAGCTACTAAGCATGTAAAGCTCACCGCGTATACGCTTTCTTTAAACGGGAGACAATGGTGACAATAGGGAGTTTTCGAATACCGTTTGCAAGCGCTGCGGGCGTAGCGGGCGCCATATGAGTTTTAGAATAGCGTTTGCCCTGCTGCGATCCGCAGCGCACGATCGCAGCGACACCGTAGCCTCGAAACCAGCGCTTGAGGGCCACATGCGGGCCGCCATCACCGCCCGTAGCCTCGAAACCAGCGCTTGCGGGCCGCCATTACCGCACGCGATTTCGGATTTTTCGCGGGCGGTCCGTGAACGCCGACTCACGTTACGACGCATGCGCAGTGGCAGCGACCACACCGCAAGGACTCGCGGTGCGCTATTCTAAAACTCCCTAGTGGATTCACAGCCTCCCGTACGCGCGCTCGCTCCCGCAAAGTGAGTAACGTCACGGCCGCAGTGTCGGCACGTACAGTCAACCACAAAAGTTTGCGGACCCCGCGAGCGCGCGCCAAAGTGCCTGTCCACGCCACCTAGCGGTGCGCCATGTTCCGTCGGCCGCAGTGATAGGCCAGAAACGGCTCTTCTAGTTATTCACTAGCCTTTCAATTTTTTTTACTGCCGCGTAGTGCATTGTTAGTTAGCAGCTTCCACGCGGACGGATTATCTGTGGTATGACCATCACATTTCTATTTTCATAGCAGGATCAAAGCTATCATTGCGTGCCTCGAACGACGTTCCGTATAGGCCAGGTATCACTTTGTGATCAAGACTGCGACTGATAACAGTTATGCACATAGACTGCTCTCGAGGCAGAAGCACGTAGACGCAGATGCCTAAAAGTGTGCCTCGCGTTAGAAAGTGAAAGGTGCAAATTGTTGGTACATAGTCAGAAAAGACAGGCCATGTAGATTGAGGGAAGGATGCTGCTCGGGTGCTGAAGTGCAGTCTATCACCACCGACACAGCGGAAGTGTCGCGAAAACCAGTAAAGCCGACACTAGCACGTGAGACGGCATTCAGCTCTCCCATGGTACAGTACCAAATACTGTAAATTGTTAACCACTTCTTCTAAACACAACAGACTTTTCGCCACGCGTTCGCGTGGTCCGTAAACTTTTGTGGTCGACTGTACAGGTATTTATTCCAAACAGCACATAAACCGGATACAAAAGAGACCACACAACACAGTCAGTGCCTGTGTTCTGTTCTGTTTTAACTGTTTTGCTGTGTAGAGGTTGAAGTGCCTATTGCCTCGGCTACTCCATATCACAAAGTTCTGCAGCAAAAAATAAAATAATAATACAGAACGGTACCCAAAAATTAACAATACGGAAAAGAAAAAAAAACATAATAGCACACTGAAACCAGTTCAAATATCATGCCAATACAGTTTTCTTCACGCAGTTCACACAGTCATAAACCACTCACACGCACACCTTACTAATCTAATGTCAGTATATACATGACCACATTTTACATAATACCCATCTCTGGCTGTCAGTCATAGGCGCTTGTCCAGTCCGGTCTCCACTAAAAAGTCTGTCAGAAAGATTATTGCCTTTTTCTGGAGATTCATTTCAGGCCATGGTCCAAGTAGTTTCTTCATTGTGGGAGGCCGTCTGTCCAAACTTGCTAATTTGTTCTTTAATTTTTCTCTTTCATTCGCGTATTTAACGCACTCCAAAAGAATATGGCGAACATTTTCTTCTGCATGACCACAATGGCATTCCGGTGAGTTGGATCGATGTATCTTGTGCAGGAAGCTGTTTGTGTATGCTACTTCCAATCTAAGTCGGTGGATCAATGTTTCTAGGTGTCGTGGGAGGTCTGTCGCTATGGAAACTTTTCTGTGTGAATCAACTTCATAAAGTACCGTTTCCTTTGATTTAGGGCTCTCAAACCACTTCTCCATCGAACAATGGTTAGCTCCTTGCGATATAAAATGACGAATATCCGCCCCAGACATAGGGATTGCGCAATCCCGTCCTTCAATGCTTTCTTCGCGAGACTATCAGCATCTTCATTTCCCTTTATTCCAATGTGGCTGGGCATCCATTGGAATACGATGTGACCCTGCGATGGGGCATATTCCACAGTATCTGCGATACATTGTGCTATTTCACCATTTTTGTGAGGTGATCTCACATTTCTGATTAGCTGAAGAGCAGGTTTGCTATCAGTGCATATCACCCATTTTCGTGGCTCAGTATTCTCGCAGATAAGCTTAACTACTTCAAAGATAGCCACCAATTCTGCTGTGCTCGATGAAGATTTGTGCGATAATTTGTACATCTCCTTTTTCTGAATTTCGGGTATAAAGAACGCACAGGCTGACGCTTCTTCTGTGCATGATCCGTCTGTACATATCTTCGTTTTTTTTTCATTATGCATTACATGAAGCTGATGAAGTACCAACTGTGCCGCTACTAGAGGTGCCATGTCTGTTTTCTTCTCTATGCCGTCTATTTCACGGATAACGTTGAGAAGTGGCAGCGTCCAAGGTGGTTTTGAATGTTTCCGTACCTCTTATGAAGCCGGCTATGCTTTCTGGTAGTAGTTTTTTCATGTCTTGACACCATAAAATTCGTTCATTGATCATTTTTTCCATCACTTGAAAAATTTGTCAAACTAACCGGCCTAACGAGTCCAACTGCATAGGGCTTTTCCCTATGTTGTGTGGTCCCCTCAATGCCCCGTTTGTACGCGATTTGGAATAACTTCGCGAAGGCATGATTCGTTCTCGTGTTGTGCACGATCGAATGCTTTTAGAGAAGCGCTAGACGCATGTTGTGGTTATCACAAGTTCTTTTCATTACCTTTTTCTTTGAGAAAATGTCACTTTCATGTTGGAAAGGTCTTCCGAATAGTCTATTGGGAACAACAGAAGCGCGGTATTCGTGTTTTAGAACATCAATGACTACGATTGGTACGACTGCACTGATTTTAAAATGGATACAAGGCTTCTTAGTCGAAGTCAAGAAGAAGTAGGCATGATTAAGGCGTGTAGCGCGAAGGCAGGTTGGGAGGGGCTTTTTCCCTGCAGTGGGCGTAGACAAGATGATGATGATGAGAATCTAACAAAAGAAATTAAAGCGCCTGCATCTCGGCGTCATCTGTCAGAAGTACCGGTCTATTGCCGAGAGAAATAAATTTTTGGATGAAGTACTAAAGATATCACCCCATCAATTTGTCTGACATGCTTGTTTTACTCCAGGTGCCATACGATGATTATGACATGTATACGTTGACAAACACATAACATCACATGCAGTCACATACACATCGACTGCATTGCTTACAAAGTTTTGTTAAGGCTCGTGGCTCACAAGAACGTCAACGATGCTTTCGTGACGCACAACGCGCAAGCGGTGTTTTGCCGTGGGCCGAAAATATGACGCATTTGCATGCTTAAATACCTGCGAAGGTGTATAGGAGAGTCATTGCACTCACTTGGCTGCGAGGGCTCGACGACTCGCTCGATGATCCTCTCTCGTACGCGTCCCGTGTTGACGCTGATCACGATGGACAGGACGAGCACCACGAAGGTGAGCAGTCCGACGAGCGCCAGCAGGAAGCGCTCTAGGGGCGATGCCCGCTGCCAGAATGTGCGCCGGTGTCCGCCGGACACCGAGTATCGCACGCCGAGCGGGTTGAGCATGGCGGCCGTGGCCGAACTGCCACCGCCGCCGCCCCCGGGGCCGGGCTTGATGTCGGTGAGCACCGTGGAACTGCCGGTGGCGTCCACGGGCATGCTGCTCGCGCTGCTCGTCTCCTCGTCCTCGAAATCTGTTCTCTTGTACCTCGGCATCTGCGTCATACACAGGGAAGAGAAAAAAAATGTTTACATGGAGACTTGTTTATACAATGTCTCTTGTGTCTGAAGAATGAGCTCTCATGAAATTCGCGGAATACAGGAAGAGAGAAAGAGAGATAGGTAAACCGTAGTTGGATGTGACGTTGGTTATATTGCATACTTTTTGCAAAGTAGAGGCAGAACTACGAGGATTTAGCATGACACGGTTTATTTCTGCGCAGCACACTATAATACAGCCAAGTGTCTTTTGGACCCCTGACCTCGCACGTGCATCATTCATTCATTCATTCATTCATTCATTCATTCATTCATTCATTCATCGATTGATCGACTGTGTGACCCGGCTTTGTGTCTCAGAGATATGAATCCTTCTGCCACAAAATGCGTTGAGGTGGAAGGCATCAGTTTTCGACCAAGCTGCGGTTGATAAAAGTCCACTCAAAGCCTGCACGTATGCGCCTTTTGCATAACTTTGACAAACTCCTGTTTCATATATAAACTACCACATGCCATCGCTGGATGCTTAGAGCTAAACAAAATCATGTATATTAGTTAGTTTTATTCATATATTGTGGGGTCTAGAGGTGGTAATCGCCACCACGCTTTTGGAGGGAACGGACAGAGCAGACGCGGTCGGAACAAACCAAACAATACACATTTATTTAACTACTTTTGAACGACGATATCGTCACCTTAATTATCATAAGTGGTTTAATAAATCTGTGTTGTTCGGTTTGTTCTGACCGCGTCTGCTGTGTTTGTTCACTCCAAGAGCGTGGTGGCGGTTACCACCTCTAGACCCCACAATATCTGACGCTACATCATCACTACACAAACTGTTATGCTGCCGTGACATATTTAACACTCAAATACAACCACTACATACATACTACTTTGTCGTATTAGCTGAGCTTTTCAACTAAAGACCGCTGCGAATCGAAATTCCACAAGATTCAGACCCACGAACTCTGCTCAGCATCAACCTCTACGGCTTCAGACCCTAACGTATACAAGCTAACTCAAAATGCACTGCGTGGCAACAACATCTACAGCATCGCGGTACTAGTAAGGATACACGTTGTCGTAACGCACGCTACGTGTAATATGTCGTTCTAACGTCACGGTGCAAGCTGAACAATGACGATGCAGTGTTAACGTCGGGGCGCAGTTCGTTGACCAACTTGTTTTGGTGCGACGGTGCTTTTAGGAATGGCACAGAATGACGTTCATCTGCTCGTTTCGTAGAAATGTGAGAAATTCGCTTGACCGCCCGACGGACACGGTATACACCGGATAAAACGTGAAAGAGGATGCTACAAACATGTACAGACGCGTTTTTCTTCCTCGTTATCTCGCTTACGGTGGTGCTTTGATAACCTTACGTGATAATTTTTTTTCGTCTCTGTTTTGTGGAATATTTTTTTGAAGGCGAGAGCCTCAGATACCGTGTCCGTCAAATGCGAAAAGTGACTGTTGACGTCGACGTCAACTAGAGTGACTCACGATTAAAAAAAAATCATGCAGTGACGTCACCCTATGACGTCACCGTGATGTCACACAATGATGCCAGAACATGCCACGTTTTTTTTTTTGGTGAAACGTGCGCTGATCTCACAAGGTCAGCAAAACCCAGTGGCCCGCAGAAAGGAATACAATCCCGAAGACGCCGCAAAACCATGGCAGTATAGGTGCAGAGTGTGCAGGATCAATACAGTCAACAGAGAAAAATAAATTCGTTGACTTTTTTTGTTGTTGTTGACCGTCGTCAAATTCGCTGCGTTTTTCTAGTCTCTCTCTCTCTCTATGTGTGTGTGTGACGGGGAGAGAGAAAGATATGCAGGAATCTCTGCATCGCCAATGTTCCTGTCGGTATGTAAATAAATATCAGCACCCGGAACGACATTCGTACCGCCATTGCTAAAGGAGTCTGGAATTATGAAAACACGCGCGCTGCATCACTTGCATGCGCGTAGAGCGAGCGTGGAGTTGAGTAAACAAAATCAAGTGCGCAAAAAAGCGTACGTATGCATGCTTTACTTTAAGAATGTATCAATTTCGGGTGGCATTAAAAAATACCCTAAGAAAACTAAGGAAGGACTATGATTGAGAGACCAGTGGATGCTTGCTTTCGTCTGAAAATGTCGCATGTTTACGCCGGAAAGAGGCGATGGAGATAGGATACGGCAGTTCATTGGCAGGAATACAAGATGGCGCTCGAGGAGTGCCGTGCACACAATAACCTTGACATTGGTGTTGTTGCGTGTAGTTACGTAATTTCAAACCATCCCTCCGAAGCACGCGTAGTTGCGTTCTATTGTAGTGAGATTGTTGCTCATTGTTTCTTGTGCGACTTTCTGTCGTGACACAAGGCCTCATATTCTTCGAACTTGCCTCGAAATTGTTGGGTCTTACAAATTATACAGGCTATTTCGAAGCGATCACGAAGCAGGTTGCCGAGCCCGGCTAGACACAGCAATTTTACTTAACTATACCGTTCTCCTCCCGAATAAAGTATTCTTTGTGACACTTCTTCTCCAAAATCGACGAGTGAAAGAGAGTCTGAAATGCACGCAACACGAATACCATTTAAACGAAGCTTGACGCTAATCCCAGTTACTCGTATCGCGTCATTTCAGTTAAGAGAAACTTGATTACCAGAATGAAGTGTGTTGTGATGTTTATGCATAAGTTGGTGATAATCACCAACTTATGTGTTGTGTTGACATTATTACCGTGATCATTGTTATTCTTCATATTATTTCGTCACATGCAGTTAAAGTGGTGGGTTTTTTTATAATATATAAATTTATATGGTTCCATGAGATGTGTAGTCAGATGTGACTAGCTTTTTGAAGCTGTGATGCCGCACCTGTTGGAGAGGGTGGGCAGGAAAATCAGCGCCTTCAGGAATACTTTTAAGCAAAGGAAGTTTATTTGAATATTTGAACTGAATTATAAAATTAATTTAATAGCGCACTGTTGTTCTAGAGAGTTAAGCTGATCTCAACTCTATATAAGGAACCATGTTCTGTTCTGTTGTAAATGTTTTCCTTTGTGAAGCGTGTCGTTTATATTGATTCTGCGACTCCATATCTATAAGTTCTTTAGCGACAAAGAAAAACAAACAAAAGTTACCCCTTGTAAACAACCAGCAACTAAAACAAACAAACAAAATAGCCCGATGAACGTAGTTATAGTGATATGGGAATGTTATTTATTCGTGCATTCATGGCTATTTAGACAGCATCAAGGCCAATGAAAAAATTCTAGTCCACGTTCACGTTGATATAAACAATGTTAACAAAATATACTTCCCGTTTTTTCCCACTCTTGAAGTATATCTATACTCGTACATTATAATTTTCTTCGTGCATTGTTTTAAACGCATGATGGGTGGATAATTCCACATTAAAGCTGAGTGTGAGCAACAATCCCATTCGATAGTGGTTCGAAGACCGCGAATAAATATGAGGGCCACGACTATACTAAGACAGACTCCAGAAACGAATGAAGCACGGCGTTTTTCACATCCATGCCGATAATAACGATGCTTTTTCCGACCACGCCACACCGAATTGTCAAGACTAGTTGCTACCCGTATTATACGCACGCAGAACCATTTACTTGATATTTTCCATGTAACACATCGATCTTTTTATTGAAACGCATTATTCGTAGCGATTGCGGAAGGAAAACAGCTGCTCGCACTGAGCACCCAAAACATGGCACGTCACATATCGCTATCCGCTGCGGTGGCGTCTCGGCACGGTTCTCAGCTGCTGACCCGAAGGTCGGGGGTTCGATTCCAACTGCGGCGGTCACATTTCGACGATGGAGGCACAATGCTAGAGGCTCGCGCCCTGTGCAACGTCAATGCACGCTAAAAACATCAGACGATCGAAATTTCTGGAGTCCTCCACTACGGCGTCCCTCGTAATCATATCGTAATTTTGGGAATATCTCATAGACTGGACACGTCTCGTCGACTCCGGCCTCCGTCTGGACTCTCTCTAATCGAGACAACGGTGCTTTGCCGACTATGGCTTGGTGTCGCCTTCACCAAAGCTTTCGCCTTCCGAATCGGCATGGAAGACAGTGCTGCTTGCGGTCATTGCGGCAGCGATGAAACTATAGAGCACGTTCTCTGTCACTGCCCTCGTTACAGCGTGCAAAGACGGCAATTAGCTGCTGCGTTAGCTCGCCTTGACGACAGACGTTTGTCTGAACAATCAGTGCTTGAAAGGCGACATGATTTGTGTGCTCACAGAAAATCAATGAAGGCGTTACTGAACTTTTTGCGTGGCAGTGGCCTATTGTAGAGACTATAGCACCCCAATTCCCCCCCCCCTCTTTTTTTTTTGCGCGCGTCTATTTCTCTCTTCGCTTTCTTTCCCATCTTTTTTCGGCATTCCCTCTTCCCCTAGTACAGGGTAGCAAACCGGATGCTCTATTTTCTGGTTAACCTCCCTGCCTTTCCCTCATCTTATCCTCTCTCTCTCTTTCTGGGAATATGTCACTATGTTCGATTGGGCGAGTTGGTGATACATGATTGCTTTGAAATGAGAGCGCACTACTTAGACGCGGACAGTAAGAAAGGGACGTAAAACCCAAAGAATAATTAAAAAAAAAGACTTTACACGGAAGAGAAAAAAATCGCAGTGCACAAAGGCGCACGTGGTAGTGACATTATACGAGTTCAGAAAGGCACTCACGTATGAGAATCACTGTGACTGTGACTCCACCTGTAGAGCGTATACCGGAAACGTGCACCCGTGAATATAAACACCACGTGGTTGAAACAAACAGCATTCGTATCGCACAGGTGGTCTCCACATGGCGAGTGACCTTTAGAAGTAGCCTGCCCTGAGCTCAAACCACGTTGTAAAGGTCGTTTCACATGACGCAAAAAGTAGCGATTTTCAGGCTGCCACTTCGCTCACAGCGGAAAAAAGCGGCAGTTCACTCCCGCCGCTGCGGTCTGCGGCGAACTATCAACATGTTAGAAATTTTCGCTTTAGTCGCAGCGGCGGGAGCGATTTTCGGTCGGGACCCGTCTAAATAACGTCGGACCGGTCAAAACGTCGAAATTGCGTCGATGTGTTTGTTTCGGTATAATGGCCGATGCTGTGCATTTTTAAAATGAATTTTGACTAGAAAGTGTTCATAAATGGCGAAACAAGCGGGCACTCCGTTACTGTTCATCGAAACTGAATGATTTAATGCACAGATAATGACACTACATTCGTGTCTGCCACGAAGAACGGTGGCAAGAACTCGCCGCTCCAGCAGTCGCAGAGTGGAAATCGCGGAGCTTTTGCAGTCCATGTGAAACGAAACCGCCATTAGCGGAGGTTGCAAACAGAGCGAATTAATTTTTTTTTTCGCTGTGATCGGCGGCATGTGAAACAGCCTTAACATTCCGCTCCCGTGAAGTAGTACTGAAAGGTTTTTATTTGCTTGTTTGTTTGTTTGCTTGCTTGCTTGTTTGTTTGTCAGCTTCGAGTCTCTCCTTCGCATTGCTACCATCACGACCGACGCCGTGAAGCTGCGAGCGACCGTTCAAACCCCGGCCTTCGCAACAGTGGTATCATCGACTCGCTCACAAACTCTCGTCACGCTCCTCCTCTTCGACGCGTTTCGTTTTTTCATTTCTTCCACGTCGTCGAAACGAGAAACGGTCGTTTACAAGCGCAGGTTGCGCAAAACGCGTCTAACAAAGCGCCCCTTTCAAGTAATGCGGCGTTATTTAACGTTCTATCGCGCATATGTAGGCAGCAGCGCCTGCTGTGTTGTTTGGATATTCGTGACGATAATAACCCCAAGTAGAAGCAAAATTTTTCAGAAAAATGCGTGCTGTTGGGAATGGGGGACTTCCCGGTCTCTTGTGGTAGCGTGGTGTAACCGGGTGGAGGAACTGAACGCTGACAAGAAGAGGATACGAAAACAAACAGATTTATGGCACTATTTACACATATTTACAGCAAAGAAAGGTTAGGGGTTTCACAACCCACGAGCGTGGTGGTTGAACGTGAAGTTCATCCCACCGCTGCCAACCAGTTGTTATGAGTCGAAGGAGGAAGTTACTGATGGCATCCCACCGCTGCCACCAGTTGTTTTGTTCTCGTATCCTCCAGCGACCTTCCTTCCGACCTCAACAGTGCGTATTATTGACCTCCCGGCATTTTATTCTTGCTCCTACTTCATACAAAAAAATGCACGTAGACGGATGTAAGACTTTTGTGCGTCGGGATGACCAACGAGTCCTGCGCACGCTGAGACCACTTAAAATTTCCCATAGTTGGTCGTTCGCACAAATACTTACAGGCGACCTTTCCGTATATACTACAGTGACTCTGACATTTGTTCGAAGGAAAGCCGAGTCTTTCTTGCCCGCCTTCACAATATATTTGAAGCGTATACGTGGAACTTTTCCTAGTATTGTAGTGTGCGAGGCAGGCCCGAGGTCAGCGGTGTTATAGCGTCATAGCTTTGAGGGGCATGCTCATTGAAGTGGTTATAGAAAGTTTAATAACAGTAGCACCTTCCGTTATCTATTTTCTTAAGACCCGGGGGCAGTGATTTCTATAAGCCTGACGTGGTTCTGCAGTGCCCTCAAGACCGGCCCCGCATCGACCAAGGGGTGATATGACATCGTCATACTAGGTCACGTTATGTGACGTCGCAATACGTCGCGATGTCGTGACAAATCTTAGATATCTGTAACGTCTTGATGCCGTCATGTGGTGATGTCATCTCATGATGATCTTTCGCGCCGCTCTAATTGACGCCGACGCCAACAGTCACACTTCGTGTTTCACGATCGAGGCTCCTAAATCTGGGGTGCGCCTCAGTGGAGCAATGGTTTGGGTTCATAGTGAGCCGGAGGTTGTGGGTTCGAGCCTGGTGGCCGCTGTAACATTTCGATGCAGGCCAAATGGTAGAAGCCCGTGTAGTGTGCGATCGATGTCGGTACACGTCAAATGACACCAGATGGTCAAACTTTCCGGAACCATCTACTACGGCGTCTCTCATCATCGCATCGTCATTTCGGGACATGAAACACCAGGGTTTTTTTACGCGTCGAAGTCATAAAGCAAGCGTTAGAGGAGGGCACCGGAAATTCAGACCGTCTGGTGTTTTTGAACGTGCGCTAACATGGCGCAGTAAACGGGGCCCTACTACCATCTCGTCTCCGTCGAAAGTGACCGCCGCGACCGGAATCGAACACGCGACCTTTGGTATCCCCCTATCAAATCACACTGACCTGATTTGCCCAAGAAATTAATTTTATTACGGTGAGAAGCCGTGTAAGAAAATATAGAGCTGTGGACGACGTTTTGACAAAGGAACCCGTCATCGTGAACGCACGTGCTGTTTCCCCCCTCTACTGCTCTGACAAATCCTGAAGTAAAAAAAAAATTCGGCAGATCGCACGTACACCTGCGAATCGACGTTATGCGAAGCATGCGGAGGGACGGGGACCGTGTTGCGATTTTTTATCTTGAGCTACACGTCGTAAAATGACGCTAAATACATGTATACAAATGTTGCACGCACAGACATATGTGCAAGAGTTGCAAATGCTGATATAACCAGCTGTATGCACTTGCGGAGCGATTTCAGGTGGAACATGCGTATTACCAACACCAAATGCTGATATGAAACGCTGATGCTTGTGAAGGTGCTGGGCCTGGAAACTGCTGCATAAATCAACTTAAGTGCATGGCAATCCACAATTATCGTTAACCTGACGTGACGGCTGTGTCAAAGGCGTACATATGAAATGTTTATAAAATTGGGTAGGCAGCACTGCAACCACTACTGACGTTTCGTGAAGATTAGCGTCTATTTGAAAAATAATTCCGAGACATGGCGTAGCTCTGTGGTTGAATGTTTCATTGCCACGCAGAATTCTGTGGTTCGATTCCAGCTAGAACCCTGGCATTTATTCCATGCTTTTTTGAGTCAACGCTACCGATGTCGGGTATTGCTTAACGCTCACGTGTTGAAATTGCCCATGTGTATTCTCGTCGTTTCTTAGTAGATAATAGGTGTCAATCACTTGTGGCACATACCCGCATTCCAGAGGCACATACCTTCCCGTGGGTATGCCTCCATCCATCCATACCTTCCCGTGGGATAAATGGATGGATGGATGGATGGATGGATGGATGGATGGATGGATGGATGCGCTCAAAGTTGCCGCAGTTCGCAAAGAAATGCTTCGCATTTAAAACTTGGCTCCCGCGACGTTTCCAATCCGAAGACATTCATGTTGACGAAGCAGCGCTTCTTGGAAACAAAATACACTTTCACGCACGAAGGAAGAAGGCACACGCCTAATTTGACATCTTTTCACCAGCCTTGGTTTCTTTGAGCTTCTTTTTTTTGTCAAATCTCTTTGTCTCATTTCAATTCTTATTCTTTCCCGTAATCTCTTTTTTTAACTCTGCTTAGTGACCCGAGCGAGTGTAAACTGTAACAGCACAATAAAATACTACAAAACACGATATATATTGTCACGACGCAGACACAGCAGGAGTTCGATATAGAAGAGCTCACTTTAATTAAAAATGAAAGGCGCTCGGAAAGAGGACCGGGCAAGAGCTTCGTCTTCTTCTCTGGCTGTGCGAGCTCTCCTCTGCAGGTTGAATGCGGCATTTGCCTCCCTCCAGGAAGAGCATCGACCCGATGCTCGGCTACAGAATACGCGGTGTATCTATAGTTGACGTATTACGCAACTGGCTCACTGCAATATGGCTTCATACGCACAACGTGTACGATTTCAGATTTTTGAGCTCGCGAAGAACTGTCAGGGATGACCTCATAATTCACGTCACTTAGGCGCCGTATAACATTGTAGGGACCGAAGTACTTCTTCAGTAACTTTTCACAAAGGCCGCGTCGGCGAATAGGGCTCCAGACCCACACTTTCTCGCCTGGTTGATAAGTGACGTATCGGTGTCGCAGGTTATAACGTTGTGCGTCGTAACTCTGCTGTCGGGCGATCCGCACGCGTGCTAGCTGCCGTGCCTCTTCAGCTCGTTGGGTAAAGGCTTGAACATCCGTGTCTGTATCCTCGCAGTCGTGCAGCAGCATAGCATCAAGCATTGTCGTCACTTCACGGCCATAAAGAAGACTAAATGGCGTGCTCCGTGTAGTTTCCTGCTGCGCCGTATTATAGGCAAACGTCACGTATGGTAGAACGTCGTCCCAATTTTTATGATCCACATCGATGTACATACTAAGCATATCAGCAATTGTCTTGTTGAGGCGTTCTGTTAAGCCGTTGGTTTGTGGGTGGTAGGAGGTAGTTTTTCGATGCGCTGTTCCACTCAACTCAAGCACTGACTTGAGGAGCATAGCCGTGAAAGCGGTACCTCTGTCTGTTATTATAATTCTAGGAGCGCCATGCCTCAGAACGATATTTTCAATGAAAAATCGTGCCGCTTCTACTGCGGGTCCACTTGATAAAGCCTTTGTTTCTGCGTAGCGAGTAATATAGCCCGTAGCGACAATTACCCACTTATTTCCAGTATGCGAAGTCGGAAATGGTCCAAGGAGATCCATTCCGATTTGTGCAAAAGGCGTGGTGGGCACTTGAACTGGTTGCAACAATCCGGCTGGTTTTAAAGGTGGCGATTTTCGTCGTTGACAATCGAGGCACGTGCGGACGTAATGCTTTACAGTGCCTGGAAGCTTCGGCCAGTAGTACTTTTGTTGGATTCTGGCCAATGTGCGCGTGTATCCGAGGTGGCCGGAGGTTGGCTCATCGTGGCAAGCGCTCAGGATCTCATCGCGAATGGATGTCGGGACGACAAGTAAGTGGGCATTTCCGCTGGGGGCAAAGTTCTTCTTGTATAGGACACCACTGCGCAAGCAGAATGATGGCAGGCTCCTTGCAAATATCTTGGGAACGCTTGTAGACTGGCCGTTAAGAAAATTAATAAGAGGGAGCAACTCACTGTCTTCCTTCTGCTTAGACGAAATGGTGACCATGTCGACCACTCCTAAAATGCCATGTCATCATCTTCTGAGACATCATCTTGCTTTATAGGCGACCTGGTTAAGCAATCAGCATCAGAGTGCTGTCGTCCCGACTTATAGACGACCGTCATATCGAATTCTTGTAGGCGTAAGCTCCAGCGCGCTAGCCGACCGGATGGGTCCTTCAAGTTGGTCAGCCAGCAAAGAGAGTGGTGGTCGCTGACTACGTGGAAGGGACGGCCGTAGAGGTATGGGCGAAACTTCAGAACTGCCCATACTACAGCAAGACATTCCTTTTCCGTTGTGGAATAATGGGACTCGGCACGGGAAAGCGTCCTACTTGCATATGCAATCACTCTCTCGGCTGAGTCTTGCCACTGGACGAGTACAGCGCCTAAACCTACGTTGCTGGCATCAGTGTGGATCATGGTTGGAGCGTCCTCGTCAAAGTGAGCAAGCACAGGGGGTGTCTGCAGGCGCTGTCGTAGACCGTCAAATGCTGCTTGTTCCTCTTCGCCCCATAAAAATGGAACATCGTCTCTCGTTATGCGTGTTAAGGGCGACGCTATGTGCGAGAAATTGGCGATAAATCTGCGGTAGTAGGCGCAAAGGCCAAGAAAACGTCTTACGGCCTTCTTTTCTGTTGGCACCGGAAATTTTCGGACGGCGTCGATCTTGTCGGGGTCCGGACGAACACCTTCATGGCTCACCACATGTCCTAAGAATCGGAGTTCCTTGAAACCGAAATGACATTTCTCAGGTTTCAGCGATAAGCCAGCGGACCATATTGCTCGAAATACTAATAGCAGCCGTCTTAGATGTTCCTCGAATGTTGGTGAGAAAACAATGACGTCGTCGAGGTATACCAGACACGTCTGCCACTTAAGGCCTGATAGCACGGTATCCACCAGTCTCTGAAATGTTGCTGGGGCTGAGCACAATCCGAAGGGCAAGACTTTAAACTCGTAAAGCCCGTCAGGCGTAACAAAAGCAGTCTTTTCTCTGTCCCGCTCATCGACCTCGATTTGCCTAATAACCGCTTTTCAGGTCCATCGACGAGAAGAAGCGTGCATGCCTCAGCCTGTCAAGTGAATCGTCAATACGCGGTAGTGGATATACGTCTTTCTTTGTCACGCGGTTCAGCTTGCGGTAGTCCACACAGAAGCGTAAGCTGCCGTCTTTCTTCTTAACTAGCACTACCGGTGATGCCCAAGGGCTTTTTGACGGCTGAATGATGTCATCATTGAGCATTTTCTGGACTTGTTCTTGGATTGCTTCGCGTTCTTTCGGTGCCACACGGTATGGGTTTTGTCGAATTGGTCTTGCCGTCTCTTCCGTTATAATTCGGTGCTTTGTCAGTGGCGTTTGATTTACCTCGAGGTCGACGAAAAACAATCTTCAAACTGGCCGAGAATATCTAGAAGACTCTGCCTCTGCGCTGGCGATAAATCTGTGCTCACGTCGACAGGCAGTGGTGTTGAAGCGGCCGGTGTCTCTGCCTGTTGTACTGCGAAGCACTCGCGGAATTCTACAATTTCTTCGAAGTATGCAACTGTGGTACCCTCTGCAATGTGTCGACGCTCGTTGCTGAAGTTTGTCAACAGGACCTCTGCTTGCCCAGACACTACACTGACGAGACTTCTGGCAATAGCGATTCCTCGAGAGAGTAAAAGCGTCGATATTTGTTCCGCGACACCTTCTCCACTATGCTGCGTGTTACACGTGACAGAGACGAGGCGGCATGACAACGGTGGCATAGGTCACGTCGTCAATTACGCGCATGGGCTTGCGCTGCAGCACTGCGCTATGGTCCGCTGAGAAGGTCAGTACACCGTCCGGTATATTTATAATGGCATCGTACTCCCGCAGGAAATCCATACCCAAGATGGCCTGTTTACAACACTCAGCAAGAATAACGAAGGTTGCCACGAATGATGAATCCCCAATCTTGATTCGTGTGGTGCACTTTCCGGTAGGTGTCAGCAGCTGGCCTCCGGCTCCTCTAATTTTCGGCCCCGTCCATTCCATTTTTACCTTCTTGAGTTGGTCGGCCAGATTCGCACTCATTATTGAAAAGTCCGCACCAGTGTCGACCAGTGCGGTCACGTCGTGACCGTCAATTGAAAGTGTAATGTCGGCGGTGACAATCTCGTCTTTCGTCGGTTCATTCGAAATGTGCGGCACTTCATGCGGCGGTAATGGGGGATTTTCAAATCTTCGGCAATTCGCAACCTTCCCCCCTAAGGTCGCTGCTTTTAGTTTCCCCGACGTGGACTGGGAGACCTTCCTCTCGCCATGTCCGTGGTGCTACCCCTATTAGATCGGGGAAAATGACCCGGGGAGGGTGAGCGTGACCGGAACCCAGGAGAAACGTCTCGCGGGATCGTCGCGCTCGTTTCAACGTTGCGTCTTCCGTCAAAATAGCGCCGAGGGGTAGTGTACGGAAATCCTTGATACCCGGCAACGCGATGAGGACAATACCGCACGATGTGGCCTGCTTCCCCACAATGGAAGCACAGGGGCCTGTAGTCAGGGGTACGCCATATGTCGGTTTTGCGGAGTGGGCGTCGCATCGGCGTCGACGTTTCCCTGTAGTACCAAGGCTCTGTCGGCGGCTGTTGCTGGTGGTACTGTTGAGGTGGCGGCACGTTAGATCTAGGCTGTCGACGGAGAATAGCTGCATATGTTGGCCTAACTATTTCAGTGTTCGGCTCGGGAAGTGAAAGCGCTTGCCTTATTTCTTGGCGAACAACTTCTGTGACCGACGCAATCGCGCAGTCATTCGGTGTGGCAGCGAGCTTCTTCACCTCTTCTTGTACAATTTCGCGTATCAGGTCACGCAAAGAACGCTCGTCAGGTGTCACGGTGGTCACGGCGGTTGCGCTGATTTGTCCGCTGTTGTTTGGACGGTCGTACTGGCGGTACCGTAGCTGTAGTGCGCGTTCTATGGCGGTCGCCTCCTTCGAAAATTCGTCGACGCTTGAAGGTGGGTTCCGTACGAGACCAGCAAACAGCTGCTCTTTAACACCACGCATGAGGTGGCTGATCTTTCTGTTCTCGGACATATCGGGATCGGCTCGATGAAAGAGACGAGCCATGTCCCCAACAAACATTGCAACAGACTCGTTGGGCTTTTGTATCCGTGATTCAAGGAGTCGTTGTGCCTGCTCCCGCCTTTCGGTGTTTGCGAAGGTGTCCAGTAACTTCCGCCGGAACTCGTCCCACGTTGACCACACGCGATTCGTGAACCACGTGCGAGCCCCTTCTTGAAGAGGGAAATACACGTACCCCAACTTCTGTGCGGCGTTCCACCCGTTAACGTTGGCTGTGCGCTCGAACTCCTCAAGCCAGTCATCTGCGTCCTCATATGTGTTGCCATGAAAGTCCACAGGAGTTTTAGGGGTGAAAACAGTCACCTGTGTCGTGCTTGGGCTCGTCATTGTGGGGCAACTGCTTCCCGGCGCGGTCATGTTTTCCGTCCAAGGACCGAACTCTGGGCTCAGGCCTAACAGGCGGCGGCTGGCGCGGTGAACGGGTGTTTCGACGAGCGGAAGTCTTTGTGGACTAGATCCCGGGCTGTTGGAAGGTGTCCTGGACATGTACCCAGCTCCTCCACCAGTGTCACGACGCAGACACAGCAGGAGTTCGATATAGAAGAGCTCACTTTAATTAAAAATGAAAGGCGCTCGGAAAGAGGACCGGGCAAGAGCTTCGTCTTCTTCTCTGGCTGTGCGAGCTCTCCTCTGCAGGTTGAATGCTGGCAATATGTACTACAGCGTGTGACTGCAGATGACGAGCTTCTTTATTCCATTTGCACCGCTATAACTGTTCTTACTCATTTATTCATACCGCAGCTGAGTGATTTAGTGCGGAGAAACCCCACAGAAGCACGCCAAGAAGAATGAAAAGGCCCTGTCTAGAAATAATCAGTATAAGATCGGCGTTAACGTAATGCACAAATGTAGATAGTTTAAATACGGCGTAACATTAGTGTGGTGCACTTACAAGAAAATAGTAACCGAAAAAGAAATTAAAGGCTAACGAAAAAGTTGCGGTCAAGAAAGAAACTTGAACGTATAAAAGCAACCGACGAAGAGGTCGTCATAAAATAACATTCGATCCTCTCTTATTGTTCGATAAGGAAAGGTGATAAAGAGTAAATGACCGAGTATTCACCTGCTCAGGCCACATCCTCAACATGTTTACCGTCTTCTTGGCGCGCGAGCACGCTGCGCGCGGACCACTGGCTTTCACAAACTAGACGCGCACCCCTCAAAAAACACAGCTGCTTGGAGGAGAAATTCGATGCGGCCTACGACGCGCGTTCACCCCGTCCAATGCACGCGTTTCCGAGCGTACGCCCACTGGAAAGACCTCAGCACCGCCCGCATGCCGTACGTGTATGCGTACATTCGATTCCGCGTCCGAGCCCACCGAGGCGACGTCACTCGCACAAGAAAACCAACTACGCGATCTCTGACGTCATCGCGAGTGTGACCGTCAGTGTGAACGGTGTTGCGTTTCTCTCAGGCTTGGTAGTAATGAAACAGTAGTGACGATAAAGTCGTTAAATTACTTTTTGCTGAAATGAAAATAGCAATGTGGATTGAAATTAGGTGGGTGGTAATTTAGTAATGTAATGAATTGCTTTAAGCTAGTGATTTCGAGAGGATTACTCAATGCTTTACCAATCACTTCTGGCTAAAATGTATATAGTATGTGCGCTTCTCCTAAGGCGTAGTAAAATGTTGAAAAACTTAGAGAAAAAAAATGGGAAGGGAAGTTCATCTCAGTGCCACGCCTTAAGCGTGGGAAGCCTAAGAAACTATAGATGAGATTTCGTTGTACCTATACGTGCCATTTATATTAATGAGGGAGCGCACAAAAAGCAAAATCAAGCAGCATACATAAACATGACACAAACATTAGCGCTTGTGTTTCCGTCGAATGAATTTCAAAATAAATTAATTACTTTTGAAAATTCATAGTGATACGTGTTTTTACTTGTGGCCAGTTATAATTTGTAATATTATTAAACTAGACTTCTAAGCTAGACTAGTAATTGGTATTCTTCAATAACTTCGATATGGTAGACTTTAACGTCCCGAAATCACCATTGCATTATGAGAGGCTCCGGAAAATTTCGAACACCTGGTGTTCTTTTAACGTGCACCCAAATCTGAGCCCACGGGGGTACATCATTTTGGGCTCCATCAAAAAATTCATTAACTTTCTAAGTTTAATTCCGCCAACCGTAGTTTCTGTACTATAGGATTAGAGTCGAGAAATTTAGCTAACATTTTTGAAAGTGCCAACGAGTTTGTATTTTCGTGGAAATTTCGAACTGAAATTAATTTCGACGATATGTTTTAGAGGCGTCTTGGTGGGTGACTCCCAATTAATCTAGACCCTCCGGAAGTGTTTTCTACGTGCCCCCGAACCAAAATACACGAGCTTATTTGAGGCGCATTTTCCATCAAAATACAGTGTCTGTGTGCGGAAATCGAACCCATTCACCTTGTGTTCAGCCGAGAGACGCCATAGCCGCTGATCCACCGCGTTGGATAGTCTCGCAACATGAAAGAGTTGAGGAAAAACTCGAAAAAAGAAAACTAGACTCTGAGGATTTGTAATTATGTACTCGATCCAGAACATTTTCTTGCAAATATTCATTTGTTTTTGAACGTCATGAAAAATGTTAAAGCGAGCGAGTGGTGAAAAGCAAAGCAAACACAAACAAGGACACCTACGGTGCCAGTGGCTTTGTCAGAACTGCTGAGTTGCAACTTCTCACGAGTCGAGTTTTACCGCCGCTAATTAGCTCCCTTTTGTGATTTCAGCATCTTTCAACCACAGCGCGGCATTGCGGCTTATAGTACGCGTATGTTATAATCACCGCATAGTTAAGACTGTGTACGCTCCCGCAAGATAGGGAGGTCAGCGTAAATTCCACCGCACCGTAACCCCATACGCCAACCCGGAAAGCCATGCACCGCGACCGTCGCCGAGGAAATGAGCTCAAGCAGCGTAAGAGAAAAAACACCAACGTGACGCATCGTTTTTCCTGCATCGTCGAATGGTCGATTGGGCAGAAACAAATGTTCCTCATTGAAACTAATGTATAACCGTGTAGATTCGCTAGCCGTCGTGACCGCCCAATGAGCGAGACGTAGTCATTTCTTTCTTTTCTTTTCTTTTTTCGCCATTTATTGTTCTTCATGTAGGAACACGCTCTAAGCAGTGCTGACAAGAGACCACGAAGCTGTGTGAAATAGACATGTCTTTATGTCCCACTTTTTTTTTTCTTGTTATGTCGACTCACGATCTCATTTTTTTTAGATAAGTGTGTTGTTTTATCGTTCTGCACGCGTCCACGTTTGCTCAAAGTGTCTTGCTTTTCATTTTTCGCAGCGTCATAGGTGTAATTCAATTTGGCTCACCGAAGATAGATGATTTTTCTATCCTCACTACCATGCGAGAACGTGAAACCTGTCGTTGCAGTTTTATTTTGTTTCTTTGCTTACCGCGCGACCCACGACGGCATAGAGGAGCGGCAAAGAATCGAATGTTAATTCGAAACTCAGGGATACTGAGGCCGCCTGGAAGTGACCTTGGTATACGCTTCAAATTAGTCTTATTACACCTGTCTCCATTTCTCTCTCTGTTTTAAACTCATATGTTCCACAAAGCAATCAGCACTATTAGCTAGCGATGATCCCCACCTCCTTAAAATTGCCTCAGCAACTCGGAGGCCAGTTTGCGCTTCTATTGTTACGGTGCATTGTTGATGGCGTTCAGAATTTCTAAATGCATACAACACGCGCGAGGTCACGCGAGGGGGGCATTATTGTTTTCAGCGTACATTACATCGAACTAATAAGAAATGAAGTACAGCGTTAAATAGGGCTTCTACCTTTCATCTCGCAAAAATGAAAAAAAGGAAGACTTAAAAAAAGTTACAAGATGCGATCCCTTGCCGTACGTCTATTTATACGACCCCCCTCCCCCCGTGCCGCTTTTTTCCACCGCGTCAAGTTCTTAATGAGCCGAGAAGGGTTAACGGTGACACGGCGCGCGACCTGGTTAAGTTTGACAGGAGGACCTTAGTGGAGCTCTCCTTTGCATGGTTAATTAAACGCAGTGAGCGTCCGTGTGCTACTATATGGCGGTCAAAGTTTACCTAGGGGCAAAAGGACTTTAACTAGACATGGCACGGCCATACGCGGGGAGACTGGACCCCGTTCGTGCATGCTAACTAAGCCTCACAGCGCAGAGACCGCCGAGTAAACGCCCGCGCTATTCTTCTTTGCTTGTTGTGTATCCTTCTTTGCGCACGCAGAAAGACGCTAAGTCCATTGTCATCTCGTACCGTTTTTTATTCCTATGCTCTTCTTTGTGTGGGTATAGGTGACTGTAAAAACTAGCGCGCGTCGTTTCCACGCCACGATGTGAGCCTGTGCAGTGCGTGCAGAAAGCACATTTTTTTGTTCTAAGTATATCAACAAAAACAACACCAACCAGCGTCGGCGTGTTCTTCTTTCGGTGTTGTGGAATTGCAACATGCACACGGGTGCAGCCTTTGAAAGAGCGAACGGCATTGTAAGGACAAGCCTCCCGGTCATACATTGTCTTTTCGCGTGTCCTAACTTGCAGAAGAAGCAAGCATGCATGCCGCGTTGACAACCACAAACACTCGTTTTGCGCCGGCTGACTGCGTGGTTCCAGTAATGGTGTATGTGTACGTGTATATAGGCGTCACGCGAGTCCGACATCTTTCGCGCAACTCCTCATCCACGAGGCCGTCTCGTGGTTGTCCACTGGCGTTTGTGCGTGGTTGCTCTGTTTCTGTGGGTGCACGGAATCCGGTAGTTAAAGCGTGCACTTCACGTCGTAACTTTTACCTCAATCCTTTTCCCGCTAAAGTTGCAGTTTGAATAGTCTATCAATCAACCGGGCGTGCAAGCCGTTCTCTTGGACGGTGGTGACGTAATGGTACTCCAGGGACGCTGAATGGGGTGAAATGACGAAAGCATCGCTTCCTTTGTGTTACCTTAGATAGCCAACTCAAATGAAGTCAGCATAATGTTGATCCAGAAAATCAAGTGAACTGCACCACAAATGTGTGGCCGCCCCGCCGTGGTGGTCATGTGGCTAAGGTACTCGGCTGCTGACCCGCAGGTCGCGGGTTCGAATCCCGGCTGCGGCGGCTGCATTTACGATGGAGGCGGGAATGGTGTAGGCCCGTGTGCTCAGATTTGGGCGCACGTTATAGAACCCCAGGTGGTCCAAATTTCCGGAGCCCTCCACGGCGTCTCTCATAATCATGTGGTGGTTTTGGGACGTTAAACCCCACAATCAATCAATAAATGCACCACAAATGTTATACGTCGCATCGCGGGAACAGAATGGGGCGGTAAGTCATCGTCTCTATACTCCACGTTCATTGTGCACAAATCCGACAGAAAATTGCCTACTCTGCGCCAGTTCTCCACAACATCTCCCAGACGTCTCTACACCGACTTCAGCTGTTACAAGCACGAAGCTTACGCATATGGCTGGGGGTTCAACAGGCAACATAAAGTTCTGTGACACTGGCAGAGGCAAGAGAACCCAACTTCATAGTAATTAGAAATGTGGAGACATGTCGGCACCTTTTTCGACTAGTCGCGCAACGCCTTTTACATCCACTCATATCCAACATCGTCAATTGTGCCTGAGCGCAAATACACCATGTGTACCAACACTACATTTGCCGGCTTCCTGTGTCGACACATTGGCCACATGGACCAAAACTACCCGCCATGGCTGCTTGAGCTGCCAACTATTGAAACGTCAATAGAAGGACTTCGCAGCAAACATGAAGCGCCAATCGTTGCCGCACAGCAGTTGGAATCACATCATCTGTTTGACAGGTACCAAATATACACTCACGTGTACACTAGCGGCTCCGTCACCAAAGAGACAGCGACAGAATTCCGGAATTGCACGAGGAATATGCATCTCGGTTGGGCCACCTCTCGTCTACAACAACGCCGGAGCTCGTAGCGGTTTTGCTAGCCATAAGCTTTATTAAACTGTCAACGACACCAAGAAAATTGGTGGTAATTACATACTCTCTGGCAGCACTCGCATGTGTGGAAAATGCCCCTTCAAGACACATTGATGCGCGTATAGTATACGCTATACTAAAGGAGGCTTCAGAAGCTATAAAGTCGAATCATCGAGTGGCATTTCAGTGAGTTCCCAGTCACTGCGGAATCAAGGGATATGAAATGGCAGATGGGTTGGCGAAAACCGCTCATCAATCTACGCAAACGTGCCTCATTCCTGTATCTCAATATGATGTAAATATAAATTTAAGAACAATAAAACGTGAATTATGCCTGTCTACCTGGTTCACAGACAAAACAAAGGAATCGATCCTATATTCTGTTGATCCTAATCTTGAATACCAATTAGACCGTGACCTCCCAAGACGTATCGACACACTCATACATCGCCTAGAACTCGGAACTGCTTACACAAAGCACTTCCTATACTTCGTATTCAGCGTGCAACATTGTCAGCATGTTCATGCGGCCACGGCGACGCGGATATCTGTCACCTCTTGCTCGACTTTCCGAAACACGACGCCCGCACCGAAGGCGACTAGAACAGGAAACTCCATAAGTTAGATCTCAAGCGGCCATTTGCGTTGAATAAAATACCAAGTCCATGGCAATTCGAAGCAAACGGCAAATCAATGAAGGTGCTGCAACAAGTTCTTCGAAGAAACGAAGATTTGTGACGAATACTGAGCGGACAAAAGTTAAAAGTGAGCGTGGCGTCTACGTGTTTGTTCTGCCCATAGGAGAAATTTTGCTCTCACCTATGTAGGACTGTATATATGTATATATGCTATTGTTTTTTTTAATTTTTTTAAATTTATTTCTATCAATAAAGTGGAAAGGGGCAGCCGTCGCCAAGTAACTGTGACAAAAACTCCTTCGTTTATTTTTTATTTCAATAAAAAAATGTCATGCGAAAACTATGCGTACCACGCATACTGCAGCCTCGAGTCTGTTATTGGTTCTCGTTCCGTTCTCCGTCGATGACGCGATAAGGCCCGATGGAAGTTCATTGGCGGAGGCAAGACATATACGAATAGCTCAGTTTAAGACACCAAAGAACTTTTTGGCGCTAACTACGGCATTTTGGCCTGCGCAGGCGCATACGAATTCCGGCATGCGCATACGGATTTTCATCGATAGAATAACATTAAACACACGCGAACAAAAAAGAAACCTGGCTTCGAAATTGCGTGGACACACATGCATGCCGACAACAAGATCGGCCGCAGGCGCGTTTCTGCCGAGCGTGCCCGGAAAAAGAACCATTACACTACAAGCAATACACGCTGTAGATTAATAGCAGCGAGCGCAGAGCGTCGGCCGTCGATAATCTGCCATGCAGCAAAGTGCGGTGGTATTTATACATGTGCTATCGAAGGTTCTAGAGTTATCGCTAGCAGTCGCTTAAGTTAGAGAAGAAACTGTACTGTACGCGTTGTGCGTGTAATATCATCGGGCGGTTCTAAGATTATCTAGATAGTCCCCAGTCATTCGGGCGCGGTTCGGGCAAGGCAGGGTTACACGCGTGATGGTGAGGTAACAAAACTAGAAAGAAAGGAGTCCTTGTGGCACCTCCATTACAACATTACCAATTGTTGCTATCGCAGTTATCGCTACCCCGGTGACACACATTCTTAATTTGTTCATAATTTATCGCAAAAAACTCGCCGCATCGTTGCCGAGCAACCGCTTAGCACAGCACGGGCTCGGCGGTTGCTCGGCAATGGTACGTGGAGTTTTTTTGCAACAACAGTGCTGCCTTTATAGTGTCCCTAACAGCTTTGCTTTTAAGCCATACATAAGAGTCGCATAACGAGGTATTCGCACAAACGCCAAATTAACAAGAACCATGAATTGTGTTCACGTGGCGCAAGATTCATTCGGGATCCGAAATATGATGTTAGATATGCAGGCAGAATGTTATATGGACGCGATTGCGTCCCTTGTACAGCCCACGCGTGTTGCTTGGTTGATGCTAAAGCTCTCGACTAAATTTGACGTTGCACGCTAAAATTGCCATTTAGGCGTGGCTTGGCGCAGCAGGCCAGATTGGCGCATCATGGCGCAATCGGCGCAGCACTTCCTTACCCTGATACAAGGGGCTGTCTGAATGAACACGTTTAATGTGACCAAGCTTTGGGATGGCAGCGAATTGCTTATGAATGTTTGGGCAGTCCGGCGCGATCTGCTCAATTTGGTTCTGGTGCCAACATTGTAACAGGATTGCCCTAGAAGGAGGTGTCAGTTCACAAACACTCGGCATGTTGTAATAGATTGTTCGCGTATTCATGCGTGTACATCAAGAAACAAAAAAAAGACTTCAAAGATTTCAAATACCGTCGAAAAAACTTCGAGGAATTTCCGGCTGAAGCTAATAAAAGAAGGCCGTAAGTCGATGGTGGAAACTGTGAAATTCGGATGACACACAACAGAGTTTAAAATATCAGGTGAATGGGATGGGGGGGGGGGGAGGGAAACGGTCAAAATCTGCAACTCGGTATTATCCTTCCTGACTGTACATTACTGAGGGACAGACGTATCCAATAAATAGCTTGGTGAAACTATTAATCACCCCAATTCATTAGGGATGCTCCTAAGAACAATGCATTCACAGTAGCTCCTCTAAAACAGGAAGAAAGAGACATGAAGTGAATTAAAATATCAAAGCCAGTGAAGTTACCCTCAAGTATTTAAAAAAATTGTCGTTATTATTATTGCCAACTGATAGATTTGTCGTGGCATTGTGAAATAGAGTTTCGAAATTAACAAGAAGACCTTGTAAACCTGAGAAGTAAGTATTACGTACAGAAACCAATATGCCTTACATACAAATAGACGTAATGAATGTTTTCCTCACTGCCTAATCTTGCTTTCCGTAACCACATGTCGATCTGTGTCAATTCCTGTGCAGTCGATGCACGGCATATGTGTATGCGCTTTATATTGCCTGAATCGCTCTCGAGTGGTTCTCACGTTGTTTATTCTTTGCGAGCCCTGCCACGACAAGTATTTCGTTTGTTTTATTACCTATAACGTGACCTCGGTGCAGGTGAAAGTCCATTGCGGCATTCATCGACAAAAATTAAAATAAATTAGTAGGGGGGGTGAACACCAAGAGAGAAGGCAGGGAGGTTAACCAGGCACATGCCCGGTTTGCTACCCTACCCTGGGGGAACGGGAAGGGGGGTAATACACTAGCCACGTTTCTGGATCTTAAACTCAATGTTCCGCAAAAGTAACTGCGTCGAAGCCACTCAATCTTAATCTTTCTACTCAAGTTGGCCCTGCTAAACCGAACGAGAAATCGCGTGACGCGCCCTCAAGCGTCATCGACGCGCATCATTCGTAAGAACCAGTGCACTGTCACACGACCTTCTTTACACTAAGTGCAACCGCGGCCGCTTACCCGCGTCAAAACCGCGGAAGAAAAAGGTTTTCAATGAGACTTGAGTGCGTCGCCCGTCCATCACAGCCGCCTGCCCTATCGCGGCCAATCGAATTTAGATCGAGAGACCGTAAGAAAAGGGGGTGCCTCAAGGAGAAACAACACCTGCCACACACGACCACAGCCTCCGAAGCGTCGGCTACGATATATAGATCTCTACGAGACAACCTTCTTCTGTTGTTGACCACGTATATGGTTTTCCGTTACATAAACTGCATCTTCGCTCGAACCACAGAAATGTAAAAAGCTCAACGAACCAGAAACGCCCATGGAGTTATTGGAAATAGGATATCCGAGGAAGGCGAACGAAAAGAAAAAAAAACATAAAGGGCACCAAACCGTTTCTGCGCGCATTTCTTCTTCCTCGACAGTGTGGCGGCAGTCGACGGGATGCAGGACGACTGCCTTTCTTGTTTGCTTTTTTGTTAACGTGTTTGTTTGTCTGTTTCTGCTTTTTTTCGTATATCTGTATTTTTTTCTCCCGTTTTGTCACTTTCGAATTTCCTTCAGTATGTGTCTATATTTTCGGTTTCTCCTATGAGAGTTGCGCCAATTTCGCGCGTCAGCTGGCGACACCATACGGCGGCTCTGCCAGACGCTCGTCCTGCCCTGTCCCTTTTTTTTTCTGCTTCAGTTGATCGGTTTTTTTTTTTCTGGTAGACCGACCTCTGACAACGAGGCGCTCTCAAAATCAAATCACGTTCCCGCCGAGTGACGCCTGTCACGGTTTCGGAGCGCCACCGACCGGAAGGCTTCCGCCGCCACGCCTTTCTCGCAATGCGTGGCACACTGTCCGGTCTCTCTTCGTTCCGCCCTGCGTCGTCCGTACGAATTTCTGTATTTCCTTAGTTTTTTTTTTGCGTTGGCGACGTTTAGCTCCATACAGTGTAAAAGCCAGTCTCCAGAATTCAGTTTCCCAGCTTCATTAACTGATCAGCTATTGGATGTAAACGTCGAGCTGGACAAGCAACGTTGAAAGTACTGCTCAAACAGAAACAAAAAATTGATTGACAAAACCGGCGTCGTTACGGAGGTAACGTTACAATATACAAAGGCAGACGTTCTAAGGAAGAACGAAACTATCAAGGGTGGGAAATTCCATGCTGGGGTAGATGTACAGCAAAGCACGATTTGGTTGAACAAAGTACACGTCTATAACACAACCCACCTTCCCATATTCTGCCAAATATAAATAAACTAAAAGAGATGTGATCCAAATAAACACGTAGCTATGAAAATTTTGTTATTGCACCAGAGGTGAAAACGAAGCCACTGCCGGGCTCACCCGTGAGGCCGACTTCCTGACATATTTATTATTATTATTATTATTATTATTATTATTATTGTTGTTGTTGTTGTTGTTGTTGTTGTTGTTGTAACAGTAACCAGCTAACTTGCATTTCACACACTTTGTGTAGTTCTCGAACGCTTGTCATCCTTGGTTGAGCCCTTACTAGCACATAGCTTCTTAGGCACGCAGATAAATTACACAACTTTTCATCGATGCCTTATGACCACATGTATAAAAACATACAAGCCACCTCTCTTTGTTTACGTGAAAGTAAATTAATTAATTAACGGACTGCGGGTGCTTCCTCGCGCCAACTACACTCACTCTAAACGCACATTTATGTGAGCATATGTGTTCGTGCTTTTTATTTGCGTGTTTGATAATCTCATTTATTCATTATTATATCACAAACGCCGTAGCAAAGCCAGTGACAAATATTTATAATCATATTTTCAATATGATACAATAAATTAGTAAGGCTATGACAGCTGCTCAACAGATGGCTTTCATACACAAATCCTGACCGTGAAAGCCGCTTAAACGAAAATAATCCTTCCAGTCGATTTCATTTTAATCCAGCTTTCACAGCCGACCGATCTCGGAGATTACGCAGGCGGAACGCAGATTATATAGACTTTGCACGAAGTGGGAAAAACATGTAGGGAATATGTATACAATAAAATTGTGTTGTATTGGCCTTGGCTTGAGACATAAGATACCCGTGTAGTCCATGGTTCCGGGATAGGATATACAAGCGAAAAAAAATGAATACCATAGGAATATACCAGCAAAACAAAATCAAACGCTCATTCATTAACAGATTATCATCTCTGCAGACAGCCCACGCAGTTTCTTCACAAATATGGACCCTTAACCTATGTCAACACGTAGATTAAAAAGAAAAAACAACAAAGAAAACACCAAATTAAATAAGTGTGAAAAAATACGTCACAGGTCACTTTCGCTGAAGGTACAGTTAATTCCTTCATTCACGCCGCTGCTTTGTTTATGTGGACTTTCAATTTTAGCGTATAGAGTTGCAATCGAGTAAACACGATACATGTACTGGCTTCAGTACGAATGCACGTTCCTAGACGAGGCTAGGCTATCCTCCCCACTTTCACATTAGGCGGATGAACTTCTGTCAAAAAAAACCGTCATATTTGTCCCTCTTTCCTATAGTACTGCTGCATTCAGTCACCAATATCTTTTGACGAGTTACCAAACAAGAACTTCCTCGAGAATTTAGTAGCGAGTTTTCGAGAAATCGCACGGTTGGTTGCAAGTCAAATTTGTCATGCGGGGCTTGCCAGCATATACTCAAAAACTTGAGGAGTACAAGAGACGAAGTAGCCCGTCCCTCTAGTTGCTTAGGAGGGGAAGGGGCACAATATCTGCTCTACATTTTGACTGAATAGGGGGGGGGGGGGGGGGCACTGCGATGGGCCTTTGCCTCCCCGCTTTAGGGGAACCTTGCGAACGTCCGTGAGAGGGGGGGGGGGGGGCAGAGGAGTAATTCTATCTGGACCAACGAAGTCTGGTCAGAGCTGGTAAGTACGTTGGCTTTAGAGTAATGCACGTGGGTTGAGCTGAATTAACTTCATTTGTCCAGTAGTTACTGATGATCCTATCTGAAATACCGAAAAAATTCATCATTCTCGCCGTGCGCACTCTGCGAGAATGATGAAGACAACGCTAATGCGCGTAGGTTGTTGTTGTTGTTGTTATTGTTGTTGTTGTTGTTATTGTTGTTGTTGTTGTTGTTGTTGTGGCTGAGCACGAGCACAGTCATAGACACAAAGACGAGGAAGTCACTAGCACGTGATTATAATAACACCTGCCTACCGTTCTTGTTTTCGATCTGTTCGTTACACCCACTGTTTCGACGCGACGACAATATATAAGAAACATGAGGTCAACAAGGATGGCGTCGCTTCACCTGGAGTATCTGTACAATTATGATAGCAAATGGTGAGAAATTTCGGGAAAGTAATATTTGCTTGTATCAGGTTTCCCCTTTTATTCCTGTGCCAATTGTGCGTTTGGTACTTCTTAATTTTCTGTCCGTGCACTTACGTCATAAACTGATGTGTGGCCACGACCGATCCTCCTCGTGGATATGAGTTTGCGTTCCCAGGCTATAATGACAAGTTCAGCACAATGATCCTAGCTCGAGTATTTTCGTTTGACTTAGCACGACCTCCCTTTTGTTATACTTTGTTCCGATGTTATTTTTGAGCTTGTGTATCTAAACATGAAACGTAGGTTGTACGTTCTATACTTCGCAACGAAAGCAGCCACTCATGTAATCAGTTCTCTCGTAGATTCTGGCGTAGCGCAGGATAGGTGAGAAAAATTAGGTTATGGACGAAAGTGAGCGTTCCAAAACAACAAAATGACATCACTATCTCTACAAGCTGTACAGCAAATAAAAAAAGGAAACGTTCGGTAAAAAAAAAATGGCCCCGTATCTGCATGCTTCGCTGCAAAGAACGTCGAAAGACGACGTACGGAAGCGCTGCGTCAGTTATAGCAATGCCTCCTAGAAAAATTATGCCTGGAACGTGAGCCGCGAACGCGTCGCTCTACCTTCGGTTTTTACCCTCCCCCTCCGGTACGGAGGCGAACGCCTTTGGCGGCCACCCCTTGCGAACGCAGCAATGCTCTCACAGTTGCCTCCGAGCAGCTGTGATGTCACGTGACAGAGCGGTACGGAGGCGAGCGGTTCCACGCGGCGGACGGTCGCAACATGCGGCAGGAGGTATGGCCTCCGAGATTTCGTGCTGGCAGGAAGCTCCCAATTGGAAAGAGCGACATTCCAGGCATAGTTTTTCTAGGAGGCGTTGGTTATGGACGCCATCTGGCAGTAATGTAGAGAAACGAAAGTTTATTTAGACAGCAGAGTAAAATCAAAGGAGCGGGAAAATAAGCTCCATGCCGCAGGCAGATAAACACGCTTAGTTGTTTCGTTGCGATGCTGCATGCAGGCCTAACACCACGGGCGTTCGCAGGAGGCCGAGGATGTAAGCGGTCGCGCTAAGAACAACTGCATAAAAACCGCGACATAACTTCGTTGCGAGCGCGCGACTTGCGGCTCCGAATTTCGCGCCTCCGTGTGCATGGTTATACACGGAACACCCAACTTCCGCGTCCGGTTCCTGTAATCAAATTATCGCGCAATTATTCCGGACGCGTCGCCTCGTTCATCGCACTGCGAGGACGTCAGTGCATGCTTCCCCTCCCGGAAAATTGCGCGTCATCTTTGTTGTTTGTCGACGTTACCTTGCAATGCCCGTGGCGCTTAACGGCATTGTATACGCTGCTTGCTGTAGTTGCGGCGTCGTTTAGTTTACTTTTTTGTGTGTGCCCACTTCCATTATGTCGTAAAGGTGCCCATAAAGCCACTTCCTTCTTTCATTGCCCCCCCCCCCCAAAAAAAAAGAAAAGAAAAGCTGCCGTTCGACTTCACAACAGGCGTTTGATGTCCGTTATGGTCGGTTCTTCGTACTAGTTTGTATATATCACAACAGCAACGCGCGAACTTATACCGGAAGAATTAATTCATGACACGCAAGCTCGGTCAACGTTCACATGCGCGCAGTCCGCGAAACTTGCGGATGTGATGGTTCATAACCAAAATGATAAACAAAGAGCTGACGCAGTGATAGGATGAGGAAAACAAGGACAGTACAACGCAAGTGCCTGTCATTGTGTGCCTCGTCTTTGTGTGCCTCGCCTTTGTGTATGTCTTTCTTTCTCTTTTCACTCTTTCTTCTCTCTCTCACTATCCCCCTTTCCGTTCCCCCCTGTAGGCTAGCAAACCGGATTCTCTGAACTGGTTAATATCCCTGTCTTTCCTTCTCTACCATTTCTTCTTCTCTTTGTGTCCGTCTTCATTCGCGCTTACCTCACAATGCTAAAATGCTGCGCCAGCTAGCCTCACAGTGTGTCCTAGTGAAAAGATAAAATGTAAGCTACGATTCCAAGCGAATCCGGAATGTAAAAAGAAAAGACAAAGCTTAGCGTCTTCCTCAATCATGTTTACTTGTGATGGTGCGTATCGTCTATACAATTTTCATGCTCGAGCATTGTAGAAATATACTCGCAGTGTAGGAGTACGCGATTTAAGTTGGTGCTTCCTTTTCCCCTTACGTTTCGCGCATGCTTTGTTTTGTTAACTCAGTGCCGGATAATTAACAATGTTCGTCGATGATCAACCTCATTGTCGTCTAGTTCCTATTAGCTCTCTCTCTCTCTCTCTCTTGCTATCACACATAGGCACGTGCACACACGCACACACGCTCACAGGCGCCCACAGCCAGCGGTGAGTTGCACGAACGCAAATGAACGGAAAGGTTGGCATTTCTCAGCTTTTTGTGTTTTCTTCCGTTTCCGTTCGATTTATCGCGTTGCCTATGTGGGTCTGAACCGGAGCCCTCCACTACGGCGTCTCTCGTAATCATATGGTGGTTTTGGAACGTTAAACCCCACATATCAATCATCATGTGTGTCTGAAGCTAACTATAAAACAAAAAGGCGGGTTGTGAAAGCAGCTCGCCTATTTTATTTTTCCGTCTTTTCTGATAAACAAAACAAAGCAAAAAGGAAACACTCGAAGCATGACTCTTGCCCACGAAGCATGGACGAAGTAGATGAAGGCATAAATAGCCGGGGATAGCCGTAGTTCGAGAGTTACGCTCAACTGCACTGCCCGTCACACTGTACACTGTAAGGCCAAACAATGCATTGTAAACGTGCCGCGTGTAGTCAGTGATCTCGATCGCTATTGTGGCTCACCCCCGTATTCTAGAACGTCCCTTCACTCAACGCTTCACCTTCACTTGAGAAAGCCGATGGAACCGCCGTCTCTAGGCACGGCAAGTCACTGCATATTAGTGATAATCTGCTGCGATTTTTGAGTAGCACAGAGTCATCTTGAGCCGAGCTGTGGCGCAGTGCTCAACTCTGTCAAGTGAAAGGTGAAAGTCGAGTCGAGGAGCGTTTGTGACTGCGGGGGTCGGTGCTGTCGCGAGACGCCATTGGGACGAGCAGGATTTCTTACGTTGCATTTGAAGGCAGTTGTCGCGAATAGCAGCGCGTGCCAGCCTTCGTTCTTGCTTGTTTGTTTGTTTTCTTCCTCCTTTGTTTTATTTTCGTCAATCTCACATTGACCAACTTAAAAAAAGAAAACAAGAAAGTTGAAGCGAAAGATTGTCCGTATCTCAAAAGAATTCGCCTGTAAGAATGAAGACAACAAACTCGAAGGTAGAAATGAAAAAAGGGAATGACAATAATCTAGTGGTTCTTCAGTATAGTGTCTCATAGTGTGAATCCTGCCCTGCTTGCGCCTAACCCTTGGAATATAAAGCAGTCCATTTACAACCGTGCCGCGTAGACTATAAGCTCGTTTGCCATGAAGAAATCGAATTCGGTCCATGTTCGTATGCTATGTACCTCTGCTGACCAAAGAAAGCAAGCAAGAAAACAAGCAAGCAAGAAAGAAATCAAGCAAGAAAGCAAGAGAAAAAGAGTGAGAAATAGAAAAAGAAAAGAATGAGAAATAGAAAGAGAAAAAGAGTGAGGAATAGAAAGAGAAAGAGAGTGAGAAATAGAAAGAGAGAAAGAAATGCGTTGCACTGACATCGCTCTTTCGTCGTATGCAGCGCGCATATTAAACAAGCAGCCTCAGTAAGCAGCTCTCTCACTCGCACACTATCAAGGTTGCCGTAATGAAAGTGGAAAGAAAGATTCCGCCTCGCACAAAAACAGGCACCCTGGACTAATTGATACGCGACGCGCACACAGTGTGCCTATAGCTTAATGCTTGAGTCGGTTTCGAATATGCTTGCATGTGGCTGCCGATTCTTTTTCCGGATAAAACAGGCTTGCCATTGTTGACGTCAGAATTCATTGCACAGATAAGTACACACATTCGTCCACATAGAGAATGAAGCAGCTACGCTGTTGTCGATGGAAAGACTCGACAGGCAACACTTGAACAATGCATTTAAACTTAGTTTTAATCAAGGAGCAATATACAAGCGTCGGTGACACAAATTCAATCGAAAAATAAAAGAAGAGAGAGAATACTTTCATGTACAATTGTAGAACTTCAACGAAATAATTTAGCCAATATTAGGGGAAACAAGCTGCAGATAGAGTGGCAATGGAGCAATTAGTAATTGCCAGGATAACCGACTACCATTGACTGTACCGAGCAAAGCACTATCATGCAGCGTGTATATCTAATTATACTGATTTGACTTAGTGTGGAAGATGGTGTGACCAGTGGTCCGTTTGAGTTGGCCCCTTGTCAATTCTGTCGATGCTAAACAGTTTCTCCACGCGTTGTGTTGTAAAGTGTTGCTTTAGTGAACGACATATGCATAGCTCGAAGCTCTACATAGCATGGAGTGCATGGGCTACGACGCTATTGCTTTTGATGAGCAAAACGTGCGTGTACGCTTCGTCAATTACCCGCAGTTCTGCAGTGGGCACAGCATGCATGCGGATGTCATTAGACTACGTTTCTTTGTTCGAAGAGAAGGAAACAAGATAGAAAAGAACGCGTCATGTCGAACAAACATCGTTTTGCCGTGATTAATGAGCCTTTCATATGGGATGACAAAAAAAGAAACAGCTGAAGTATAGACGCAAACTTGTACAAACGCTGCAGGTCGAGGTACGCTGATTGTGCCTCGGCGACACCTTTCAAAAGCGAAAAAAAAAAGGAAATTACGATGCGAGAAGTTCTCGGTTTCCAGGGCGACGGAGCCTGCATAACGACGCGATGTTTCGTTCAGAACGTGCGTTCCTGTGACAAGCAGCTGGCTGGGTTTCCTTCGCAGGGGAGCAGATGCTGTACCGGTCGTGCGTGCTAAATCTTGCCGGGTTTCACCGGGATATATCACGTCGCCGACGTATGATGACTCCAACGTGGTAGCAGGAGAAAGCCGGACGAGGGAGAGAAGGCGTCGAGGGGAAGAGGCGAGTCACCGTGACGCTAAGCGAGAACGAAATAAAGAAAAAGAAATACGCGAGGGCACGCCGAGGTGAGCAGCAGCAGATGTATGTACAAACACACTCACAGGCATTGCGGTTGTTCCAACGGACGCCCCTTTTTTTCCTCGATCGATGAGTCTAGGTTTTCGCGCGAGCCGCTTTCCTTCCTCCTGTTGCGTCCAACGAAGTGCATTCCTGCGGGTATAGCAGCAGCAGTAGCCGACGCAGCCGCCGCCGCTGGCGATGACAGCGCCGTCGGAGTGACTACGCCCGGTCGCGCGCTCGAGATGCGTTTTCGTTTGCGCTGATGATTTCGCGGTCGCGCACGAGCCGCCGCCGTGGAGATCGGTCGCTCACGCGACTCCTGTGACGTCACAGCGCGCGCCGGCGACATCGCTCCGCCAACTCGAGCCCGCTCTTGAAAGGCGCAGCTTCATCCACGGCTGGACTAGAGGAGCGACTCAGCGCCGCTCCTCTAGTCCGGCTGTGCCGCTTTTCTAGCCCGGCCGTGCTTTATCAAAATCTGTTCGCGGTGCGGTGTGTGAGCTGAATAGATTAAAGAGGAAGGCGATGCGCGGAATACAAACTCTGATAAGAACATCCCACTGTTATGGAGGCGGAAATGTTGTAGGCCCGTGTGCTCAGATTCGGGTGCACGTTAAAGAACCCCAAGTGGTCAAAATTTCCGGAGCCCTCCGCTACGGCGTCTCCCATAATCATACGGTGGTTTTGGGACGTTAAACTCCATATATAAATTAAAAAAAAACATCGCACTGTTTACAGTTGGCGATCAGTGGCGTTACCAGGGGGCGACACACCGGAGCCCGTGCCCCCTCCCCCCCCCCTACGGAATGTGTTTTCGCCATTGGATACAGAGCAAGCGAAAAATGACCATTGCAAGACGGTGCAACCCCCCCCCCCCCTCCTGAAAAAATAATTGTGCCTACGTCTCTAGTGGCGATGTAAATCCAAGCTGAGTGTTGAGTAGCTTATGGAGTTTATATATTTCTTAACAGGATGAGGTGCCTCTAGAAGCTGCGTCCTTTCGTGCTGAGTCATGCTCCTTAACGAGCCGCAGAAGATTGCGCTATAAACGCCCCCTTTTGCCAGAGTCACTTCAAAGTTCTTCGCGGCTCATTTAGCATAACCTGTCAAGTCTACTCTTCATTAGTACCGCCTGTTCATGAATATGCATACAATCTCGACAGACGGGCACTTACAAACAGCAAAGTGCGTGCACCATGGCCACAAATTGATTATCGAGGACGCACAGTGAGCGTCACTCGTAATTTTTTGAGAGCACAAGTTTAATTATCTGCTTATAGTTGTCATTATTACTCCGTTTCATACCACTGAGTATTATTAAACATTTCTTTGTGACGATATATTTAAG
Source organism: Rhipicephalus annulatus (assembly GCA_013436015.1). Taxonomy (NCBI): domain Eukaryota; kingdom Metazoa; phylum Arthropoda; class Arachnida; order Ixodida; family Ixodidae; genus Rhipicephalus; species Rhipicephalus annulatus. The sequence goes on along the minus strand of WOVY01001922.1, from coordinate 420,724 downwards.
GACACAGTAAAACAACTACCTGTATCGACTCTATCCGCAGTGTGACCACACTATGCCTTTAGAATCTGCTCTTTCTTTATACACCGCATTATATATTTACATTGTGCTTCTTGTCATTTATTTATTTTCCTATTGTCCTATTTGTAGTTTTTCTAGTTTTGCGTGTTTCTTCATTATTAATATAATCTTGATGGGATAGCCGGCTGTTTTCTATGATTGATTTTCGTGTATAAATTGAAAAAAAATGTTGTGATTGCGATTGTCAACTTAACAGTGTATTGGAAATCGGCGCCCGCCAACTTCAGTGTTCGGTGAAGCTTAATGCACAGATCTTCGCGAATGTATTCAGAGTATGACCCTTTGTGCTTGTGTAGGTTTCGTACGGATACTCTAGCTTCATTTCCCACGGTTTACCAGTGAACCTGCTCCACCATTGACTTAACGTGCGACGTCGACCACAGATCCTTTATCTCGGGTATTTCGAGATTTGTCGCACAAAGAAAGATTTGGAAATTAAATGCTAAGCTGAACCATTGCACGTTATGCGATCACTACGTAGTTTCAATTTGCGTGTAGTATATAAGCAAATAACTAGCCATAAAGAACATACGTGTTCCAAATCACTGATGTCATGGGTAGCTAATTTTTGCGCCACCACCTGTCTTTCAACCATCTGTCTTTTCCAGCCTATCAACCTACATTCTAGGTAACAATTGCCTCTGTTAAGTGTTACGGAACAGAAGTTAGCTGTGATGACACTATATTAGTTAGGTTTCCACTTAACGAGGATGTCATCCTTTGTCTGTAAAGCATGCAGGCTCTCTTAGGCGACCTCCGCGTGCTGGACTGCATAGCCAAGTCCCACGTTATGTTATCACGTTATTAGCAATACCTTATTTCTTTTCTTCCGGCGTGGACGTGCGCTGGAGCTCGTGGACCTTCCACTCGGATTACAACGCTTCGCGAGCCCCGAAAAGATCGCGGATTAAGCCCCAGGACGCGGGCGCCGATCCCAGCGTTAATCTGACGGCCCCTAAAACCCGACTGGACGAGTCACTAAGACACTCCTTTTTTTTTTTCATTGTGGATGGGCAGAAAATAGCAGTTGCCTGGACCGACGAGGAACTGTACACTTGGGGCAGCTAATTACGAAAAGAGTCTTAAGCCGCCGCTCGAGGCGGGCGTGAATGAATTGCATTACGGCTGGACCACCTGCCAACGCGCGGAAACAGTCTGCGTCTTTCTTCGTTAATGTCACGTAGTCGTGTAGTTAGTGGATCAACATAACGAACTGTACTTGTCCTTAAGTTCCTCGACGAAGTCTTTGGACGCGCGAATTGTCGTCCTGGTATTCTTGTTTTTCACTTCCGCAGCAAGTTGGCTTGGCAACTTTCTGCGGATGCACTATGCAAAATATTCAGACAACTCCTCTTGGCAGACACTGATGAAATTGCTAAGTTGGCGTGAATCGAAGTGGATTGTATGAAGTGGGAATAAAGTGGCAAGAGACACTACGCAATTCTAATGTATGGAGAGAGAGAGAGAGAGCGAGCGATAGAGAGAGGAAAGGCAAAGAGGTTAACCAAGCTTAGCTCGGTTGGCTACCCTAAATTAGGGGTAGAGGAAAGGGGGAATAATAAAAAGAAAAGAGATAGAGAGAAAAGAAGAATAGTAAGAAAGAGATGGATTATTCAGCTCGAGACTACACAGCATAGTCTCACGCTGTTATGTGTAAGAATAAGGACTCAAAATTCTTCCTACATGCGCGCTAATCTTACAATTGGGTATATTAAGACCAGCGGTTTAGTAATTACGAACAATTTCACGAGTGTAGCATAGTTGGTGATTGTCGAGGGTAGAGACATCCCTGGCAGTTTATTTTGCTCAAAAGCTTCTTTTACGCATATCAGCTTTGATAACGATTTGTGGAATCAAACTCGCGATATGATTACGAGGAACGCCGATGAGTTTGCGGAAATTTCGACCATGTCGTGTCCTTATAAACGTACACTGTCATCGGTCAATAAAAACAGGCATTTCGCGTTTGTCCTCCATCAAAATGAGACAACTGCTGCAGGATCGAACTATTGAATATGATAATAGTGTTCAAGAATAGAATTTACAGAAAAATAGAGTACGTTTAAACTTCAGTCAACTACGTACAGGATATCTACGTGGAAAATGCCCCGTAAAGATTCATTCAGCGGAAACGAAGAAAAAGGACAGGTGAAAACAAAAGCTGAAAGAGAATTAATCCAATGTTCAGATATTGTAAAGCGAAAACACCGCGAATATACACAAGCGTCTTCGATGCAGAAGTAAGGCGATAGATTAGCGGAGGCGCCTTTGATTGACCGGCTCGGCAAAACTCGGCGGTACATCAACGTAATTCCGCGCTTCCTGCCAAATTTTCACGTATTAGGCGGTACAGAATTAATGGGATTAAGAACAACTATAAACAAAACTCGGCAGTTTTTTCTCGCAGCATTAACTCACCATTTCATCGCAGTGTTCTTGAAGAAGCCATTCCTTTTCCATTTCTTCGTACATCGGAGGCACTTCCATATAGCATGTACACTGACGCTTCTTGAACAGTAGCGTTTGCTAATTTTTCGAAAAGGTATCGTCACTACACAATTGACGCCCAGCACATTAGTTTGACGTCAGCACGTGGCTGGAGCGACTTATGATCAACGACCTGAGGCGCGGTTTCTCGAGACGTCATCTGTCACGTCAATGCTATATATGCCACGCACGCTGAACTACATAGTCAAACATTTGAAATATTTGGATCGGTAAGTATCAGTGGTCGTTGCGGTGCTCGGATTCGTCAGTCGCTGGTTCGATTTTGGCCGCGGCGGTCACATTTCGGAGGAGACTAAACGTTAAAAGCCCATGTGCAAGCGACATTAAAGAACACGGCATCTTTTAATATCATATTATAGCATTTGCACGTAAACCTCAACATTTATTATAATAACTATTAATTTAACATCTGCGTCACCTATAGCTCGTATTGTTCGAGGTATATAGCGCATCCAGGACGGGACAGAGAAGAAGACACAGAACACATACACGGCGCTAACTTTCGTTGCGGTTTAATCCGAGAAACAGCAATACATATACTCAAACATGGCGCGTCACAACCAAGAACCGCATCATTTGGATGTCGCATGAGTTGCAGTAGATCACAATTTTCTGGTTCTAGCACGTGGTTGTGACGCGCCATGTTTGGGTATAAGTATTGCTGTAAGTTAGCGCCGTGCATGGGTTCTGTGTCTTCTTCTTCTGTCCCGTCCTGGATGCGCTATACCTCGAACAATATGAATAACCAACAAGCCCGCCGTGCAACCTAAGTCACCTATAGCTGTATATGTGTCTTCTTAGCTAACACATCAGAAGGGAAGCACTTCCTGACGCGTCGCGACGATTGGACGATCGACCGCTCTGCGTGTAGATGCTAGTCGAACACCGTACCTCTATGGCTCGTCTGCCCACAGAACCGCGAAGGCGATTTTGCGTTTCTTGAAGCCTGCAGCGGACGTGTTTGAATGTCTGACTATAGTAGTGCAAACCTACGCGTACGCGTGAGCGCATTTATTGTTTTCTTCTCTTCACGTTTTCCTATCTTCATATTTCTTTTTCCCTTTGCGTGTATACATGGGTTAACCAAACGGACACCTTTCTAGTTAAGCGCTGCTTCGAGCTGCAGCACTACAAACGCCCATGGCAGAGTGGAACCTGCGTGACCCACAACACGAATGTGCTGTTGGTGCTTGCAAGAAGTGCACACCAGAACGATACATTAGGGATGACTCGTTTGTGTATATATGCGCCTATTATTATAGTACGCGCATATATGTAATCATTGTACATACCGTAATCATCAACCAACACCTGGAGTAGCAAGCCAGGTGATACACCAGGCTAACATCTCCGGGGTTTCTACGTTGGCATGCCGCAGGTCACGGAATCGAATCCCGGCTGCGGCGGCTGCATTTTCGATGGAGGCAAAAATGCTGTAGGCCCGTGTGCTCAGATTTGGGTGTACGTTTAAAAACCACAGGTGGTCAATTTTTCCGCAGCCCTCGACGACGATGTCTCTCATAATGATGTGGTGGTTGTGCGACGTTCAACCCCACATATCAATTAACCTAGGTTGGCATATAAAAATGGCCCCGTATCTCCATGTTTCACTGCAAATGTACTCAAAAGACGAAAGGCGTGTGGAGAGAGTGAACAAAACTTCATTCGATGCTCTGCGTGAAAAAATCGGTCAATTGTATTCTGCAAGCGCTGCGTTCTCGTGCAGCGAAGGCGAACTAGCGCATCGAGGCACGTTATAGACACGAGCGCCATCTGGCAGTTATCTTTGAAAACGAAGGAAGGCGTGCGCGCCCACGGAGAAAAATGCGCGCCTGTCTCGGAGGCGATAAGGTGTAGAATGCAAAGCGACGGGCAGGTGCCACCACCATGTCGTCTTAACAAAGCGTTGGGAACACTTCCCGTTTTGAGCATGGTGTTGCACTGTCAGCGCAGCGTGATACACGCTACGGTCCTTAAAATTATTTATGTGTGCCTTCTCTAGCATAATGCCACACATATAAAATATCGACGTGTTGTTATGGTGCCTCAGATATGCGCGATAATTGCTTTTTAATTGAGAATCGCACAAGTATGAACGCTGAAACATGAGCAATATCGGTGGGTGCTGCGGATGGGGTTGACCGTTTGACGTATCGTTGGGTGCCATTTAGGATAGTGTTAGCGCGGACAAACAGACAAATGCACAGACAGAAAGACACAGGCAGACGAAAATTTTGGCATCGAAGGTCCCCAAGAAAGACTTCCGTTAAAAAAAAAAAAACTGGAACCCACACATACTCGCGCGAGAAATATATTTCTCACTTAGGGTTAATTCTGACCGAGACTTAGAAGCTGCCCCGCCGCGGTGGTCTAGTGGCTAAGGTACTCGGCTGCTGACCCGCAGGGCGCGGGTTCGAATCCCGGCTGCGGCGGCTGCATTTCCGATGGAGGCGGAAATGTTGTAGGCCCGTGTGCTCAGATTTGGGTGCACGTTAAAGAACCCCAGGTGGTCTAAATTTCCGGAGCCCTCCACTACGGCGTCTCTCATAATCATATAGTGGTTTTGGGACGTTAAACCCCACATATCAATCAATCAGACTTAGAAGCTTCTTCAACAGCATTGACTCGTGCTTACCTCGCTAAAATGTTCCCCAACCGGAGTTACGCAGATTCACAGCCTAATTTCAGTATGAGTGATTCACACGCCACGGTGACATAGTAATCATTGTGCTCCTCGACTGTTGCGGGGAGCAGCCGAGTACCTTAGTTACTAGACCACCACGGCGAGGCTTTATATTATAACGTACTCTCCCCCTCCCTTGTTAGGTGTGTGTTTGTGATATCAACAATAAAACATTTTTAAAATGAAATAATCTGGCATGTTCGCGAAAGCGAGTTTTGGGCACAAGATTGATTAAATAAGGTGGCATATGTTTGTGAAAACGCATTTCAAGTAAATGACTGATTTAGTGCGTACTTTAATAAGCTCAGCACTTCTCCAGAATTTTTTTATTCGCGCACCCCATATCGTGGTTCGCATATCATCGTGCACCAATTAATTGCAGAATCGGGGTGCTTGGTAACGAGTTTTTTTTTATTTTTGCACTTTGATCGCCTGTCATCGTTTGTTGCCACAGATATTCATTTTATTTTCCACAGTTTACAATGCTAGTAAACGATAGTCGGTCTCAGCTAAATGCAAAATAAATAGCATCATAGCCCGGGTATATTTATAACAGAAAGAACGGGATTTGTTTTTGCACACAAAATAAGGAATCGAAACGTAACGGTGTTCGTCTACATACTCATAGTTGCATCACACGAAAACGCCGCCCTTTGCCAGCGCTAGTCACAGTGACCTCCCGCAAATATTGTGATGAAATGGTAAATACGACCCCGCGTAACAAAAGAAAAAAAAACACCAGCCTACTTAGACGTGCATGCACGCACGAAAGCTCATTTTCCAATTTGATGGATGCGCACACGGCTTGTCACAAACAGCAACCACCCAGCCCCCTTATCAAAGCGCTAAGGGGTACCGTTTTCTAGCAACGCAACGTGCACTAGGGAGCAATGCTTGCTTTCTAGGGAAACCGCGCACGCGCAGACCATCGCACTACTTTTCTGCGGGCATGCTCCGCAGGCGAGCAGCTGCGGATCCGACGTTCCGAATTAATCTGACAGCGCCTGTATGCGTCACGGAGCCGTAGTGGACCCCGGCATAAAACACTTTCCTGTTAAAAAAGAATAATAATACATCCCGCTGATTGCCACGAAAACGTGTTTTTTTTTACATCATCGTAAAGTAGTGCCGTGAAACAATTTGCGCACAGAAAGTAGCTCGAAGATGCAACGTTTTCATTAACAATCTAAACTCAATTTTCCGGTTTATCGAGCTAATTCCACGACCACCTTTTTCTTGCGAGTTCTGCATATACGGGCTCGACTGGTACACCTAAGCTTAACGTAGTAAGTAAAAAACTAGAAAGCGTCTCTTTGTCCCCACCTCTCATTTATAAAGAATAAAGGTAAGTCTCGCCTCATGGGACGTCTGATCCCACATTCTGCTGAGAGCATTCTGACATAGTTGCAGGGACAGAGTTCACGACGTTCACGCCCCCTTGAAACAAGAGGAGCGTTTCTGAAGGTCGAATCCACAGAACCGCGTGTTCATGGGGAGAATATTTACTCGCGGCCTTTACAAAAAAAAAAAAAAGCAAAACAACGTGACCTTGGAAACTGCGCATATTGTGTAGTAGTGTACACGTCCGACAGGTTTGTATATGTTTTCTATTCTGCATACTAACGGGAAATAGAAGTACGAAGTGCCATTGTAATGATAATCAGCTCTGCCGTATACAATGTAACCTCCTCCGCGATACAGTCACCAAACAATGCTTTCTTAGTCGCTGCTCTTTGTATTTTAGCACTCGAACAGAAACAATTCTGGTATAGAGACGCCAGTGGAGCGCGATTGTAATGTATAGAACCGAGCTTGTTTACCTTACTCTGCAACCCCGCCGCGGTGGTCTAGTGGCTAAGGTACTCGGCTGCTGACCCGCAGGTCGCGGGTTCGAATCCCCGCTGCGGCGGCTGCACTTTCGATGGAGGCGGTAATGTTGTAGGCCCGTGTGCCCAGATTTGGGTGCACGTTAAACAACCCCAGGTGGTCGAAATTTCCGGAACCCTCCACTACGGCGTCTCTCACAATGATACGGTGGTTTTGGGACGTTAAACCCCACATATCAATCAATACCTTACTCTGCAGAGTACTTATATTTTTTTTGTCTCGTTTCACGGTCAATGTCAAATTTCGCCGCTGTAATTATTCCGGAACACAGCTTCTGTTGGATGTTTGTACAATATTTCTGTGAGTCGGTTAAAGGGGTAAGTAGGTGTCCAGAAAAAAATTTACGTTAACGCAATGTGTTTCGCGAGAAGAGGCTACGGTTGCGTAATTTTTATTAACCTATTTTAAGCGCTCATAGTCTAAACAACAGCTTTGTGCATTCAATTATACTCCAACAAAGTGTTACTTAAACTCGGAAGCGTTTGTGCAAAGAGTTTAGAGCAGTTCTCAGGATATGTCAGAATGATGTAACTGTTGCTAAAGAAAGCAATAAGTAATGATTTACCATGTTATTTGCATTTTTTCATGAATGTACAGGGGGAGGGTCAACCACTATTCATTGTATTCCTGTGAGAGCGTGGGCTGGAAACCTAGAACCCCCCCCCCCCTTTGTACATAATAAGTAAAAGTCAAAGCGAAAAGGTCATTATCTATAATGCCTTTTTTTTTCGTCGTTAAGGAGATACATGTAGGTGATGCAGGTAACTCTCTTGATGTGGCAAAAGTAAGTCCAAAGCAACGGAAATTACACTAACGTGATGAAAAAAAAAGGCAGAGTGAGACGTTGGTTGCAAAATTCACGCACTGAGCAATCATTCCTGGCATTTCGAGACATTACACGTTATCCTGGGCAGATGCAAACTGGGGATAGTTCATTTCATTTCTCTTCTGCTAAGCAACAGTACTCTATTTCTCAATACTAGCAGCCAGTCATGGTGTAGTAGGAAATTTTGTGAGTACATTGGGCTTCTTACCGGTTTGAGCTGAATGCCATTCATGTTTCTGAAAAAGGAAGAAAAAAACAAATACTGGTTAGAGCATAGCGTATGCATTTAAAAGTCAGACAAATTGCTACCATTTAAATTTTTAAGCAGTTTCAAGAGGGAACAGGCTTATCCGGTACTTGAGACTTCACAATTTGTGTTTTTCGAAGTATCAAAGATGGAACATCGGTAAACGAGACCGCTTGGACATGGCGCTTCGTCGAGCTAGAATGTTGTTTTCTTCCTTCTAGACATGGTAAATATTTTTCTGTCTTTCCCCAATTTTTATCTATATCTTTGTTTCTCTATTATAGTTTCTCTGAATCTATAACACGCAGATAAAGACCCTATAGTCTTGCGTGCTTTGCGTCTGCCCAGCGTACTATGCTTGTAAAAAATCAGCAGATTTCAGCCTCATCTCTGGCGACCACTAACATATCACAGTTCTCAGAAGTCACTGATCCTGCGCAAGTATTGCTACCTTACCGTATTTCCTTGATCTCTCTCTCTCTCTTTCTCTCTTATTTTTCAGAGTGACAGCAACGGATCATGGTATGATTGTTCTTTGACAGAATAGAAAGCCCTGCGCTCTAAGAGGGAAAAAAGTAAGCTGACTATTTTTTAGAGTGTGGCTTACCACGTATTTTTCTCTCTTTAAGGAGAGAAATTAACTCTTTGGAGACTATAATACTCTCTTCAGAGAGTCGTGTATCCCATAAGAAAGTTAACGTGTCTCATTAAAGAGCGTCGCATACGTGGCAAGTCAGTACTCTTAAAAAAGAGTCGAAATGACTCTTTTTTTTTATCTTGGATTGTGGAAGCATGGTGTCAACCCAGTTGAGGGAATGGAATGAAAAAAACTTTATTTGGAATGAAAAAAAAACTTTATTTAAACCAGTTTTTCTCCACAGTCTTTAGCCACACTGCAACACAAGTTGACAAGTGCGACAAACAGTGCAACAGGATGCGAAAAAATTGTCACGTCGTCTATGTGCTTAGTATGCGCGCTTTCTTCATTTTTAATCCTCTTTTCCTCTAGCACCTTTTCCACAGTGCAGAGTAGCCAGCCGTTTTGTACACTTGCAAAGGCGTGGCCTTTCCTTCCTTTTTTTTTCCTCTTTCACCTTCTGCTCAGTGCACGAATGAAGTCATGTATGAAGCTGTGTTACCGATGAGCATTCGTCTTATTTGACCTTCATTCTTCATATCATTTTATTACTACCCCATTTAAAAGTAAGATAGTAGTGCACAAGAATTCTCCGCTCCCTTCTTTGCATTCGTAACACTGATTCCTAGTAAAAAAAAAATAACTTTGAATTGATTCCACAAAGTCATATGCGTATTACAGTCGCTTTATTTGTATTAGCTGGGTTTCGTTTTTCTCTACCGCTGCGTTTTATTATACAGGCAGGATGGAGCATCAGACAAAAACAACTCAAGCGCAGCGCACAAGGCAGTCCTGTCATCATCGGAAAGATGTCAACGCGCAAAAGGTCCCGCCAAGTCGGTGAGCGTGTTGTCGGTGTTTTGACATACACGTGCGCACCATCTTCTACACGCGAGCACTCGCAGCCTTGCCTGCATTCGTCATCCCGGAGCGTCAGCGCGCAGTGAATGCACGACAACGCAAGGTGCTTTTTTTACTCTTGAAAGTGAATGTTTGCCTGCCCTACGGACGTCCACTGCTCACTTAAAGCGGCATGTCGTGCACACAATCCGAGACAATGCTAATGGTTCGTAGAGTGCATTTTCTTACTAAGCACAGATACTCGATGCCTATAGATTTCCAAAACCATTAAAGGGAACCGGATGGCATGTCCCGTAGCCACTTAAAGACTCTCTTCCGAGCGTATGGTCGCAAAAGCCAAAACGAACCGCTACGCGAACTGCACTATAGTGACCTGAACGACGACGTTGCCTTGCTCTCAGTTTTCTCTGCTAACGCTTGAGTCGTATACCACGTACTAATACAGCGTCTCCAGTAACACGCCAACTTGGGCAAGAGAAAAAACGGCATGCGTAGAAGAGAGCGTCTAGCGTAGTCCCGTTTGCTTACAGAGCACTCTTTCCCAACACTGTCCCGCCATGTTTCGAAAAGGCTCGCCGTATCACTGTGTGAGCGATGCTAAACACTCTGTTTGATGGATTCGCAGTGAGGATAATCTTAGGATATATTGTATGTGAAGATGCACTTCGAAAAGGAAAGTCCCGGGGATAGCAGTAACCGCTTCTTCGGCCCGCTATCATGCCAAATAAAACGTTTGTTACAGTCACGCTATATGCTAAGGAAGCCTGTCCCGACAAATATTACGGTTTCTGTTTGACCATAACGGCCTGAAAGTAAAGCTAAAAAAAGACAAGAACAGAGAAAGTCGTTTGATGCTATGGATGACGCTAATTTATGCAGCCCATAAGGAGGCTCTGCGAAGCTTTGTTGGGTTGATTGTATGCGAAATGCAGAAGAGAGTGGTAAGCTAGGAGACCGTTTCGAAATGAGTGCCCATAAAACCACAATGGTTGTCTAGTGGTTATAGCGTCCGCCTCCAATGCGGGAGGTACTGGGCTCGATTCCCTGTGCCGCCAAACACTTGCCGGTCATGTTGACGAGAAGAAAGGTACCCCAGACTGGCGCTCAGTGGAGCGGGGTACTCGTTCTTCGAGACGGCATTCTGTCCAGAAGAGGCGATGACCCATTCTTGCTGCTCGACTCCTTCACAGCCCTCTACACAACGACGCCGCGTCGTTCTCCCTTGTGAGTTGCCGAAAGCAGCGCCACTGCTTTCCTCTAATCACTAATATTACCCATTCACTATACTACGTGGCAGGACTAACACACACTTGCATTAGCGCGCAATAATTCTTGTCTGTAACGCGAAATGAACTGACACATACAACAGGACATGACAACCAGCAATGGCTCACCTTTCAGACGGCGTATTAAGTGAAAATTCAAATGATCGTTTACCTACACATTCGTCTAAGACAAAGGTTAGCAACCTATAGCCCGCGGGGAAGTATTATGGGGTCCTCGGGCCGATTTCGCAGCTCCCACCCCTCGCCGTCCACTCCTCACATGGAGACAGACATGGCAATTTTGACCTCAAAAAGTGTTCTTGCTTGGGATTAATTAAACTGCTCAGCGCAAAAACTTTACACAACTCACACAGAAAAGACGAGGAACAGCGTAGTTTTTGCACTGAGCAGTTCAATAATGGCATACGAAGAACCCCAATCCCACGCTTTACTTGTAATTTATGTTTGTGAATTGCAACCTTTTGGCATGCACGGTGCGCTTGCGAGTCCAGTCGAGTCCGCCACTTTTCTGCGAAGTATACATAGAAAATGTCATTCCATGTAGTGGATCTCGCGACGGAGCTGATCTGGATTGCCCAATGGAACATACAGAGCGCACTCTCAACTGCGAATGCAAAGGACTTCCTCCGCATGGAGCAGAAAAACTGCTACCAGAAGTGCTCCAAATCTGCCAATGGATGACACCGCTAGATAACATTCATACCCTATTATGGGAAGGCATTATGTTGTCTCTGTACCAACGATTTCGGTCTGCAAAAAGAATTCGGTGGCATAAGACTCGCACCCGCGACCTTCACACGCTATTGCTACGCCACAGGTGGCCGCTGAACAATTTTAACCACTATTGAAACAGAACGGCTACTCAGGCGACCCTCACATGTACGTCCTCCTTAAAGACCTCCACTGTCGCTCAAGCTTCACGAAGCTGCGGGAATCCTTTCGTAGTGCAGGAAAGCTGCCTTACAGCTCGTCCATCTTGTTAGCACTGGTAATCTTGGATGGCAAACACTTATTTATTAACTTTAGCTCTTATGTCTAATTTCGATTAAATATTTGAAAGTAGAGGGCGTTCGCGAACGGAGAAATGCCTTCCTGCGCTTAAGGTATTTACGCTCGCTTAAATAGTGCCTCAGGAAATACATGGAAGAGCTCCGGGGCGGAGCTTTAGTGACAGTGCAAATCTTAAAATAGGGCATACAGGTAAAGTGCATAACAGACTCCGTTTTCTTTTAATAGTGGTCACTATGCTGGTGGGTTGCCCACGAGACGGCTTCATGCTTCCCCATGGTAGAGTACCTGATACTCTAAATTGTTGCCCACTTTTTCTGAACATTTGGGCACGATGATGATCGAGCGGGGATGGTGTTCTGCTCTCCCATAGTAGAGTACATCGTACTCAAAATCGTAGAACATATGTTCTAAACATACTTTCCATATTAGAGTGCAAATAATACTAAGGTAGCATCATTGGCTTAACGCAGCGAAGAATGGTTAAACAGCAGGTGTGGTGGCATGATAGTTGTGAACTCCAGTAATTTATTAACGCAATAGCGTAACGAGCTTGTTTGGCAGAAATAGAGAGATTTAGTACTGCAGAATCGTGCTACGTACGCATCACGCGAGCGCCTTGCGTTACGTGGCATTGTTTGCCACTAATCGTCTTTTAGTACGCCGTAGTACCCACGTACGTAACGAGCGAGAAGCGTGTTGCGCCATCTGGTAGATCAAAATCGAGCACGTGTTGTTGACAGCCAATGTGAGCCAATTCAAGTGTTATAGCCAGATTATGGCCATATTTTAAGCCACAGAGCCGGTCGGTGCTTGCCTTCGATGCCGCCATTTTGTAAAACGAAGTCTCGCGCTGTCGCGAACTTGTTTGAGAGTGGCGCGATCACCTCATACGTACGCACGCACGCAACTCATGCGTGCGTACGTAGCGGCTGCGTACGTAATGCGATACGTGCGCGTCGCGGTCTGCGCATGCGCACTACGATGAACGTGGCGTCCTTACATACGCAACGCTGCCACGTACGCAGCGTACGCAGTACTAAAACTCTCTAATTACGGTGTCGGCGAAAAATCATCACCTTATGCATGACCGCCGGAAAATCGAGAACGAAACCATGGAGCAGAGTGGAGACCGAGTAGGTCCGAGGGAGGATCGAACCCAGGTTTTTTGCGTGCCAAGCGGATGTTCTGCCACACGGCCACGCCTCTGAAAAGAACTTCGCCTGCTTGGAAATGCAGTGAAAGTAGCTTTCATGCTTCACAAACACACGCGTCCTCTATGCATGCTTCGCAGTGGAACATGAAAAATTGCCTTTATAATTCGTGGTATACAAGCATCCATTGCCAATGCGCGTCAGAATAAGTGAATATCATAACGGCTCAGCGGTTGAAAGCTGGTACCCCACTACAAAAGGCACACACGCTACTGCGCCTATTCTACTACAGGTCGTCTATAGCAAATTTGAAAAGGTTTCATGCACCAAGTGTTTAAAATGCGCATTGAAGATGAGATGTCGCTATCGCGTTCAACTCCTTACGGCAAAGCTTTAGGTTCGCCCGATTTGCGCTTTACTTCGCTTTATAGCAGTTTCACCAGCACCTGCACTCTTTAACCTGGTGGGCTACTTATAAAAAACTTCACTTTCAGTAGACTGGACGTGAGCAGCGGAGCTCACCCAGTTTTTGTAGCACATGCCCGCTAGAATACATCATCACGGTGTCCGTGAAAGTCGTCCTCGAGAAAATCAAATAAAAATGACGCTTTTTTTGGAGGGGAGGGGGGACGCACACTGTGTTTTACGACAGCGGCTCCTTCTCAATTTTAGTACGCCTCACCTCATAAATTTGCTGCAGTGCGGCAGAGCTGACTTACGTTTTCTCTTGTTGAGCTGCATGATTGTAAACCTTTTGTTGTAATATTCTACGACATTGGCGCAAGGACGTGAATTTTTCTAGGCTTGCGTAATTGAAGAATAGACACCGCTATAAATTGCTTGAATGTGGATGCAGACCGCACAACTCATTGACAAGCTGCTAAGATGAAATTGGCGTCGCACCCTCCAGGGTGGTCTATGGTGCTCGACAGCTGATCCGCAGGTCACGGGATCGAATCCTGGCCGCGGCGGCCGATGGAGGTGAAAATAGTTCAGGCCTGTTTGTCTAGATTTACGTGTACGTTAAGGTACCCCGCATGGTCGGAATTCCCGGCGCCCTCCACTAGGGCGTCTCTTAATCATATCGTGGGGTGGGTTCGGGATGTTAAACCTCAATTGGCTTGGTACTTCGTTTTAAGCGTGTTTTTTAGGTAAAAATAAAAGCAACTATTTTACGCCACATATTAAAATAGGTTATGAACCCCCCTCTCCTTTCCCACGCCTTTTCTCTCGCTTAAAAAGGGTCCCTCATCAGTAGCGTAGCCAGGGGACGGCACACCAAACCTGTCCCCCCCCCCCTCACGAATTTTATTTTACGGCGAAAACTGTTGTGAGATCATAGCACTGGTCGCGTGCGCCATAGTTGTCCGCCACCGCCGGAGTTCATAACGAGTATCATGTGATAAAATTATAATAAAAAACGCCAGGCCTGCGCGGAACGCGCAGTACTGTGAAAGCAGAAGCTGGAAGAGTGGCCTTTCATAGCTTTTTAGGGGCGAAAAAGGGAAGTTTATTGTACACTTAACTTGTACGTACACAAACAAGACATCCAAAACAAGTAAAGACAGTGTATACATCTTACAAACGAGCACAAATATCTAATTGATCACTGAGTATCCAAATGTTACAAGTGAAAGGAAAATTAAAAAAGAATCAAGTTAATAACATTTAACAGGATAACACTTATGCATGCGTACTAGAGTGGGCGCATGGCTAGTACGGGACAACTGGAAACCTCAGCAGTCCATCTCTTACTTTGAAGAAACGTGTGTGCCATCGTCGAAGGAAGGCCTCTTCGCCGTGCGTTTCCGGCTGCTGATCTAGGTAATCCCACACAATGAGCCGAATTTTCTGTAGTGCGGGATAGGCGCCTCTATGCGGCTTGTGCAGTACTTCCGCTAAACAGCGTCGCCGCCACAGTACGTACAAGGTTACTGTAAAGACGAGTCTTGCAAACAGCCCACGTTCTGTTCCCATGCGCGCCATGCGAAAGCAAAAGAGGCGTTGTACCATGTGCCAGACGCCCCTCGCCACCGAGCACTGAAACAGAGCATGTTGAGTCGTGTCTCTTTTGCCACAGTTTGGGTGGCGGTCATTTGGAATGACTTTCCAATGTGATAACCGGTCGCGCGTAGGCAATGCCCTCCATCTTCTCAACCAATCAAATTCGCGCACCTGATTAGGTACGCGATTGCAACGTCATCGTTTCCATTTTCTCGTGCAGGATGCTGCTTCTTCCTTTTTGCTCAGTGTGCTACTTGTCACCATTTCGCTTATTTCTTGCGATGAAACATCTTCCACACTGCATGAACCTATTGATTCCACTGTTGTTTTTAAGCCACTGGCAGCTCTGTAAAACTTAAGCGGAATTTCTGCTCGTGGTCAGATGTACGGATTGGCCGTGAAAGTACCTTTAAGGCCGCGTTAACACTGAGCATTCCGGCCGCCGAAAGTGCTCCGAATCCGGTTCGGCGGCGGCGAAATCCGCCGAAAGGGCCCTCTCCGCGCCGATCGCTCTCGGACCGATTTTTGCGGCGTCTGCCGCCGGATCGTTCACTGCGGACCAATAGGAGCGCTAGTCAAGGAATTTTGAAAAATGGCGGCCAAGCCCAACTCACTTGTTATGCCGCAGTGCACGTAACTGAATATTGAAACCAACGGGAGTTTAACCAACTCTGTGCCTACTTCACCTCCGTATTTCGTGAAAGAGGTGACCGAGCTTGCTGTTGGAGTGACCGAGCTTGTTGCGGTCTTGCAGAGCAAAACGAACCCACCAACGCCGCTGGCGTCGGTGGTTTTTCTGCTCTTCATGCATTACAAGACAGCCACTTGCCAGCAAAGTAAGCACTACTGTCTTTTCTTGCTTCTTGCGTACGAGAATCGTCGAAGTATACACCACCGGATAGCGTAGTAGCGTTTGCGAGCCGCGGCAACAACCGGGTGACAGCGCATCCATCCCGCGTTCGCCCCGTAGTAGATGGCATATTCGGCGGCGCGGGGCGCGTCCAGTGCGAACGACGCTGCGTTTCGGTGGCAGGGGAATTTCAGTCGTTGTAGAAAGTGGATGTTTCAGTGTGAACGAGGCATTAGTGTAGTGCTCCAGTACACCATGAGCCTGTACCCGGGGTAGTTGCTGTCATCGAACAGCTTCTGTGTTGTTTTTGCAGCCAGCGCTCTCGTGAACGTTGGTATATCTGGGAGGCTCAAGCCTCCACGGTTTGTGGGAAGCTGTAAAAATTTCCTCCGTATCTTTGCTGGTTTTTCTCCCCAGAGAAATGTCCCCGCCATATCGGCGAGGCGTCCTGCAACACGGCGAGGTAGCAGGGCGATGTGTGCTATGTAAAACGCAAAAGCACATGTCTGTGTCTTGATGACTGTTGCTTTTGCCGTTAGTGACAGATTAAAATGAGGGGCTGCTGCTAGGACATCGGTAGATCTCCTAAGTACGTCATCCCAGGTCTTTTTTGATACATCTCCTTCCTCAAAGTAAACGCCTAACACCTTAACAGCTTGAACGTATTCTAAGTCTTCTGGCAATAGTTGTCTGAAGCCTCCAAAACGCAATGTCTTGCATTTGGTGGTATTTAAAAGAACACCAGACAGATAGGAATACTCAGCAAAAATGTCACGGAATGTAATATGGCTAGACAAGTTACGAAAAAATACCGAAATACCATCGGCGTATGCGACAATTTTGAAGGTTTCCTTGCCTGACATCGGGAAACCCTTTATGCGCTCGCAGTTTGCAACCTTCCTAATCAAAGGCTCTAGAGGCAAAATGAATAATACCGGAGACAATGGACAGCCTTGCCTCACCCCTTTTAGATGCGGAGCATCTAATACTCGAAGCTTGTAGTGCGGCGCCGTCCGCAAGCTTCCTCCTCCTTCTTCCACCATCTGTGCAGCCCTTCCTCCTCTACACACCGCGCGCGCTTCACTCCTCCACCATCTGTGCACCCTTTCTCCTCTACACACCGCGTGCGCTTCTCCTCTTCACGAACATTCGCTAGCTGTATAATGTAGCGCGCATGCGCCGTCGCGCTTCGAGAACATCGGCAGCTGACGCGCGCGCATGCGCCATTGCGCTTCTCCCCCTTCTCGAACATTCGACAGCTGACGCGCGCATGCACCGTCACCCACCATCTGTGCCGCGCGCGCTTCTCCCCTTCGAGAACATTCTACAATTCTCCTGATTCTCCAGTGGACGCGCATGCGCCGTCGCGCTTCTCCCCCTTCTCGAACATTCAACAGCTGACAGTGCATGCGCCGTCGCGCTGTATATATACTCAAGGTCGGCGCTCGCTCGCTCAGTTGCCGCTCGTCGGTTGGTTTGTACGGCGCGTCGACGTCCAAGGTCGCGGTGAAATGAATTCCAACGAATCCACAAACACAATGATCGACGTCCCTTCGACCAGCGCCGCCCTTTCGCATACGTGTGTACGTGTTCACTCATTTAACACCCCCTCCTACAACCACGTTAACCAATTTAGCCATCGACCCAAGTAAGTCGCAATTTAACACCCCATTTCACAACCACGTTAACTAATTTAGCCATCGACCCAAGTAAGTCGCACTTTAACACCCCGTTAACCAATTATATGCTCCGCATCCTCCTCAGTGTTCCCCCGAGGGAAGCTGCGGGCAATTTTTTTTGAATTGCAAAGCTTCTGGTCACTTCGTTGTTGAAATAAAGATAGCTTGAGAGGTCCTGATTAAAGTATTTCTACCAGTCGCACATACTGCTCTGGGAGGCCAAATATGCGCAAAATAGCGAAAAGATACCCATGTTCAACTCTATCAAATGCTTTGGCCTGATCAAGATAAATATATACTCCTGAGATATGTTTTTCTTTGGCAGTGCAAAGAGGTCTCTGATGATTGTAAGAGGTACAAAGACGGAACGTCCTGGTACTGCACATGACTGCAAGGGGGACACAATCTCTTCCAAGAAAGGCCGAAGACCCCGTGATAGCAGCGTGGCTACTAGCTTATAGTCTGTGTTTAGAAGGGTAATGGGCCTCCACGATTTAGTATCTGACGGCTCCATACCCTCTTTCAGTAATAGAATCACCCTTCATTCGCTGAAGGACTGCGGTTTATGGCCATCACGCAACAAAATATTCACGAGATCGGTGATCGCATCTCTCAAGATATCAAAGAAACGCAGATAAAATCCCTGAGTATTCCGTCTGGGCCTGGTGACGTGGACATATTCATTGATTTTAGGGCCTACCATACTTCTTCTTTAACAGTTTCTGCATATAATACTAAACAGTCTTCCACGCCTAGCGATGGCAAGCCTTGGCAAAAGGCTGAGAGTTTAGCAGTAAACTCATCGTCCTGTGCGCCATGGTCTGCAGTAAACAGTTTTGCAAAGTAGTCTCGGAAAACTTTTTGAACTTCGTCCGGGTCATTAACAATGGTACCATCCTCTTTCAGTGCCTCATCGATGTAGCGGGGCTGGCATCGACGATCTCGGTTTCTTTGCGCATATGTCAAGTTTTCAACTTCATCTGTGGATAAGTGCATTTCTCTTGCGAGCCTTGTAGCCTGGGACCTCAGCTTTAGAAGATTTTGATACTTAATTTTTTGTGCTTCAAGGTATTCGAGCATGGCGAACGTAGTTGACCCACCTCTTTCAATAATTTGAATGCGTCGGAGAATCTCATTCATCTTGGCCGTGAGGCAAGCGTGGCGCGCTTTTCCTGCCTGTTGAGCTATGAGGTGCCAACGAGATTTTAAGTGGTCCCATGTAGTAGGAGTTATGCAACCCACTTCTGCCAGTGAGGCCGCCAGCTCAGCCTGAAGTACGGAAATGCTTTCGTCATCATCAAGAATAGTTGGGTCCATCCTCCATGGTTTGTGGATTCTCGTTGTTGTGCTCACGTTAAACGTGAAGAGTAAGGGAGCTTGATCGCCGAGTTTCTGCTGGCTTGGCGCAAGCTGGACCACCTCACATGCTCGTAGGTTCGCTAAAAAGTCTTCGGGCACATAAACTCTGTCAATTCGGCTTTGTTGAATGCCACAAGCGCGGGCTTCGACGAACCCGACTCCATGTAGAGTTAACCACCCATCTGACAGCTTTAGATCTTGAACTAATTGCTGTGCCCCGCCGCGGTGGTCTAGTGGCTAAGGTACTCGGCTGCTGAGCCGCAGGTCGCGTGTTCAAATCCCGGCTGCGGCGGCTGCATTTCCGATGGAGGCGGAAATGCTGTAGGCCCGTGTGCTCATATTTGGGTGCACGTTAAAGAACCCCAGGTGGTCGAAATTTCCGGAGCCCTCCACTATGGCGTCTCTCATAATCATAATGTTACGCATGCCTTGGAAGAAAAAGAAGATGGGTGAACATGCTGACTGCCCCAAGAGCTGGAGGAAGAAAGAAGACGACGAGACTGCGATCATCAGCCTGTTGGCCGCTCCGGCGCTTCTCTTCGCGACCAAAATAAACGGCCCCCTTCAGCCGTATACGTCCTGGTCCTCCTTGTGCGTAACAGATTGGTGGAGGTGCTGGGTAAGACAAGCCCAACGACGGGAGCTTCACTACCTGGACTACGCCGCAGCCGCCGCCTTGCCGGACTCCCGCCTGCACCGATCGTAATGGCCCAAGATCACCCATCTAACGCTTCAAGGCCAACTCCAGTGGGTTCCGTGCCCTACTACCGAGTCCCGCCAACCTTTGGAGGAAAATCGGGAGAGGATGTCGACGCGTGGCTCGTCCAGTACAAGCGAGTCAGCAAGTCCAACGGCTGGGATGCCGCCGCTCAGCTAAGCAATGCGGTCTTCTGCCTTACGGATACTGCGCTCGTGTGGTATGAAAACCACGAGGACACACTGACGACGTGGGACGTTTTTGTTGCAGAGCTGAAAGCGTGTTTCGGCGACTCGAGCGTCAAAAGGAAGCGGGCAGAGCAGACATTGTCTCAACGCGCGCAGCTTCCAGGTGAGACATGTACCACGTATATAGAGGATGTGCTGAAGCTCTGCAAGGTGGTCAATGATCAGATGTCAGAAGACGACAAAGTAGGGCATTTGCTGAAAGGCATAGCCGAAGATGTATATAATTTTCTAATCGGAAAAGAGCACCTGAGCTCGGTGTCCGACGTGATTCGGCATTGCCGAACTTTCGAACAGCTGAAAATGCGCAGGATTGCTCCAAAGTTCGGCCGGCTCACAAATGTTACAACGGTTGCCAGCATCGACACGAGCACCTGCCCAGACCTGTCCTCGACGATTCGAGAGATTGTTCGCGAAGAACTTTTTCGCTATAGAGAACAGACGCATTCAGCAGTTGATCACCATTCTGTAAACGACCAACATTCGGTATATGTGCCACGTGAGGCTGTGACTGCGCCGCCGCCTTCTACGACCCCTTGGCAATCGATGGTTAGTGCAGCAGCTGTTGAGTATAGCGCACCCCCACAGCCAAGGAGAGCACCACGGTTGCCAGCTCCTCGCCATGACCGACGCCCCCAGCGTCCGCCTTCTTCACGACGCCCAGTCTATCCCTATGATATACGGAACGAACCGACCCACTCCGCCAGAGAAGACGATGTTCGATTCATCGACGAACAAAGAGAGTTTCGGCCTCTCCCAGTTTGCTACTCCTGTGGTGTACCAGGACATATTTCGCGATTTTGCAACCGTCGACGTGTAGCCCCACGGTATGGCTACCCACCAAACTTTGCACGGCCTTCCGAACGACTTCGAGATGACCCGCGAGCAACGTGCTATGGCCCACCACAACACTTCACACGGTCGTCTGATCGACCGTACGATGACCCTAATGCAACACACCTGCTGCCTCGCGACGACTACTGGACACGCAGCTTCCGGAACCACTCCCCTACATCTGACAGGAGCTTGACGCCTCCACCGCCTCGTGTTCCCCGTTCTCCTTCACCACGGCGCCGCAACACGTCTCCTCTGCCACAGGAAAACTAGCAAGCGCGGCCGATGGAGGTGAGGTCGCCGGAGACGTGCTAACATCAGAAATACCTCCTGTGTTGATGCTCAAGAACAAAGTACGTGTTTTTGTTGACGGTGTGCCTGTGATGGCTTTGGTGGATACGGGGGCAACCATTTCGGTCATGAGTGCGTGTTTTAAAGATACCTTGGGGCGGAAGGTATTATTTAGGTGGAATCAAGCTGCGAAGTTTTGCGGAGTGAGTGGGGAGGCACTGCATCCTGTTGGTGTGTGTCAAGCTAACGTATTTCTCGGAGGCCGTGTTATCCCAACGGAGTTCGTGATTATTCCGCAGGTGACACATGATGTTATTTTGGGTATGGACTTTTTGAGGGAGTGTGGTGCGACTGTCGACTGCCGCACAGGAACAATAGTCTTGAGTGATCACGTTCCGCCAGCACTCTTGGAAAACCCTGTGGATGGTGAGACGGCATTGTGTGTCTGTGGCGACACTATCATACCACCGTTATCAACCGTTCGTGTACCTGTTGGTTGCAGCGACAGCTATTCCGCCAGCTTTGATGCCAACGTAGAACCAGTGTACACCAACTGCATGAAAAAGAATGTGTTGATCCCACATTGTGTGGTGTCGATCAGACGTGGACGCGCTGGTTTATGGACTGTCAATTGCTCTACAGAACCCGTGATGTTACCAGATGGTCTAAAGTTAGCCGTCGTGAGTGGACAACACGAGGCCTTGCTGGTGACCGAGCTTAGAGATGCGCCGGAAGAGCATCGTAGTCACAGTTTCGAAACGGCTCTTCTGCCAATGGTGAATAAGTCGCTGAGCACAAGTGAACGCCGAACATTGGTCAATGTACTTTCGAAGCACGTCTCTGCATTCGACTTTGCGCAGAAAGACAAAGCGCCCCTAATCCCTGCTTCTCGAACATGTCACACTATCAACACGGGTTTGGCCAATCCGATTAGACAAAAGCCATACCGTGTTTCGCCATCCGAGCGGCGGATTATTAATGAGCAGGTGAACGAAATGATTGAAAACGGTATCATTCAAGAGTCAGTAAGTCCATGGGCAGCGCCAGTAATTCTCGTTAAAAAGAAAGACGGATCCTGGAGATTTTGCGTCGATTATCGCCGATTGAATGCTGTAACAAAAAAAGACGTGTACCCACTTCCACGTATTGATGATGCCATAGACTGTCTGCATTCGGCCTCTTACTTTTCCTCTGTAGACTTAAGATCGGGCTACTGGCAAATTCCCATGCATCCTGAAGATAAAGAAAAGACAGCCTTTGTAACACCTGACGGCCTTTTTGAATTCAACGTGATGCCATTTGGACTGTGCAACGCGCCGGCGACGTTCGAGCGATTTATGGACACTGTTCTTCGTGGCTTGAAGTGGAGCATTTGCATGTGCTATCTCGACGACGTCGTCATCTTTGGCCGCACCTTCAGCGAACACAATTCACGTCTTGATACTGTACTGACTTGCATAAGAAACGCTGGCCTTGTTCTTAACTCAAAGAAATGCCACTTCGGAGACCGACAAACCCTTGTTCTCGGGCACCTAGTCGATCAGGAGGGCATCCGTCCAGATCCCCAAAAGACAGCAGCCGTTGAAGCATTCAATGTGCCGCGCTCTGTGAAGGAGCTCCGCAGTTTTTTGGGGCTTTGCTCCTATTTTCGCCGCTTTATACCCAAATTTGCCGATGTCGCGTATCCGCTGACATGTTTGCTACGGAAGAATACTCCCTTCGAGTGGACTCAGGAGTGCGACTCCTCTTTTCGTCAACTGAAGTTCCTCCTGACGTCGCGGCCTGTTCTTCAACACTTCAACCCATCAGCTCCAACCGAACTGCACACAGATGCCAGCGGCGTAGGAATTGGTGCCGTCCTAGTTCAACGCTATGGTAACCGCGAGCACGTGATTGCATACGCAAGTCGCTCCTTGAGTAGGCCCGAACAGAATTACACTGTAACAGAACAAGAATGCCTCGCGGTAGTATTTGCGATTCAGCGGTTTCGGTCTTACTTATATGGACGCCCTTTTACAGTTGTCACCGACCACCACTCATTGTGTTGGCTCGTCAACCTTCGGGATCCTTGCGGCCGTCTAGCGCGCTGGGCACTTCGGCTCCAAGAGTATAACTTCATAGTCTCGTACAAAAGTGGTCGACGACACGCCGACGCAGATTGCCTTTCGCGCATGCCACTGAGCACTACAGTGTGTGACGCCGATGACCTCGATCACCTCGTAGCTTCTGTGTCACCGAAGTTTCCCGACCTCAGTACTTTCAAAGATGAACAGCGAAAGGACACCAGGCTATCATCGCTTTGCACAGCTCCTACGGCATGCCATTTCTGTGTACGCAACGGACTCCTATATAAGAAGAACTTTTCCAGCACTGGTGCACGTTTCCTCCTGGTAGTGCCAGAAACCCTTCGGACAGCGATTTTAGGTGTGATGCACGATGATCCTACGTCCGGACATTTAGGTTCTGCGCGGACGCTTTACCGTGCTAAGGAACGCTTTTATTGGCCAGGAATGCGACAGTCAGTCGAGGCGTATGTGGCCAGCTGCACACAGTGTCAACGCCACAAACACCCGTCTACTGCTCCGGCTGGTTTTCTACAGCCCTTGCCACCTCCAAGCACACCTTTCCAACAGGTGGGCATTGGGACGTTAAACCCCACAAATCAATCAATCAACTAATTGCTGTAGGTCTCTGGCGTAATAATTGTTGGCAACTTGGCCGGGACACCCGACGTCTTGTGTAGTATCGAGCACGTAATTGAAATCTCCGACAAGTACATATGATATCGGCTCGATCAAAAAATTTCTGCCACCTTTACAGAACACGTTCGTTTCTGACCTCGTTACGGCCACATATACATTGACAAATCTGACTCGTTTGCAGTTAAGTACCACATCTACTGTTATGATGCGGCCTTCGGTGTCAACAAGACAGTGATCACCCCTCCTCAGCGTTGAGTTCATGAAAACAACTCCTGTGCCACGTGCACGCGCATCTGTGAGTGAGAAGAAGGCCTCTACATGAAACCTTTCCTGAAACTCTGCAACGTCAAGCTTAGTACGAAAGTTTGTCTCCTGCAAAAAGAACATGTCTACGCGATGCGCCCGCGCGAGGTCAAGTACTGCCTGCTGCTTCACCGGATCTCGAAAACCTCGAACATTGAACGACATAAAAGAAAGTGATGCCATTGTTGAAAGAAAGGTGTGGAAGTTGCTTAAAGGAAAGAAAAGGTAAGAGAGAGGATAGCCAAATGCTAAAAGTACATATCGTCGTCACTCACAGTTGGTGACGTTCGTCGTGGTGGTGATCCCACACGGGGTTTCTTAAATGTCCCCTGTTTAGCGGAGTCACTGCCGCTGCTCCCACTGCTTGGCTTGGATCGGCGTTGCGAACTCGAAGGACTCGACGCGTCTGCAGATCGTGCGGGTTTGGTAGAAACCTCGGTGTCTGCCGGTTTGCTCCGCGTTGGTGGTCGGCTTCTTAGCTTCGTCGATGTTGAAGGCGTAGCGTTCATGTTCTTCAAGGTTGTCGACATTCCAAGGTTAGCGTTTGGTGGGCTGTCACTGGCGTCTGTCGCTGTCGTGGCAGAGAAAATCAAAACAGTGCTTTCTGCGACGCCTCTTGTAATGGGTACCTGGTCGTCCGGCGTTTGGCGCTTCTCGGACGCCATTGATGCGCTGCAGTTATGTCGAGTTTTGATGCTGCCTACTAGTGAAAAAAAATCACTGGGCGTTTCCGTGGAACTCCCATTTGGGTGTTCATGTTGCGCCTGAGCGGGCTGTTCATCTGAAGTTGCCCCGTCTGGCGTACTGGCCGGCTTGACGCGAGTAGCGTCTTCCGACTGCGCGTCTACGAAATCATCGGACAGGCTCTCTTCTTCCCAGAGGTCTGGTGCGGCTTTCGCACCAGACCTCTGGGAAGAAGAGAGCCTGTCCGATGATTTCGCACGCGTCGGCGAAAGCCGCACACACACAATAAAACACGAACGCTGATGGCGAATAGCGGCGCCCGTTCGCCCGTTCGCCCCTCGTAGTCGTACTAGTAGTCGTAGTGTGTAACCAGTCTTACATTTTGACCTCCAAGGTGGTGCCGGTGAGAGATTTCTTCTGTGCGTTGTTGAACAATAAAAAATTCGCAGCGTGCGTGTTAACTAAGAGCCGAATCCCCCTGTCTCTCATTCCCCCTTAGCAGCCATTGGCATGTACATTGAGCACTATCTGACAAGAAAGGGTTGCTACGTTATACTCGCTGGGCATAACCTCCTTGGTTTTAAAAAGGTTTAGCGAGCGTTGGGCCACAGTGCCATGAATACAGTGAACTAGTAAATACAATGAACTCGAGGTGGTTAAAGGTGGCAAATAGACACGAAGCGCAAGCCGAAAGAAAGTGTGCGTGTGCCACCTCTCGTTTAGTCTTTGAATGTCGCTGGATGGCGGTGCATATGCGGAATATATGATGAAAAGATGCGAGATGGTGCTACTTCGAGTGTTGAATAGATGGACGAATGGACACACAGACAGATGCATGGATGGACTCACGGATGGCTGCACCGACGGATGGACGCATGGACGGACGCAGGGGTGGATGCATGGACGAACGCAGGGACGGACGCACAGATGGACGTGCGGATGCACGAACAGACGCACGCACGGACGGTTACACAGACGGACGCATGGACGGTAGTGGTTAGATGAGAAAAGGCACCTAATTTCTGCAACCTGGTCGGGAGCACGGCGCAGTGCCTATGGACGGACGGAAGCAAGAACGAATGGACGGACGGATGCTTCGCCTCACTCTTCATCATTCACTCCGTGGATAAGCTGCCATTTTTTTTAGGGGCAAAACTCCTCTTAGTCTAACCTTGTCACTGGCCATGCGCAACCGAGGGAAGAAGAGGCGAGAAAGAAAAGAAGGCCAAAAAAAATCGAATGACTATTTCTCGTCTCATTTCCTAGATGGCGTTACTTTGACGCTACTCTCCCAAGTGCCGCTACTCTCCAATTGGCTGCAGCGCGCGCTTTTCTTGAGTGCGCGGAGAACGAGTGCCTCTCTCAGCCTCCTGAATAGTCCCCGTACGTGGCGAATCGTTGCTGGGGCGTGGACGAAGCAGAGCGACAGTCGCGTTAAAGACGCTTGCGCCCTGCTTCCTTGGCTCGCATCTCGTCGGTGTAACCCTCGCGCCGTTCGTTGGCGGAACATCGACGAAGCGGAGAGACGGGCGCGTTGAAAAAGCTTGGGCTCGGCTTCTCTGCCTCGCGTCTCGTCGGCGTTACCCGCGCGCCGTCTGCATTCTCTAACGCGATCGGACGCACGTACGCATGGACGCATACACGGACGGACACACGGATCGATGGACGGACGGAGGCTTCACCCCACTCATCATCGTTCACTTCGTGGACATGCTGTGATTTTTTACACTCTTTGGGTAGTTGCTGCATGCGCACTTACAGGGTACCCACTACGCCATAAATCATTGTGTAGCACACACGCATTCACTATGCCGTCCTTTGTCATCCTTCAGGGAAGCGTAGTACCCGCTGCACACTTGCAAGAAAGTTTTTGCATTTTTTATGCTGACGACGATGAAGAATTATGCAAGAAACTTTTAACGCGACAGCGTTAAAGAACTTGTTTTGCAGGAATGCCGGCGTCGGTGTCATTGGTTGTGAGCGAGAAATCGTGATCTTATGCGTAAGCGAAAAAGTTGAGAATGATGCAATCAAAATAAATGTTAAACAAATTCTGGGTCAGAGTGGGGGTCGTTTGGGTCTTAGTGGGTATCAAACCCGGGTCGTTGCGCAGCAAGCGGATGTTCTACCACATGGTCGTGCGTCTTTTTTTTTCTTACAACGGCCACGTGCTTGCTTGTGTGCCGTTGAAACAGTATACAGTTGAAACAGTATACAGTGAAAATAACTTCCTCTGCTTGGAAATGCAGTGAACGATCGCTTTCATGCTTCACAAACACACGCGTCTATGAGCACATGCCTCACAACGCAACATGAAATATTGCAGCAATAATTTGTGGTAAAAGCGCCCATTGCAAGCGGGCGTCAGAACATGTGATTATCATAATGGCTTCGTGGTTTAAAGCACACACGCTAGTGCTCATATTCCCTTGAGGCCACGTAGTGGACGCGCAGCAAGTTCGAAAAGCTTCCATGCAGTATAGGTCCTTGAAGTACGCACTCGCAACAGGGTAGTGCTATCGTGTTCAAATCCTAAAGACCTTTAGGGTCCCCTAATATTGTAATCCCCCACTGCGGGCATGTGCCCCAGTTAATAGGTGAACGACATCAAGCTTTTCTAATGAGTTTCAGCATTCGACGAGCCACTCGTTGCCCAATTCACATTGTTTCACGCCTGGTTGTTTTTTTTAATGTGCTAAAACGCTTTATTACTCATATTAACGCGATTCCTTTCCAGTCATCAAGCCTGCCTAAGGCCAGTTTGCAACGGTTTTCCAAGCATCGGCGCGGCTAACTTGTAGAATAGGGCTGGTACCCGGGGTACCTGAGTTTGAATCCCATTGTGTCCTTGATGTTTTTCATTTAGCAAGTTTTTTTTTATTCCGTGCGATAGTGGTAACGACCACCGGCGGCGGCGGCGGACAACTACGGCGCCGCACGCCACCTTTGTTTTGATCTCGTAAAAACCACCAAGGACACGATGGGATTTTAACCAGGGTATTTTGCGGGCCAACCTAATGTTCCACATCTGAGCCACGCCTGTGCTGGAAGCTCTTTCGCAAAACGATTCTAAGCAGGCTTGATGGCAGGAAAGGAATGTCGTTGGTATGAGTAATGAAGAGTTTTAGAACCACGAAGGCACGATTAGGCGTCAAACAACGCGAATTGCGTAAGGAATGGATCGTCGAATGCCCCAGCCCATTACTAATGATGACGATGATGGCCTAAAAGCATGGCTCACATCCACTCTGGGGGAATAGGCCAAGAAACGATTAATTAGATTGTGGATCACATAGGCTTCAAGCATAATTCTTTATTGTGGTCAACCACAGCATCAATATATTTCACAAAATGCCTTGCAATAGTGTAGAGGGTACCACGCTTCTGATAAGAATGACCAGCCCCCACTTCAAGATAAGGTAGTAAATTCCCCCTTCCCGACAAATGTTTCCTACGCTCTTGTCCCTCACAAATTCCATTGGTCCACAGGGGCTCCCCGAAACATCCATGTCTGAGAACCACTGCGTTAGAAGCTGCTCGGAAGGTACCCAAGAGGCTTAGTATAGGCAACGTGTTTATTATTAATGGACCGGGGGTGAGTATTGTAGCTTGCCCAAATACTGTGGCGTATGCCCACGAGAAGCTGCTTGGCACATACTCACTGGGCTTGTCGCAGAGAGCTTCTTCGTTTTCCGTGGACCGTAGGTTAGTGACGGAGCTGACCTAATTTCTGCCTTACGCTCCACACGGATTAACTTAAGACGCAATGGTGGTGCGTTTCGTCGAGCAGAATTTTTAGCCCCCTTGGTCCCGTCCCTGCTGCAAGTGTTACGTGCAGTGCGGCGCTTTTCGTGGTCGCCCGCCTATGCTCATGGGCGCAAATGAGAACGCGCATCGCGTCTCCTTCTGGTCCAGCCGTCACTAAACGCGTGAAACGCTGTACTGCACGTAACAAACATAGCAAGGACGAGAGGTACTGTCTTGGCGCATGAACTTTCGTATTGCAGGAAAAAGCTACCTAGAAAGGTTCTGCAACTCCTCTATTGCCAGCGCCAACAAGATTACGCCTCCATGCTGACCCGCAATGTAGAAAGCTGACCAGAGGGGTCAAGCAGCGCGAAGGAGCGGACTCCTTATCTCGGAATTATAAAGAGCGACGCGTGCGAGTCTTTCTCTTCAAGGGGATTAAACCCTCGCGCGATAAGAAGCTCGTTTATAAGCCCTTAAATCCGGCTAACGAGGCTCGACTCGCGATGCACCACACTGTCTGCGAAGTAAGGCACACCGACTATACTGCACGCAGTCTTCTCACACGCGCACGCACTCCAAACAGCGGAGCAGCATTCTATTTTGAGCGACGAAGACGAAGCGGCCAAGCCCAGACCGACTTCCTAGCCGCCGCCGAAAGGTGTCACGCTGACTTAGCCTTTTTCTTAATCCGGGTTCGAAAGAACAATGGGTTATGAGTGCGTGTGTTCTTGTCGCGGGTCGCGAGACCCGTACTACGTACTATGGGAAAGCCACGCCGCGAACGCGTTGAAGTATAAGGCCTGTCATCGCGCTGCCTATAATTGGCGACCGCGGTGCACGAAGCAGCCGAGTGTGTCGCGCCTTGTCTGTCGCTTTCGGCAGTTTTTTTTTGTGCATATTCGCGGCTGTAATGTACAGGACCCTCTTTTCTCTGTATAAACACCTTATCAGCATTTATCAGCATTTGAGCGCTGCTACATTATCGCAGCTTCAATTATGAGCTGCTTACAATGCCAGCTATATTCAACCCGTGCAACAAGACACTTTAAGAGCTAATTTGATATGTATTTTCTCTCTGTTTCTTTTTTCATCTCCACGCTATTTCTCTCTCTCTCGGAAAAACACGCTTCAAATATCTGGAGGACACTCACCACACATGCGCTCGCTTGTTTGTGTGCTTGCATGCGAGAGCGGGAGCGCGCGATTTCAGAAGTGTTTTTGACTCCAGTTATTTCAAGTGCTGTAGACAAAATAGCCATATGAGAGAACGGAACGGTAACATAGATGACTACATCACAAAAAATATTAAATTAATAAAAGTAGAATGCGAATTCGAAAAGACAAAAACTTTGAAAGGAATTATCTTCCTCATTCACATTTACTCAATATACTTTGTTTTACATACGCCAAAGTAACAAGTGACGCCACCAGGAACGTTTCTATGGCGACCGTTATATTGTAACACTCTTCCGTATACAATATAAACGTGACACTTTCTCGCCGAAACTTTCATTGAATAACTTCGCAGGCCATCCGCGTACATCTGGAAAATACCATTTGTGGTAATATGTGGAGTGCGGAAATCGCCTACAGAGGAATCGTGGAAAGCCGAGTCCAAGCGAAGGTAGGGTAGCATAATTGTATGACAGTATTACATAACACGTTTTTATTTTGTTTTTTAGTATATTGCTATTTAATTTGTTGGAGAGAAGAATCGTCGCGTTACTATTGTATCGGCAGCATAGACAAACCGCAACATTGAAGGAATTCAAGTCTCCTCAGGTTTTACATACTGTATAGCATTAGGAATAGAGATAATCGAGTTTTGCGGGCCATCAGCGTGCAAAAATGGCAAATACTGCAGAGAGTGCAGCTGTCGCAACAGTGCCACACGCGTTATAGATTGAACGGTTTTCGTGAGTCGCGCGTGTGTGCAACAGTTACTCGTGAGGAATGGCGAAAAAAAAAGCAGGAAAAAATAATAAAGACCATACGCTTTGGCTCTCAATCCTACTGGTGTACGGCAATACAATTTTAACAAGGTCCAGCCGTGTAAATTCGCTTCTATCGTTTCATGTAAGTTTCTCTCAGATTCAAAAATCAAGCTTTTCGGGCATCGTTCAAAAAAAAAAGGGAAGGAGGGGCGCACATTCGTTCAACCTGTATTCTTATTTTGCAATTGTACAACTTGCCTCCTTTGTGATCCAGCTGACCGAAGTTGTGGTTGCCACGATTAACAAATAAGAAAAGGGGTAGGTTGCTGTTAGACACTGCTGCAACGCGAGGATGTAGCTCTTGGTCTCTATCGACGAGCTTTTTGACTCTCCCTAAAAGTACCACGTTCACAACTCATGTTTTTTTTCTCTTTTCTTTTCTATGCCCATCTTCCCCTCCTCTTATGTAACACACCACATTGTCAGCTATGGGACAATCGGGGGCGTTACATTTTATTACGTATAACCTCTTCGGCGACAATAGCTGATGATAATGATGATGATGACAACAATGCAGTATACAATAACCCGGTGACGATCAGTCAGAACACCAGGAAACGGGTACAGACAACGACAGAGGCATGTACAGCTGTAGAGGCCCCACTCTTTCGAGCACAATGGGTCCTATTCGACGCTGCGCGCCACGCTGTAGTGTGGTGAGCAGTGAACGAATCTCTACGAGGAAGACTTATTATTAATAAGGATCGCGTGCCAACCTCCAGGGCCAGCGGGCCGCGAGCAACAAGACCCAACGCGAAGGAACAAACGATTGCACTGTGGTCTATAACCTCTGGTCCCCCGCTGGCGCCGAGACCTTTGCACTCGTAGCGTCGTTGTTTTTTTTCATTTACAGTCGTATGTTCGTACGTAAGTGCTCTATAACAATAAAAAAAAACAAAGTCCAGCCATATCGCTCACGCATACCAGTTTCACAAACCATGCTCTGGACTACTGCAGCCAAAACCGTCCTCTGGGTTATTGTTTGGCACAGATCGACGCATTTTCGCTTCGCTCATATACGGCAACCCGGAAGTGGTGTGATTTCCTGATTGAACTTCGGGGTGCTTTGTACGTTGTTAGTTACCACCTGCTCAAGCGTGGACGAGTTGTTAGTTCGGAAACTAAGAATTGGAGCGCGCGACAATAAATAGGCCGGGTAAGGAGGTGCGGAGCGTAGAGGGTACGCGAAGCATGAATTAAGGAAGACAATAAACGACGCGGTATATTGTGCAGGGCAGCAGAATACGGCCGAAGAAACGAAGCGATAGAAATTTGCATGGTAGTGCGGGCTTGCTGGAACTGGAGTGGTTAGTTAGGTGAACCACGCGTTGAATACAGGCTTTGTATAAAGGACGCTATGAGTGCGGGATCAGACGTGAAAATATCTTTACGGGTATACATGTTTGGGCACTAGCGCCCATGAAGTTTCGCGTTTCGTGGACAGCATTGAAGAGGCAAATGTATCCACGATGGAACTATCTTGGTTAGAGGATTTGCGGCCGAAAATTTCAGATAAGTAACAAAACAAATAGTTGGAAAACTAAGGTTGCTCTGCCGTAATGCGCACACAGTTGGGCTGTGAAACTGTGCTTTCTTATATTATTATTTAATTTATGCCAACTGCAGCCTTTTAAGGCTATAGCAGAAATGGGTGTACATACACATGGATTGATTTAATAATGCGTTTACTTTAGACCAAACTAATAAATAATAAAAAACAAAGCTTTTTTTAAACCTTGGTGGTGCACATTCCACCACCTTGTTATAGTGAAGACGCTCATACCATCAATTCGTAAAGCAAGCCAGTCAGAGATGAATCTTATTCAATTACATGCGCATTACTTGACAAAATAAAAATAACGCAGCACGTCCTGTCGCCGAAACAAATGGCGCCACGCCGAAGTTCCGCAAGTGTTTTCTCTAAAACAACTGCGACATGATTCTCCTCCCTCCCCCACCATAAAAAAAAACACCGCCTTAATTCACACATAACACAGACATCGTAGTACGCATATACTACAGACGCCTAGCAATCTCTGTTATGACTAGTATGTGTCGCACAGACAAACACAAAAATGTTAGTGATGATAAAAAACAAAACAAACTATAACTATTGGTGAACGTAAAATTTGTAACAATAAATACGAATGTTGCGGCCCACTCGCCTTCATCTTGAAAACGCTTACTTCACTCTCGTAGAAAACGGAACATCGTACGTTTATACGTTGTATCTCCAAACTCAAACCCAAGGTAGTGAAGTAGGCGTTCTCTACAACGCTTCAGTTATGCTAGGCATTTTTATAATAATTTTTCTTCTCTTTATAATCTCGTGTCGCTATGCCGGATAAAGAATCCGTGCTGGCACTCCTGAGAACACTACCACCGACAATACTTTGCCGAAGCCCGGACACTAGAGCTCGGAAACTATATCCTTCAAGTGGGGCCTTCGCCGACGTATATCGTGAAAGATTGATCAGGTCGATCCGCCTTGCGGGGCGCCTTTGAGAGCAACGCCACAAGAGGGCAGACTCGGGCGCGTTTCCCGGTCCAACTTTCCAAAGATGCTCGCTGCAGAAGCGGCCATTTGTCAAAGCGGCTCAAATGGATGACGTATGGGGAGACAGTGTTCGATAGCGTCTTTGTTCGAGAGCTTGAAGAAGATGATGATGTGTCTTGCTTCTGTAGCCACATTTATGGATATGTTATATATAGCCGTCGGGGCTATCGATCTTTTTTTAATAGCAGTGAAAAGGTATATATTATAAGACTTTATTGCACCTCTGATAGCATTATTTCATAGAGGCTTTCATATATCAGGGCTTCAAAAAACAAGCAGTGTACATTTCTCATAAGTCCTCCGTAGCGAAGCGCAAGCGATGCCCGGTTTATGACACCTGGCATCGCGTCACTGCAGATGTATGCCAAACGTGCTCTGTGGTGTTGTTACACTATTGTTATCGGGCATCTATGGTTATTTGTTGTCTCTTAACAGCAAAATCGCTTAGCAACTCGTTCCTTGTTCACCCCGTATCAAAAGACTGCCATGAACGGGTATGCACCACAGAAATGGGGTAAGTCTCTCTACGCACCATTAGTCCACCAAAAACTAATAAAGCAACAGCTATCCTCAAAAAGTGGAAAACCCGTAGGGTAAAGGTTGAAGGGGATAGCGATATTCTCTTCGTAGGGCGTCCTTCAAACACTTAGTGTATGAAATCTTTTCGAACTTGCTATGCACTCACAACGTGACCTCAAGAGTGCAGTAGCGTGTGTGTCCTTTGTATTGGGTGACTGCAGCTTTAATCTGTTTGATTGATATGTGGCGTTTGACGTCCTGAAACCACCGTATGACTATGAGAGGCACCGACTGGCTCTAATCTGTGAAGTCATTACGGTGATCCCATGTTCCGACGCCCGACGGCAATGCACGCTTGTGACACGCATTATTTAAGGCAATATTACGTGTTGCACTGTGAAGCATATATACAGGACGCTTGTGTTTGTAAAGCGTGCAAGTTACTTTCACTGAATTTCCAAGCAGAGGAAGTTATTTTCACTGTATTCACAAGCTGAGTCGGGGCCGCGTGGCAGAACAGCCGCCTACCACGCGAACGACCCCGGTTCGATGCCCGCTCCGACCCTGAATTGATTATTATTTCATTTGCATCTTTCTCGATTTTTCGGTCACGCAACGACGATGATTTTTTTCGCCCGCAACCAACGACGCCGACGCCAAAAATTTCTGCGAAGCGAGCTGCTTAACGCTACATCGCGTTAACGAACCGGCATGTGGCACAGCCCCCACCGCGGTGGTCTAGTGGCTAAGGTACTCGGCTGCTGACCCGCAGGGCGCGGGTTCGAATCCCGGCTGCGGCGGCTGCATTTCCGATGGAGGCGGAAATGTTGTAGGCCCGTGTGCTCAGGTTTGGGTGCACGTTAAAGAAACCCAGGTGGTCAAAATTTCCGGAGCCATCCACTATGGCGTCTCTCATAATCATATGGGCGTTTCGGGACGTTAAACCCCACATATCAATCAATCATGTGGCACAGAAATTTGTGTGGCCTATCAGAAAACTCGATCATAAAAGGGCATGGGCTGCATAGCGGGTTTATAAGTGGTACTACACACAACTATTACGAAGAGAAAGAATGCAACAGCTGGCTCAACAAGTAGTCGCGAAGCTATACGGTAGCCGTCCGAAGACCCCCGAGAACGTACAGCGAGAGAATACCATAGGGAACTAAAAAGGCAAAGGGGGCTGCGACAAGACCCCCGTGCGATGAAAGGCCTATGCCGACGGCGACGTGGGCGTGTCGTGTTTGTGAATGTCTGTGGTTTAAACCTTCTGCACTGAGAATAAACATAGAAACACCGTAGGATCACCTGGGTAACACAAAGGAGGTTTAACAAAATATTGCTGGAGTAAAAATTATTGGCCATGAGTGAATCCGTACCCATTGTAAGATGGCGTATGCAACAGCAATCTTACTAGGGGCATGATGAGCTGTTGAC
The DNA here is from genome assembly GCA_013436015.1 of Rhipicephalus annulatus. Lineage (NCBI taxonomy): Eukaryota > Metazoa > Arthropoda > Arachnida > Ixodida > Ixodidae > Rhipicephalus > Rhipicephalus annulatus. Next base: position 385,644 of record WOVY01001922.1, on the reverse strand, counting down.
GTTTTACCGTGGCAACATTTTAGGGTCAGATAGTGCTCAAAGTGCGTCTTCGTTTTACTAGTTCTCATCAGCAAGCCTCGAATTCAAGGCACATTTTATTGGCGATTAAGTCAACGATACTTGTTTCTGTGGGTTATTTATTTGAAAACAAATATATTTTAATTTATCATTTACGTAGTGTTCAGACTGACAGATCAAAGCCACCTTATCTCTAAGTGGACGCCAACAAGAAAGAGCATGTTTCTGAGATCTTTGGAGGGCAAAAGCTGGCTTCACTGTTGCTGGCAAAGGATTGCGGGAGCTTCCACCCAAGCAAATATTTTTAAACCTCCTTGGGTAACACCTAGAAAAACCCTCATCATCTAGCTGTAAGGCCCAGAAACAAGCTAGAAGCAACCAGATTAGTCTTCAGAATCGTCCAGTTTCACTGTTTCAAGACCTTGCGTGGTTGCAAGCTTCACCCATTTTTTCCCCCTCTCTCTTCGTTTCTTCGCTGTCTAATTAATGCCTTCCTTGCGTATGCAAGTCCCAAATAGCCAGATCGTTCCCACTGGATAAAGTGAGACGACTGTCAAGAAAAGTTGTATCATTCTAGAGCGTTTTCCTATTAAGCGTTGCGAAGCTGAAATTCTCGGATGTAAGATGCTTTCGTTTACTTCCATTCCGAGGATTTTACGTGCCAGGAGCACGATACTATAACGAGGCATGCTGTTGAGAAGGACTCCACATTATTTTTTTCCTTAACCTGCACACAGATCAAAATGCACGAGTGTCTTTAAAATACGCCATCGTCATGTAGCACCTTAGTCGTTAAGCTACAACAGTAGCTTGTAAAGCAAGCCTGAATGAATGAATGAATGAATGAATGAATGAATGAATGAATGAATGAATGAATGAATTCTAGTCAATGAGAAATAACAGACGATGATGCCAAAGATAGTATAAGGAACGCCTTAATAATAATACTTGTACAAATGGGAAGAAAGAAAAGTGGACGAAAAGATAAGTTGCCGCTGGAAGGTACCAAACCCGTGACCTTAAAATAACGCGTTTGATTCTCTATATCAACTGAGCTACTGGGGCGGCCATGCACCATCCCTTTTATGGGGTATATATATAGTGTGAAAGCAATTAATTTAAATGCGGAGTGTGAAACACTTTTTTTCTCTCCGTTGACGTCATGCAGCACGTATACCCACAAATAACGCTTTGAATGACTAAATTACCGGCTTCTTTCTGTTGCAGTTGAGTCGTGACAAATCTCGGCATTCGATAGCCCTATCATTCGAAGAACGAGCTCATGAGGACAACCTAGAGCTAGATAGAGGGATCGCGAAAGGTAAGAGCGTTCTATTTCCTGAAGCCCTTTAAGGAATCTCGTCTGAGCGCCTGCCTGCACTCATCGCGTAGAGCTCACGCTTTTCGACCTCGCCATAGTGACAAAATAGCGAAGAAAATGGAGCTCCGAAGCATGGCACAAAATGTTCGTGGTTCGTTGTTCATAGAAGGATCCGATCAGACAAGCGACGAGGCAAAATTCGATAAGGAAAAATTGCACCGTCGTATATTCGTGCACACGCGACTGGCAAGGGCGCCCGTTGAGCCGTGAACTGTCGCGAGGCCATAGGGCGTCGCCGCAGCGCGCCTTTGTGGCTGCCTCGCTTGGCGTCACGCGCGCTACGTTGCGCTACGTCCGTCACGCTCGTCCGCTTTTCGCGCAGAGTCAGCGTGTCCCAACAACGTCTGGCGACGACGACGAGGACTTGTGGCGGCGCGCTTCGCACTCGCTTGATATGAACGTCAGTACGCAATTATCGTGGCCTGCAGTGGACGCCTCGATTCTTCGAGCTGTTAATTAAACCTAATTATTCCGTTCAATACACGCCAGTCTTGTCGGTGTATTGTCATCGCAAGGTTTCGTTAAGAAACGAGGTAACCAGAAGCCAGCACCGGCTGTTGGCATCTCTGTTTTCTCACCTCCTCTCCATTGTTCTCTCTTCTTAAAGGGGTACTGACACCACTTATCGAAGGTGAAATTACTCCGCCATACAAATACCCTACATACAGAGACGTCTTTAAGCAAGCGGGGAACTTGGCAAACGCTAATAAGACCTTTTACTTTGATATTAAAACCATTTTTCCCGGGGCATACCTACCGACATCGATACTATAGCTGTACGTCGAGCTGCAGTGCTGATTCTCGTGACTTCACGCAGCATCCCGGCTAATCGTGATGACGTCAGGTACCAAAACTTCTAGAATGACCGCTTGTGCTTCGCCAATACATTCGAAAAGGCCGCTTGTGCGTCACCAATGGAACCACGGCACGGAGGGGCCGATGAAGCGTCGTGATATCTTTGGCGACCACGTGAAGAGAAGCTCGCCCCGTGTTGTGACGTCAAGGTACAGTAGGAACAGAGCCTAGCTTTGTAAAACATACTGTAACAACTTTAGTAAGGGTGCACTCATGATTAGTGCAACATTTTCTAGGCTCTTCAGGGCTTGTCCTTTCATTCGATGCAAGCAAACTACAACCGAAAAATGTTTGTGTCTGTAACCTTTAAAAAAACGATGCAAGAAAATAATCAGGCTTCGGAGAATCGTGGGTAATGAGTAACACCTCATTACATAAGCAAGCCTTAAGGACGCGCATTAAGGTAACCGATACAATACGGTATCACTTCGTAATATGTTGTGAAGAAATGTACTGAGCTGGGTTTAAACATTATGGCTGGGCATATTTCGGAAGAATTCAGTGATGGGCTAGTCGGCACATCTCTTCAAATATACTGAGTGTATATTTGAAGACATGTAGTATGCTGGCTCTTCTTGCGATGAAATGTACTGAGCTGGGTTTAACCATTATGGCTATGCATATTTAGGAAGAATTCAGTGATGGGATAGTCGGTACATGTCTTCAAATATACTGAGTGTTTTCTTAGCGCTAAAAGCACTCAGTATATATCAAGACATAGTACGGAGTCTGAGGATGTTTGGCTACATATGGAGATGGTTGCATCTCTTTTGAACTTAAAAATGGACAGCAGCGCGCTCTTCAGAATATCTCACGTCAATCAAAGGGTTTACTCTAGCACCTGACCGTGCCTGAGAGGCGAAGACTTAACAATGCGATAAAAAAGTTATATTTTTATATAAGCATGGGTAGGTTGTGGAAACAGATTCTGTTTTCCCGTTAACAGAACATTTTACAAAAGAATCGTGGTTACGCAATCTCGTAGCGCACTGACGGTCGGCCTTCCTTTAAACTTGGCGTTTCTCAGAGGAGAAAAAAAAAAAACATTGCACGACAGAGAAGCTTTCAAGCAGTTGACTTGTCGGTCACACAAGTTTGCTACGTTTTAGTGTACTTTTGAAGTAAACCTACACATTGTAACCTTGAGATTACGCAATGTCCTCCACATTTCGTGCGCTTAGCAACTGCACTCTTTTCAGTAGTCAAAATGCGTCTGTTACGAAAAGAAAGACACGTTGTAAACGTCAAGTGAAGTGATAGTAATTAACAAGGGATTTAGAAACTATGTATTTTACTAAATTAACATATAGGTTCATGCAACTACATTACGTTATACTCACGGAGTCTTCACTTAATTACTCTATGACAGCATCAGTAGAGGTGTCAGTGATTGAGGTAAAAATGCCAAAATAGCAGGGATATGGGCAGAAAGTCCGCTCTAGTAGGATAATGCCACATATCGCACCTCTCGCGCCTATCGCGTACTTTTTTAGCGAGAGAAGATAAGTTTAAGAGCCTGTCAAAGCACGTGAAAAATGATTTATACGCGTGATGGATGAACAAGACATTTAGTGTAACCGCCAAATCGCTTGTGTCAAGTTTAGTGGGCATGCACCATTGAAGCGGATGCTGATGTCCATCGGCTTGGCGTTTACACGAAATGAGTTCGTTCGCATAGCACGCTGCACAGGGGCGGCAAAGCAGGACCGGAAAAAGCGAAACTGAGATGCTCATAGGATTTCTCACCCATTCCTGGCGTTATTTGTCCTCGTCGTCGGCACGCTGCCGGAATCCTGACCCGGCACAGGCGCCTGGTCAGCGCGGCGAGGCAGGGCATCGCCGTTGGTCGAGATGGAAAAAATCATCGCTCCCGAGCTCCGCTTCCGGACAGACGCGAAACGACGGAAGTGTCTCCACGTCCCGCTTCGTTGGGCAATCCAATTCTGGCCGAGGCGGCAGTTTCTTCGTAGACGGAGTATAGCCGTGGCTTGCTGCGACAAGCGGAAGCGATTTAGTGACTTGAAGCGAGTGTCGTTCCGCTAAATCTTTGCCGTTACGGTCAGGTCACTGCGTAGTGGATAGCGACGTCGATTCTCGGATTTTAAAGTCCGTCGGAAAGAATCTTCGAGAAGTGCGCTTTCACTCTTGTATAGGATGTACAAGAAGAGACTCGTGGCCTTGTAGACTTCTGTGCTCAACGCCGCCCGACGACGCGAATGGTTTGAGACCGCACACGGTTAACACAGACGTCCAGGCGAAGTCCTCTTAGCAGCGTCAAGTCACGCCAAGTCCTGATGCGACTGCAGTTCCCCCGGTGAGCTTCGTCGTGGCGTCTTCTAGTATAGTGTCCCGTTCTTTTTGTCCCCCACACGTCCGATGCGCACAGTCTATCCAGTCCGACTTTCCAAAGGTTTCGCGTCTTCAATAGCGTCCCCGGCCTTCAATGAGACACTGGAAGTCTTCCCAGTGTGTGGGCTTCTTACGTCTGTCCATGCAAGACTTCGGTTCCAGACTGCACCGTGTTGCTCTTCTCCTTCCAACACATCATTCTGATTCATTTTTTTCTTACTTTCTTTATGTTCGCTGTTGCTTCCTTCTTCGATGCAAGACGGGAGTGAGGGAATTTATTTAATTAACGGCTTACCCTCTTCTTGCGCGCTTATGACCTAATACTAAACTGCCTCTTCCGGCAGACCCGTCCTGCAGGGCTAAGAAACAAGTCACACATCAAGTATATTATACCCTGAAGTTGAAGAATTAAGATAAAATATAACGGTACTTGAGTCACGAAAGTCCATTTCTCCGCTTCGATCACTTGATCCGAGCTAGCGAACCAGACATCCTCTCAGAAGTGTGAAAAAAAAAATCAAGTAGAAGGACGGGAAGAAAAAGGGGGAACGGTTTCTCTGCTCGTGTTCCCGGAAATTCCACTGCTGCGACGAAATGTCACACAAGAAAGACACTCCTGGGTATCGAAAATACAATAAAAGGAGCCTGAAGCCGGTGGCGAACCGTGCGAAGACAGCGGAGTGACAAGGCGAAGCGACGATAAAAAAAGAGAACTCGAGAAATCCCAACAGCGTCGAACGCAATCACAAGACTTTCTTTCGGCGAGCGAGCGCCCGTGGGGCCAGCTTTATACCTTCGCGCCACCGATGCAAATTGTTCGCGTCTCTCGCGCGGCGGAGACAGGCTTGCGAGGAGGAGACCCGCTAGCGGTTCGCATCGGAGCAGAAGGGGAGAGAGAAATCTGCCACCGGCTGAAAACGAAAACGGGCCAGAGCAAAGGGCAAAAAGCGAAAGCTCCTTTCCCCTTCCTGTCAACCCTCCCTGGAGCTGCCGAGCACACGCGACAAAGTTCTCTCCGCCTCTGCATCCTTCGCCCCCTGAGAAACCTTTACTCCGTCATCCTCTCACTGGGTGTCTTCCTCTTTCTTTTTTCGGGTCTTGCTCCTTTCTCACCTCTCCGGGGTTAGAAGGGGGTTCTTGCGTGCGCTAGTAGTGCCGCAACCGACTAGTAACGAGAGACGTACCCAGGCTCGAAAGTAGAAATGCAGAGAGCTTTCTTTTGTAAGAGGATTCGGAGCACTCGGCACACCGGCGATTATACCAGTCTCGTGTTTCTCATTGTTGGCCCTCCTGTGGGCCGGTGACTTATGTATGTGTGTGTGCACCCGTCTGTACTTATTCGTGCGTACGAGAGCTGTTTCGAGAGTCTCTTTTTACTCGCTACCTATTCTGTTTCCCCCTTTGTCGTCTTTTGTTTCGCAAAACCATCAGTCTCGCTTGAAACCAGTGGGGCCTCGAAACACCGGTGCCTTCGTCTTTTCTCAAATAGCTGTCTTCACTGAGGTTTCCTCTCGGAACTGCGCTTCTAAGCCGGATTTCCTACAGTAATTACGCAAATCGCGAAAGCGAAAAAAAAAAGAAGGAAAACACTGTTTTTTGAGCAAGCACGCAAGCCCATTTTGGATGAGCTCTTGTAACGATGTTGAAAGCGATGCTCGGTTTGAAGGAGGGAAAAAGTGGGGAGTGGGGTGAAAGGGTTACGTTAGGTCAGCCGGAGTAGTAGTTGGCGCAACCAGGGTGCACCGCAGGCACGTCGTGCATGTTGTAACCGGTGAATTGCTCCGGAAGCGTATTGCCCCACAAAGTGTGCGTGTGTCTACAGTGTAAGCTTCACGTGTTGAAGCTCGCGATATCCGTTTCACTTGCGTAGCAGCGCATTTCGTTTGCCAAGGTAGAGGTCATCGATCAGTTTCCAGTGTGCTCGCAACTGTGTTATACGAGTTTCGGGCAGTGTCCTATAGCTTGGGTGAACGTTCCACGTTTTCCGACGCGAACATGACAGCTACAGTCGATCTGCGCAATGCGTCATCGTCATTCACAGTGCTAAAACACACGACGAGGAGGCGACGTGAAGTAAAACTGCAAACTGCTCTACTGCAAAAGCCATCATAAAGAACAGCAGTAATTTAAGCGAAGCAGAGCAGAACGGTACGGAAGCGTTCTATTTCTAAATGGACATTGGTTCTTGTGTCGTTGTTACGGACAATGAAAAGCGAAAATATTGAAGAAATGACAGCGCGTGAATAATATAGTAATCACAAGTTCACGTATTGTAGGTCGATTGAGTTTGTAGCTCTCATTTGTGCACTTGCTGTGATTTTCAACGCACACGACAGTGCTGTTGCAGAATCGACAACGTATCCGGTTCAGTGGTCTGCTCACACTTTGGCTAGTCCAATAGACGCTTTAAACTTACCAATTATTAGATATGTCGGCCACTTAATATCTACAAGTGACATTGCCACGAACGAACACATGAATCGCTTGCTGTGGAGCTTCGCAGGTGAACTTTTGTTGTTAGCCATATGCTTAGGGAATCCGCCTTGCCCATATACTCCCAAACTGGTATCTAGCCGCTATTTAATCATGTAATTTTCTCTCTCTTGCACTTTCCTTACATCACACATGTCCCAGACTAAACGATAACGCGAGAATTAGGTCCCTACAGCAACCCAAAAAACGGTAAACAAGACGGACAGGAAATAAACTGATGTTAGCCAGTTTGACACCCAGCAATATAATTCATACGCTTCGCTTGGTTCATTTGAGCGTGAACAATAATAATGACGTCTAGGGTATTACCTGCCGGAATGACGACGTGAAATGATGCCCGCCGTAACGGAGGGCTCCGGAAATTGAGACAATGTCGTGTTTTGCTTAACATGTCGCGGATATCACACAGTACAGGATCCCGGCCTCGACAGCACACAGACCGTCGAGGGCGGGATTGTACCCGCGACTTCGGGTCAATAGCCGAAGCACTGTGACCACTGTGCCACCGAAGCAGACTCTCGTAACCAAGTGCTCTTCCTCTTTCTTCGCACATTTGGCAACAGGTTTCGACATTCGCTGAGGTAATTAAGTGATTGCTGATATCCTTTCGCACTCTCTAATCGACAAAAAAAGTCGCGAAGTGCTGTAATTGCTGTAATTGTCATCTTCAGCGAACACCTTTTGTGTTTAATTAGCGGCTGTTCACTTGCACATGTGAATTAATAAATAGCAGCCGCAGTTGACCTGAGATGGTGTCTTGAAGCTATCACCAGCAGGAAATCCAGCTACCTAGCCGTCATGCATAGTCATGCCAAACCGTTCGTATAGCCCCTTCCGTCATTTTCCTATTTATGCCCCCCCCCCCCCTTACTCTCACACAAGTGGGAAAATTGGCTGACGGTGGTGTTTACCTTTTATAACGCAACCTGACGCGTCGTGATGTAGTAACCGTGTACTATGGAAACGTGATTGCTGCATAACAGGTAGTTGCGTAACGGTGGTAACTAAACACAATTGCGAGGCATGGAAATAAGTAAGTCTATATAGTGGACAGAAATTATGCAGACTCCGGGCACTGTAGGAACCGACGCAAATGCAATGCTTTTATGAACCAGCAGGTTGGAATTTGGTTGTCGTTTTAACAGAGCGCACATTCAAGCGTATACTTCACACTTTCGATGCAGTTCGCTCACTGCAGATTACCAATATTTGTGTGTGCAAACAAAAGCAATAAACGTCGAAACAGTTTGACTGTATTGTAATTCGATAGCTATAAAAATTGTCTCAGCTATTGATGTGTGCATTGCAGGGAAATCGGAGCCTTTATTAAGCACTGAAATCTTCTGAATCGTATGAAACTATATGAGCTTCACCTTTTAGAAACCAATGACGTTTGTCTTAGAAAAAAAATGGCATAAACGTCCTATTGGGGAGAGCAAACAAGGCAGGCGCTCAGGTGATAACGGAGGCTTGAACTACCATTAGAAACAGTTGAGCAAGGAACACGATCCAGTGCCATTACCTGTCCAACAATTTCTCATCACTAATGAACATGTAGCGCGCAAACAATATTTACTCAATATGTGGCAACAAACCTACATTCTACAAACAACCGTAGATATTAAACCGTCCTTTAGATTTTAATATGCAACACTAGATGACATTAATTGGCGTTTTGAAATCATTACAGGGTCCTGCTTTTTACTGTATATGATGCAGCTACTTGTTGCGGGGGATGTGCTGTCCGTAAATGAAGCCCTCGTATAGAATCTTTGTGGCCTCTGTTGACATCTTACGACACGTTGTACATACTGCAAGGATTACCACAATAGATGATATATGACACGCAGTAGAAAAAAACACACGGGGCTGTGTGCGCCTTCACTTGCGTTTCCTGTATCTTATTGCACTGTTTCTTGAAGTCAGCCTTGTCAGCCACAATCCACCCACTTGTTACGTTACGGAAGAAGAGACCCGCAATTTTCGGCGGATGTATAGCCCCGTACAGAAAGACGACGCTCAGTGTCCCCCGCATATCTACATACACTGATGAGATGCGCTATATATATATATATATATATATATATATATATATATATATATATATATATATATATATATATATATATATATATATATATATATCGGCACGCGCTGCATCACACGGATGAGTGAGCCAACATTCTTTTTTTTTTCATAGTGTGCGTCCTTAGCGTGGGGCATGCCACCACTCTGGCGGAACGTTGACTTCCCGCGCGAACGGGAGCAAGGACGCTGTGCCGGGTACGGCATAGGGAAACAAAGTGTTCAGGTTGTCTCACCTATAAAGTGAAGCGAATGAAGCATCAACAGATTCGTGTTCTTGACAGTTCAAACGGATCGGGAATGGAAAATTGCAGGCATAGACGCGCGTGAAGGGGAACGGGCATCACAAATATCGTTTCGCTACACTTTGTGCTGGTGTCTCGAAGACCGTGGCTTCTGACGCGTATAACCATGTGGTATATTGGAGGAAGAACTTCCTTAGCAACGAGAACACTTTGGAACCGACACATACACAACACCCACAAGAGCAAACACAGAGAAGATGCAACATGAGATACACATAGGAATGAAAGAGAAAACGAAAAGCTTTATACATGAATTAGTGTAAGATGAGACAATACACATAAATGTGTATATGTGCTATTCTGTTTAATCGTACCAGAACAAGAGCTCGAGTACCGCGATGACCGCCGCGGAACTGTACGCATATCCTGCAAGGTACACGTTTAAGCGACTTCCTCTTACAACATTGCGATCTTGATTGTTTTTACGTGTGTACACGATTATTCTGCTTTTATTTTTCTTTAGTGATGCCATTATGGTATAGCCGCGAACTAAAGATGTGTACGTATGCATTTTACTTATATGTGCGTTATTGCTCTGACTGACTAAGATAAGAGCAAGAACCTTGCAATTCTGCTATACATGGCACCTTTTTGTCCTTGCCTGCGAGTTCGTTATGCTGCTGACGCTGGAACAAATGGGAAATAAATTGATCGTTCGATATATTGATTCACTGATGTCTGTACGTGCATGAAGACTATCTGCACGGATTCTATCCACGGTCAATCCTGTGATCACTCCGTACGTATACTGGACTCTGCTGTGAAAGTTATTCTTTGATTGATTTGTGGGGTTTAACGTCCCAAAACCACCATATGACTATGAGAGATGCTGTAGTGGAGGGCTCCGGAAATTCGGACCACCTGGGGTTCTTTAACGTGCACCCAAATCTGAGTACACGGGTCTACAACATTTCCGCCTCCATCGGAAATGCAGCCGCCACAGCCGGGATTCGAACCCGCCACCTGCGGGTCAGCAGCAGAGTACCTTAGCCACTAGACCACCGTGGCGGGGCGTGAGAGTTATTCTTTGTATACGGCAAATATTGTGTGTTTCCATTATGCTTCTAATTATTTTCACTGTTTTATTATACCATATTGCATTTAATCTCGTTTCTTTACACTAGTGTCATGATGATATGAAATCCGGCTTTAACCTAGCCTGTATATTTGAAGGTAAATTGTTATGCGCACATTTCATGAACCAACTCAGTCAGCAACGTGTTTTAGTGCAGCCCACCTTCCCATATTTTCATGCACAAATGAAAAGATTGATTGATTGATTGATTGACATTTGTAACTCCCGTACGCAGTTTTGTGCAGGAAACTATGCGACGAGCGAGGCATTGAGCAAGGATGTGTGCTCTATGGGTGCAGCAGTCCTCCTGGCGTTGACAAGTCGTCCAGCCAGCCGTGGCGGTGATTGCCTTGGGAGTAGACGGGAGACGGAGAGGGACGAGTTGTGTGCGCCGGAGACGGCGGTGCGGTTGAGCGTTGCCCGCCTCACGCTCGCGCGATTCTGAATGAAAGCACTGATGGGTTGCCGGTCCCCCCACCGGAAGCCTCCCCCGCCGTGTTTCAGAGTCAACGTGAAGCGCTAACAACTAAGCAACCTTTTCATTCCATGTAATGGCATTCGCCTTTCGTCATGTCTCGAGGCCAAATAGTCTAGTCGCCGCAATACTTAATAAAGAAGCTTCTTTTTTCACTTTCACTCTGTACTACATTCGATTCAACTTCCTACATCTGTATCTACCTCCATTGTATTTTTCGAGAGGTTTGCTTAATAGGATACATCAAAAGTGCCTACTATTATAATTATTGTTTATTCGTCTAATGTTTTTCTTCTTTCAGTGATGTCCCGTCATGGAACTGCAGCTGTTCCTTTTACAGCGAAAACTGTTATGAAATCACAAAAACTGATTTTAGGTGCCGTATTTGGCGGTCCCTACCGACTGTGTACGCAACCGCTATCTCGGGAAATAAAAAAAAATAATTCAGGAAAAAATTTCCAGGCTCAGGTAGAACTTGAATCTGAACCCTCCGCGTCGCAGTCGAGTATTCCACCACAGAGCCACGCCCAAAATTGAAACTTCATCGCAAAAAAAAAAATGTCGGGCAAGTTATCCCGCTAACGTATGTGATATAGCGTGGCGGAAAATTAAAATAACAACCATGCGTGACACAATGCGAATCGCGCAATGAGTGGGTCGTTGATGGTTTCCTACACGCTACAAAGTGCTCAGCCATAATTCTTCGTCGCCATTAGCCACAGCCTAAAGTGCACATGGCGTGGTACCCGCTACACATCCCTGAGTACACACAAAGTGCACTCAGGGATGTGTAGAGGGTACCACGCTTCTTCGTAGAATGACGAATTTATGACGTAGTGCGCACCTTACATGTGCTGCTTGCCCCAAAGCGAGAGAGAATGAATTGAGACAAGGTCAAGGAGGTCAACCAAAATTGTTGCGTCCGGTTCGCTACCCTGCAAACTACAAAGTCTGCAACGGGCTATATAGGTAGGCATGATCTTCAAGCTTTATCTGGGACTGCGCTGAGTGTTCAACGCAAGCGTGGTGTTTTTTTTTTCTTACGTCGTTAAGTCAAAAGCATTAGATATCTCATAAAAAATCAGAATTGACCGTTAACGTCACTTGAGTGATGCGGAAGATGAGTATCACAAATCGACGATGGGTCCACCACATATGAAAAAGAGCGAACAGCTGAAATGTAGAGCCCCTAGAGTCTGATGCGCCGTGACCAAAGCGCCCAGTAAGGGAAACGGATGGTATGCCATGCCTTCGGAAGCCTAAAGAACGTCATTTCTCCAGCTTCCGCGTTATTCAAGTTCACCCATCGCACCTCGTGTACTATAAAATTCGCGCTGAAGGTTTGCCGAATTGAGAAACCGTCGTGGCGGCTTGTTTCGCAAGAACTTTTCTTATCATTGCGACCTTCAGCGTTGCGTACTGCCTTCGCCTAGCTCCGGCGTTGATTAGCAGGCCGAACATATTCGGGTCTCAAAACTTTTTTTGCTCATTGAATTTATCTCATTGAATTTCAATATTTTTGTGCACGAGCCCGCATGACGTAACCTGTGCATCCAACCAGAGCACGTGGTCGTGCCTTCCGTTCTTCCGCGATTGCGTCACCCTTTTGGCTATCCTGCAAGACAGGAATATGCTGTTAGGCAACTGAGAGAAATGTCATTGCGCGCATGTGGCTTATGGCAAATGTTGTAGATCTTTGAGACGAGAAGCGGGTTTGACCTTCGTAGGAGAAAGCGACTCCCTCGGGCGGAAAGAAAAAAGCGTCACGTTGACGTTGCAAGGTTGAGCGCATTTATTTGTCGACGCCCCCTCTTCCTGTTCGCTAATTTGAGTGAATGATGTCTGAACACAGTACTGAACAAAAAGGAAAGGTTTCTGGTGAGCTGTTAGTGCCTGTAAATTTTAATGGGGTCTTGCTTCAATGTCATCTGTCTGCCGCAGAGGTGTACCGGTTATGGCGCTCGGCTGCTGAGCAGAAGGTCGCGGGTTCGATTCCGAACGAGGTGGTCGCCTTTCGATGGAGGCGAAATGGTGGAAGCCCGAGTAATTGCGCAATTTATGTAAACGTTAAGACAGCAGATGGTCGAAGTTTTTCGCAATCCTCCCCGCGACCTGCCAGCCACTTGTATCATGGTTTTAGGACGTATAAAACTCCAGATATTATTATAATCGTCATTGTCATCAACGTTAATCTGCGCAACTTTCACGACATCTTGAACAAAACGTTAAAAAAGTGTGAACCACTGCAAGTAAACTGTACAATACCGGGATTATGTATTATACGTGTCTTTTTAGCTTCCCATTGTTCGTTTTGAGTAACCTTCCTTCTTTTTTTTCTTTTTTATCTGTGGAATTATAGAAATGAAGTGGCCCAGGTGATACAAACCTCAACCTCTCCAAACCAAGATGGTTAGAGCAGAACAGGACATCTGAAAAGGAACGAGCACGTGAGCAACGACTGGACAAGCGCACAGTCGAGCGCTTGTCCGGTTCGCTTGTTCTGTCGTCTCTCATATGTTTGTATTTTTTTTTGGGCAAAGTCGAGATGTCAAGTATTCCCGAACTAGCAAAACAGGTTCTTGTCGGATTTGAACATTTCCATTCACAGAAAGCTTCTGAGAAACTTCCAATGCTCCCAATGTGAGTAGTCCTTTACGCTTCATATGTATACACGGGACGTACGAAATATAGTTGGGCAAGCAGCATGTTCATTTACATATACACACACAAAAAAAGCCCAGTAGCAAGCGACCACGTCTATGTGCTCATTCAGAACTTTTCTGTTGACACGCTATTCGTGTTTTTTTTTCATAAATTATTCAGCAATCTCTAATGGATGAGTAAACACATGCCCGCACACACACACGGGCGAGCTCGCACTTTCGCGACGCCTTGCACGCGAACAGGCGCAACACAAACACAACCTTTTCACCCGCGGAAGCTTTTTTGCAAAACTGTCGGGACCATCGTGCAAAGCCGACGTCCCCGGACGTTTATCCACGAATGGCTTTTTAAACCGCCCGCAGCCAACGACCTGCTATAGGGCCCTCCGAGGTCTTGTCGTCAAAAGCTCGCTGAACCAACAGGACCGCGGGCCAGGCGTTATCGCGGACGTCCCGAATAAAACCGTCGACACACGGTAAGGCTCATCAGACCTAGTTCCGGCTCGTCTCTTTGCACAAGCCCGTGCCGTCATTACTTTTTCTCGCATTTCTTGATCTGTAGGCTTGCACACAAATAGCGTTGAGAGGTCGTCGGCACAAAGGCAGGCGAGGACGCACGGAAGATCAGGAGGACGTGATAGCGTAAAGTTGAAAGAAATAAAAAGACGGTGGACTGTGGCTTGAAAACGACAGAGTTTGTGAATACCTGATGCGTGCATACGTTCCGTCTCCAGTATAGTTCCATGCAGAGCTACAGAAGTTGAGGGTTCCGCTATCAGCCAATTTAAAACCTCCGAGTCCCGCTGATGTGTATGTATCAGTCACCTAGCCAAGTGGGAGAAAAGGGAATGATATACACATTACCCCCCCCCCCCATAAAAACAGACAAATTTACGTTTCGCACATGTTTTTACCTAGGTACACCTAGGCACATGTTTGACCTAGGCACATGTTTTTACCTGGGTAGTATAGTCATCCCGCATTCCGCACCCCTCTGCACTCACACACACCCATACAAAAATGTTGCTATTTTATTGCTACGTATTCAATTAGAATTTGTGCTATGCCCACGGTCCTGTGCTACGTGCTTGTGACTTTTCACTCAGAAATTAAAAAACATTTAGACGCCAGACCAATCTGAGCACTAAAAATACAGAAAAACATCGCAATTCGGCGTCATTACAAAAAATACCTGTTATCGCCAATTCTGCACTGGCGAACGTTATGAGGCCAAAAAGCCTCGAATTTTGTGTATCTCGCTATAAGCCAAAAGTTGTGTTTCAATGGTGACCCTACAGACTGTTCAGCATCACACGCCTATCCATCTTTCATTACTGAAGCCCTTTATTAAGACCTAAACACATTCTTCAACAGAACTTTTGTCACTTGTATCACTCCCTATATGATTGTTTTTTTGTTTTTTTATCATAACCTTTATGAGTGATCTATGTAGGACTGAGATGGCTGCATCTCTTTAATTTGCACGCCAAACATCCCACACAATAAGTATGTGTCCCGTTGTAATATCAAAAGCAGATACAACCACTGCATCGTTGCTACGTTTCGAGCGAGAGGAAACGAACGTCTGACGTCTACATGGCGCAGCCTGGTCGTCGTGTCTCCTCCAGCTTTGGCAGCGCTGAACCGAACTGCACCACACACTCCCACCGATGGTGCAACGGCGAAGCGGCAGCGCGCTAAGCGGGGCGAGCATTGGCGCGCTGGCCAGAGATTACGGGCCGAGACACCGGTGGGCGAGTGTTTGGCCAGCCGCCAGTTTGATCAGGCACGGCGAGGTGAGCGGTGAGTTAAAATGCCCGCCCGCCCGCCGTCATCGTGTTGTGCCGGTAGCGAGCACCGCGCGCAGGCCAAGGGGTCGGTTCCCTTGAAGTGGGTCGTCAGCCGCCACGACACCATCAATCAGTTTCGAATTCGGTGGCGTGCCTCCGCGACCTATGCGGTGGCGCTGATGTTGCACTGGCCACCTCGCAGTTGCAGGAAACGCTACGGACAAGGCAGGTCGCTGGGAGGCCCACTTGAGGGCTGCCGTATAGAAGCAATAACCGATTTCGATTGATCCGAGAGAGTGGCCACCGCAAAATTGATTTTTTCATGCCGCGTTCTCTTTCCTGTTATTGAACAGTCCCACAGTTGCAATTATGGCAAGCTCTACCCGAGATGCGCATGGCACACCAAGGAAATGTCCTGGAATGGGAACATCGCCTCCCCGTATAGCGACTGGCGACAAATATTTTTCATCTGGGTCGTCGTCATCACAATCATCATAAATACCATCACTGCCATACCCATCATCATCGTCGCCATCATCAGCATCAGCAAATTCATATTAGCGAGAACTAGCATGCAGTGAAGCTAGAGTGTACTGAAGTGAATCCAAGGAAGGAATAGGGGGCGTTGCGTTGTAGGCTCCGAACTGTATTGAAGTAATTATAATATTAATTGAATAAATTAAAAGGAACGAATAGAACACGTTGCCACAGGTAAGGATTGACCCAACTTCTTTCGATCTCTACCTGTGACAAATTGTTATGTCATCCAGCGCTTGTCCCTGCCTATCATGTTCGCGTCTACGTATCGCGCTCTTCTTTCAAACGATACAGTTACGTGGTAACAAATTAACGTTCTCTATCATTTCCCTGGCTTCACAGTATGTTTGCTTTCATTAAAGTTGTCTGAGAAAGAAAAACAAGGCTTTTTCAACTGCCCCTTTTTTAGCTCATTGAGCAGCGAACGAAACGGCACGACCAGCTGTACATATAAGCGATGCTCTACGGCACTATAATGAAATCTTGCTTTACGCACATTACTTGTAAATTCTGATTGCCGCGTACGTCAAGCGTCTGCTCTCAGCATCGCGATTTGTCCCGGGAGCGGTGTTTCGAGCGATTTCGTTTAGTCTCTTTCGGCATCTTTCAGTTTTCGACTGTCACTATTTGCCCTCCAACACCGCATGGAAATATGCAAATAACCGAATGAGACCTACAGTGATCATATGCACCGTGATGGGCTCTCTGTAGCAGTGTCCATTTTTCAGGTAGAGTGCACCTCTAGGAAAAGTGGAGTCACCTAGAATAGGTGGGAGTGTGCAAAGCGTCGCACAAATACATGGGAGGAATGAGGGCCTTTCGCGGTAACCTTCCGTGCCACGGCGCTCCCGTGCCGGACCCGTGAGCTGATTGAATGATATGTGGGGTTTAACGTCCCAAAACCACCATATGATTATGAACGACGCCGTAGCGGAGGGCTTCGGAAATTTCGACCACCTGGGGGTTCTTTACGTGCACCCAAATCTGAGCACACGGGCCAACAACATTTCCGCCTCCATCGGAAATGCAGCCGCCGCAGCCGGGATTCGAACCCGCGACCCTGCGGGTCAGCAGCAGAGTACCTTAGCCACTAGACCGACCCGTGAGCTTTTCTCCGCGGTGGAAGCCGCGTCAAAGCGTTGGACGTCTGTGACCCACGCGATATTTCGGCCGTTATCAGTCAACGTTGCGGTAATATGGACAAGATTTATTATTGCATCGCTAGAACACCGTACTGTAGCGACTCATCACCGAGATAACAAGTTTGGTAGCTGTGAAGCGGGGATGTTGTAATTTCCTTACAGCTGTTTATCACGGCAATCGTTCGCACTTAAGCGCCCGTTGTGGAACGCATTCTGCGCGCACCCCATCGTGAGCGAAAGTACTTAATTCAGTTTCATGGGGAATGACGAACGTAAAGGCGCTGCAGATGAAAATAAGCTGAAGACTGCAAAGGTAACCCGGAGAACGTATGATGTGGTACGTACGAGGCGGATTCGGTAGCCGTCAATCCCGTTCTGTCCGCGTTCCGTCCACTACCTTTTTGTTTTCATTTTTGTCATTCTATCACGAGTTTTCTTTTCTTTTTTTTTCCTCGTCTTCCAACAATCGGCCACTGCGTCGTCTGCTCTGACTGGCTTAACGCGCTTCCTCACGCACATTAATGACATTGTACACTGCACAAACAAACGCAACATTTGTCTCTTACGCCGATGACGCAACAGTTTTTATTACAGGGAGCATGGAAACAGAGATAGAAGAAATGGCTAATGAAACACTGTCTGCTATAGATACCTGGGCTTCAGTGAACTTACTAAAACTAAACCATTCAAAAACACAAGTCATTTTATATACGCCTAAAGGAAAAACATTGATAAATAAGATGAGCTTATTTCTGGGCTCTCAGCAGTTAGACATGGTTGATTCTGTTAGTATTCTTGTGTATATTTTTCACGACACCTTACGTGGAATGTACATGTTGATATTATATACTCTAAGATGTCATCGGCCATTGGTGTCCTTGCACGTGTGCGATCTTTTCTTCCCACTAAGGTGAAAATTATGATGTACAATGCACTGGTATTATTTGTTTGTTACAGTACTGTAGCTTAGGGTGGTGCACAATCGGTGTGACGAATTTGCGCAAGTTGCACTTACTACAGAAAATGGCCGTACGACATATTGCGGCTGAACACTATCTGTCCTCTACAAAACTTCTTTTTCTAAAATATGATATTCTTCCAGTTTTCTTCTTGTACAATTACAGGCTGATGTTATGCTATAAAGAGTTTGTCAAACATGGTACCAATACCACAATAAATCTCTCTAACTTAGCGTGAACACAAGTGTTCGACTCACAGGCACAAGAAGTTTGGACTGTACCCACCCCAAGAACTTTTTATGACAAACAATCATTGTCCTACAGACTACCTTCTTTGTTAAACTTTTTAAACCACGAAGATTTTGATCCTTTCTCTAAACAAAAACTGTCAGATTGAACACTTCGCCCACTGATACATATCCTCAATGATACATCTCTCAGAATTTATGCCCATTCTTTCCTTTTTAGTATTGCTTTTCATGTTCATGTCGCTTCATGACCATACATTTGAACTACTTTCTTTTTATCTTGGCACTGTTTTCATAAACTTTTTGTATTTCTTTTTTGTAATGTTATACCTATATGTTTATTTCATATTTGTTGTGCATGATTGACTGCCATTCCTGCTGCTTTGTCAACTTGTGAACGTGGTCAGGAGCTCGTCAAGCTCTTGAGCTTTTAGTCCTGTCCTCCACCTTATCTAAAGGAAATAAATTGATTGATTGATTGATTGATTGATTGGTTGGTTGATTGATATGTGATTTCTGAAGGAGGCGGAAATGTTGTAGGCCCGTGTGCTCAGATTTGGGTGCATGTTTAAGAACACGAGGGGATCGAAATTTCCGAAGCCCACCACTACGGCGTCTCTCATAATCAAATGGTAGTTTTGGTTTGTTAACCACTACATATCAATCAAAATCTACACACATATATCCACTTAGTAAATGGCTCTCTCGTGGTAACGCTTTTCCACACTTTATATCACAGGGTTAAATTACTTGTTCTGAAGCGTCCACGTGTTCTTCTTCGGCACCACTAGAACTGACTACCTTTACCGGTAATGATAAACGAATCACGGACCGAAACGCATAGGTCCAAAGGTATACATACATTTTGTGAAATCGGAATTAGTTTCAAGTAATACGGGTACCAGCCCTGTCACTTCATATCTTTATTATCAGGTGAAGTTGCTGATTCACGAGATCGAATATTTTGATTCTCCATCTCTCTAAATTTATAGGACAAGTGGCATTTGTTTACACAATTTTAGGTCACCTGTAATATTCGTAAGACCACATACGACAGATAAAAATAACCTCTAAATTCTAGAGCAGTGTTGACTGGTTATGAACAATGACGGTGGAAAACACAGAAGCCTCCCTGATTTAGAACGTACAAAAAAAAACTAGAGCTAAAATGAACACCAAAACTTTATAACATATTTTTTAACACAGTCGTTTCTACAACTCATCTTTCGTATCCCACATAGTTTGTCTTAACAAAAAGGGCCGCGCAATATAACGCCTTTTGATGCCGCTAAGAATTGCAGTACATGTGTGACCTGACTTCATGTGGGCGAGCGGCAGCCCTACAACCACATTCACAACAATGACAGTCATCGCGTGTTGTACACTTGTGCCCAAACTCCCAAGCGAACGACTGAAGAGAATGATGAGGAAACCGTTTCGCTGCACAATCCCCGACCAAGGAGAACCTGAAACGTTTTGGCTCAGGTATATAGAAAACAAATAGAGGCTCCAAAACAGAGGAAGTATGAATCGTGCATAGGATATTCCACCGCCGGGTGTTCAGAGAGAGAGCACGCCTGGCGACCGGTAACTGGTGCCGATGAAAGTGAATTCGAGGAATGCGCAGTACAACCAGATAGCAGAGCAAACATCACTGCGATCCGACAACATATCATTCGGCGAAATGCAACGCGGCCACTGCGCGCTCGATGGCATCGTTCATACCGGCACATCATTCCTTTCATGCCATCGTGACGCCTTCTTCCTCCTCAAAGACAGCGAGCACACTTGTGATTCTGCTTTTTATTGCATTCTGTTGTGCATAAAGCTATGCCCGCGTTCTCTCTCTCTCGCATCGCATGCAAACACTCGATCGGCGTGTAGGGCGGACGTGTTGGATCACTCGTCGCGTGCGTTTGCCACTTCAGAACGGTTATGCCCATTTCTCTCCCCGCTTCGGGAGCCATGCATGTGCAATTGATTGATATGTGGGGTTTAACGTGCCAAAACCACTATATGATTTTGAGAGACGCCGTAGTGGAGGGCTCCGGAAATTTCGACCACCTGGGGTTCTTTAACCATGCATGTGCAACGGGGAATACAAAAGGGTGCGTGCAATTGAGACCCAACACTTTATCACGAATACCGGTCAGCATTCTGAGTGATGCCGGCTCTTGCTGCTTGTTTGAGATAAGCCTCTAACCGGTTCATGTATACGTGTCGCGATGAGCAGGAGCCAGCGCTTTTGACCTGTTCTGACCAGAAGTGGGACATATCTTTATCAAGACTAACTAAAATGTCTCACCAGCCCTCAAATACTTGCAGCTTCTGTGCAGACGTGGTCTTTAGACACAGGTAACAACTGATTGAAACGTCCAAGACCATAACGTTATAAACGTATCGTACACTGTCACTTAACATGGCCACGCAATAACTAATGTACGGGGTGCAGTATGAAGAATAATTAAATTTAGGCTGCTGTGCAAAATTATGTCTCGGCCCTTTGAAGACTTTACATATGAATGCGCTTACAGTTTTTCGAGACTTGCAAAACTATAGTGGCGATTACTAAGACAGGGTCACTTTAAAGATGGCCATGGAAGGGATAGACGATTAACTAAAGGGTCATTGCTGAATCATTTGCGCCTATGGGCGGCCTTGTGTTGCCCTGTAGCATCGACAATGGTGCACAGTATTAGAGAGACAAGGGTGGCACAGCGCGCGGTAGGCTGTTCAACATCAAGCCTTAACTAAAGAGTCATTGCTGAACCATTTGCGCCTATGGTCGGCCATGTGTTGTCCTGTAGCATCGACAGTGGTGCACAGTATTAGTGAGACAAGGGTCACACAGCGTGCGAGAGGCTGTTCGACATCCGAGCCCGCGCCATCCGGCGTTCAACAACCCCGAACGAACGATGCGGCGCCCTGCTCATCAGGCCGCAGGGACTCGAGAACCGGCCTGTCTTCTTCGGCGTTGCGGCAAGCGCGGCAGCTATACAGTCACCGAAGAGCCGGCGGCCTGCGTAATAGAGCCAACCTTCTGCAACGCCGCTGCCGTCTCTGCGGGGCCGCATGGCACGCGGAAAAACACGCGGTCCCTTCGCATCGTCCGCACTCGAAGCCCCTGTCGTCGTTATCGGTGCAAATGCACCGATTGTTGCACCGACCCGAGCGTTCGCGGCGGCCTCTTGCGGCGAGGGGAATCAGGATCACGACCTCGCGAGGGTGCGCGTTTCGCGAGGTCTTCTCGGAGTACGGAGGGTGCGCGAAGTGCGATTATCTTCCAGCTTCAGAGCCCGAGTCGGTCGCACGTTGCATGGGCAGCGACCACGTTTGGCTGCTTCCCATCAGAAACGTCGGGTCGAGTTTCATCTCTCTCCAGGCGGGCCTTGAATCGCTTTTGCAGGAACAACCACGATTACCTCCTCACCCGTATCTCCAAATCTGTCGAACCCAGCAAGCGACGTCCAGTGTTCGCTGAATGCCTTCCATGCATACGCCTTTAATGAACTCCTGCGACCTGCGTTTCGCTAAGAGCTCACCTATACTCGCTTGCTATCTTGTTTGCGTGCTTGCTAAAAGTGGCGGGAATGAGTGGTCTTCAGCCATATACATCATCGCTGCGAAGCTATAGACGGGAACATGAAGCACACTTTTGCAGGCGTATAACAATCAGAAGTGCGGAGTAACTGTGGTGTTCACGCACTCATCAACTGACCAATCCCAGCGTCGCCAAGCTTAAGCGCCATTCCGTGGTAAACCCCCAATGACCACCAGTAGAGAAACACAACAACGTGTGAATCCACCAATTGCCACGATCTCCGGGTTTCTTTTCTTTTTTTTTTTTTGAAACTCGTGAAACGAGGTGACTAAGCACATCACTCCTCCATTGCATCTTCATAAATCCAGCCAAGTTAAGCTAGCTCGCCGGTCTTCTTATTCTTGTTTGTGTGTTTTTATTCATGTCACGTTTCCGGCGTCAGTTGGCTTTTATATTTCATTCACGGCAATCCCTTCGTTTCTCGGTCTCGTGCGTAACCTGGACGGAGCGGCCGACAGAAAAAGCGCACTTCCTGATTGCGGGAGCACATTTCTAACAAGAGAAACGTGAGATCGAAAGATAGTCCTTGTCACGTGTGAATTACAAGTAGCGCTCACACATTACCTGTAAAGGGGTTGCCAGAAGAGAGTCTACGCGTTTAAGTTTTATCTTTTGCCAAGTAGATCAACCGATTCAGGCAAGACTCGTCGCCTGCACAAACCAGCACGTATAGTTCACTTCGTAAAACCAAGAGAAACAAAGAGGGAATAAAAAAAAAACAGAAAACGCTCGTTTATTATAGGACAAAGCAAACTAACTTCACATTGAAACGAAGACTGCAGCATTTGCTGAAGGATGGTTTCCTTGTTTTGTTTTTTTTTTTTACTACAAGCATGCATTGGATAAAAACAGGCCACTCGCGCATCAATGTACTATTTATGTACGGTTCTGCTTAGTATTCAAGAGTGCATTTATTTTGTTGCTTTACGGTGAACGGTAAACACCGAAAGTCTTACGATGTGGGTTGTTTATGTCCTTGACAGGCTCGGAATCGAAATACGGACCCCCTATGTCACCGACCTTCGGAGGGGAACCGCGCAAAAACATCTACGAAGAGAGGGAGCGCCTCGGCGACACATAATGTGACTAAAGGCCGAACTGCTTCCGTTTTAGTGCAGCCATCCGTGAAATCTACAATTATTCATGCAGGAATCGGAAAGTAAAACAAAACGGGTAAATGCGGTAGGTAAACATGAGGCGCTGCCAAGGCGAAATGCAAAAGCAAGCTAAACGGAGCTAAAGCAGGGGCGGCACCAGGATTTTTTTTTTTCTGTGAGGGGCACCCACGATAAGCGAGTTCCTTCAGGGGGGCAGGGTTGCAGAGAACTTATGTGTTTCATATTGATTATACTTGTTCTCAGAGAGTCAAGGGGAGCGTGGGGGGGGGCAGAACATTTTAGGGTGCTGTAGCCCCCCCCCCCTCTACTATGCTACCACTGGCGCCACCCCTGGTCTAAAGGGAGGTTTGTATGTCATATAGGCACTGATGATTGATTGATATGTGGGGTTTAACGTCCCAAAACCACCATATGATTATGAGAGACGCCGTAGTGGAGGGCTCCGAAAATTTTGACCACCTGGGGTTCTTTAACATGCACCCAAATCTGAGCACACGGGCCTACAACATTTCCGCCTCCATCGGAAATGCAGCCGCCGCAGCCGGGATTCGAACCCGCGACCTGCGGGTCAGCTGCCGAGTACCTTTGCCACTAGACCACCACGGCGAGGCTCTAGGCACTGATCCAAATCTGCTTAGATTATAAACAAGACATATTATTGTCCATGGAGATAGATATGGGCAGATATGAACGCTCATATTTGAACAGAGACCTGCGGGATGGCACCATACAATACGCAACACTATTTCGTGTCAGTTATTCCTGATTGGTCAGCTCTGCCTGGCAATCACCAAATTGAGTATACCCTCGACACTGTGGCCCTGTAGCGCTATTAATTGGCCATTTAGAAGTACGTCATGGTTGCCCAGATGCGGCGTCCAAAAGTGTGAAGACACAGAACAAATGGAAGTACATAGCAAATCGCATTACGTGTACGTGTTATGGTATGGACCCGCTGAACGATATAGGGCGACAGTAGAAAACAGTAAAAAAAAAACCGCCAGGCCTGCGTGGAACGCACAGCACAGTCACAGCCAAGCCTGGAAAAGCGGCCTTCCAGAGCCTTCTTTAACACTCTTTAAAGGGTACCCACTACGCCATAAATAATCATAATTTTTGTGTAGTATTCCGGCGTTAAGTATGCTATCCTTTGTAATTCTTCGGAGAAGCGCGGTATACGCTACGCACTTGCAAGGAAACTTCTGCGATTTTTTTTTATGTAGCGGCTGGCAACAAAAAATTATACCTGAAGTGGGTATGCGCCACAGTTAATAGGGGATCAAGAAAAACCTTTTGCAATTGGTTGGAGCATTGGACGACCCAATCGTTACGCAATTCGCATTGTGTGCAGCCCGGTAGTTCCTTTGCTGTTTTAAAACGCTTCATTGCTCATTGACACGATCGATTTCTCGACATCAAGCCTGCCTGATTAAGCGAGAAGTGCTGTCTATACGATCAGCTCGGGCCAATCTATTTAGTGTCATCCTCCTTTTCGTCAGTATGGCCGCGATGCCACACTAACGCGTGGGAATATATAGACGACAACAGTGGTACACTAAATGGAAAAGGACAAACCAACAAAATAAGGTGAAGTGTGAACGAATACCATAGTGTATTCAAGGGCTATAGACTACCATATAGACTGCCATGGTGTATTCAAGGGCTATCGACTGCCATATAGACTGCCATAGTGTATTCATGGGCTATAGACTGCCACTCAGCCATGACCACGTACAGACTGGAAAGAAGGTTACGTTAATCTGGTAAACAATACCGAAAAATCACCGTCCAAGCTTTGCGTACACGTAATTAACCAGCGAAACCGAAACGCTTGCTCTTCGAGCGCCTCTGGCCTCGCGAGTAATACTGTTTCTACACTGAGGTCCAGCGGACTTCCGCCGGTGAGTTCGGCGGAAGTCCCTTTCTTCTGTGCCGGAGGTATAAGTGCTCCGGCGAGCGCCTCGCGCGTGCATCCACCCTCTATGGCCGTTAGAAGTGTGACAGCTTGGCCTAGTTGGCACGACATGACCATAATTAAAGCGCGAGAACATAACGACGACTAAGAGACAAGAAGTCCTTCGTGTCCTTCTTGTATCTTCGTCGTCGTTCTGTTCTCGCGCTCTAACTATCGTCTCCAAGGCCCATTCGAAGCTCTCCAAACTTGGTGGGTCTTCTTATCTCGGTTAGCTGGGCGGTATACGCGCGGGGATTCGCGCCTTATTTCGGCAGAGAACAGCCCCACTCCCTTTTTTTTCCTCTCGCTTCCTATCTCTTTTTCTTTTCCTACACCTTTCACGCCCCACATCCCATCCCTGTACCGACCTCGTAAAGAGACAGTTATGTGTAGGCGCCTCTCTCTTGTCTTCTCTCTTTTATAACAACTGCACACGTGGGCACCCGCAGGGTTCCCATCAAGGGGGGTGAGGGGAGATGATCGGAACATGCCCTTTCCCTAATTAGTGTACCGGAATAGTTAGCGCCTCCTTCTCTTAGTTGTAGACACCTGAACACATCTATCTCTCTGTCTGTCTGTCTGTCTGTCTGTCTGTCTGTCTGTCTGTCTGTCTGTCTGTCTGTCTGTCTGTCTGTCTGTCTGTCTGTCTGTCTGTCTGTCTGTCTGTCTGTCTGTCTGTCTGTACATCAGCTATTTAGCGTTCAAACAACCAAACAGGGTCATTTTGCTGTGCCAATGCGCAGCACCTGAACGGCGTCACGCTTTTTCCGAGCAGCACTTCACGAAGGGAATCGTCGCCACCAGCCCTGTTATGTTACGTAGACAGACACACGAAACGCAAGATGAGAGTTTGGATATTGGCTATCCCACTCGAAGACGACGGCTGCAACAACGTCAGTTCGAGCAAACGCTACAACAAACCCCGCACGTACCAACAAGCCTCACACGGCAGCTGCAGCCATGCATGTTTGCTACCCAACGACGTGCGCGCGCGCGCGCATGTGTGTGTGTGTGTGTGTGTGTGTGTGTGTGCGTGTGTGTGTGTGTGTGCGTGCGTGCGTGTGTGCGTCATCTACTCGAAATGAGCGTTTCCTTTCGTTTTTCGCCACGTGCGGCATACACGCTTCGTCGAAGAGGGATGCGCCAAGCAGTAGAACCACTTCAACGACGATCAATAGCGGGATGTGGCACAATGGGCAGTCTATTACTCTCTAGGCCCTCTTGCACGAATGTTCTTTCTGCTTTGGTTTGTACAGATGCACCGACCCAGCAGTTTCCAGTGTCTTTGATCGGGAGACTCGAGATGCTGGACACAAAACACCAACTCGTGATTACACTGCCCTCTTAGCGGTCTACTCGAGGTATGTGGCAGCAACGAGACCGAATTTCAGCTGTCTTGCTGTACTCCGAACCACCAGACGAAACACGATATTCACGTTTTGGACCGTGCTTTTATTTTGTCCTTATTTATCGACTGTATAGGGAGGGAGCACAAAGGGTGGAATTCGACTCTGTTGTTTATGTGAGGAAATCTGTGATTATATGACGGCTTGGAAGCTGAGAAAAGCTTTTACAACAGTCGGGACGACGAGCTGTTTAGATGTTTTAAATATGAATGCACTTTTAGTCGGGCTATGACAGGCGTCCGTCGAGATCCATCCACTATCCTTTCCCACAGCAACTGCTGCGGGCGTGCGTGCTTGTCCTCGCCACTAGCTACCGAAGCATGTGGTGTGAGAGAGAGTAGGAGAAGGTAGGTGCAGTGCTTCGACGCTCCTTCTTTCACCGTTCGCTCTCTCTACTCCCTGCGCCCCACTTTCACGTCCGATCGCACCTCACACTATACCGTTCGCTGGCTGGGCTCAAGAACATCCGGAAATGTGTGCTCGAGACGCCGCTGTGAAACGCCAACGCCAAGCCGAGAACGATGTTTGTTTTGTTCACTTCATGGTATTTTTTAACAGTGCACGCTAGCTGCTAGAGTTGGAAACGCAAACCACGTTTCTAACGGCCGAAAAACGCCACGTGCGGTGAACGGCACTATTGGCTGCCTGGTGCAAGAAAAAAAAGAAATATTATTTTTCTCACGCTGGGTTCTCACGTGCAAAACGCCGTTATGAACGGTACGCAATGCATTCCCATTACCTAACGATTCCCTTCGGGGAGGGTGGGGGTATTTTTTTTCCTTGTTCAGGCGAAAGGACCGCAACAAAATCACTACATTTATAACGCGGCTTATCATTCTTAGAAAGAAATAAAAAATAAAGAAAAAAAGAAAGCAAAAAACAAAGAACAACATGACTTCGAGCCTGTCGATCTGAAACTGTAACAACCGAATTCACTGTTTACATTCATTATAGACGTTATTATCAGCGTTTTGGGAGCAGGAAAACCCGGGGTTATAAAAAATAAAGTCCGTTTATTGCCATATATGTGACCATTGTGTTTTGCCACAAAGATTTAAGCAAATTATTACCGCATTTCTGTAGCAGTACAATCTTTTCGCCGGCTTGCATCATCTTTCCGTATTTTGCTTGAGGCTGCAGCTCATATTGAGGAATTACCAGCCGAAGTAGCTTAGCAGGTAAGGTGTCGAGGTTTTAAGCCTGAGATCTGAGGCTCAATTCCTGGCCACGGCGACCGCATTTCAATGAAGGGGGCACACAAAAACAAATGTGTACTTATATATCTATACACGTCAATGAGGCCGAAATTGATGTGAAGCCCCTGCACTCCGGCGCGTCTGATCAACACATCACAAGCTTCACATGTAAAAAAATGGCAGCATATCCACGGAGTGAATTATGGACAGTGGGGCGAAGCATCCGTCCGTCCATTCGTTCTTGCTTCCGTCCATCCATGCGTACGTCTGTGTGGCCGCCCGTGCGTCCATCCGCCCGTCTGTGCGTGCGCCTGTTCGTGCGTCCGCACGTTCGTCTGTGCGTCCACTCCTGCTTTTGTCCATGCATCCGCTCCTGCGTCCGTCCATGAGTCCATCCGTCCGTGCAGCAATCCGTGCGTCCGTCCATGCATCTGTCTGTGTGTCCGTTCGTCCACCTATTCAACACTCCAAGTACCACCATCTCGAATCTTTTCATCATATATTCCTCATATAGAAGCGCCGCCATCCAGCGGACATTCCAAGGACTGAACGAGGCACACGCACACTTTCTTACGGCTTGCGCTTCGGGTCTGCTTCCCACCTTTAACCACCTCGAGTTCATGGTATATGTACTAGTTCACTGTATTCATGGCACTGTAGCTCAACGCTCGCTAAACCTTTCTAAAATCTAGAAGGTTACGCCCAGCGAGTATAACGTAGCAACCCTTTCTTGTCTTTTGTGCGTTGTTGAACAATCGAAAATTCGCAGCGTGCGCGTTAACTAAAAGCCGAATTCTCCTGTCTCTCAATCCCCCTTAGAAGCCATTGGCATGTACATTGAGCTCTATCTTTTATTGTTCAACAACGCACAGAAGAAATATCTCACCGGCACCACCTTGGAGGTCAAAATGTTATACTTGTTACACACTACTACAACGGCTACGAGGAATGAACTGGTGCCGCTATAAGAAGCTTCGCCGCTAGAGACCCAGGAATTTGCTTTTTCTCATCTTTCTCTCAGGATAATCTGATTCGTTGCTTCCGACGTTTCTTTATTTTTGCTGCAGGCGCGTCACACTTGGGCTGTGCCGTCGAACATACAATAGCGAAAAACCAGTGCTGGACGCTAACGTAACAGGAGTATTTTGTTCTCTCAACCCCCTTTGAAAAGGAGTAGGTGTTCTTACTCTCCTGCGTGCCCTTCCGCAAGAGACCCGCCACCGCAGGGTCGCCTTTCTTCCTGTTCATTGTATGCATAGCGCACGCTTAACTGCATCACATTCCCCCGCATCCTTATCTCGGCCCGTCCGATGCGATGCCTATCGGACGAGGAGATCAAATTGCTTTGTCGCCGCGTCCTTGTTTCGATGCGCCCCAAGTGACCCGTCCGTAAACCCTGCACGTAACAAGGCGTCCTGCCCCCCTAGTGCAACATTGTTCTTTTCACGCTCTCTCCATCAGCTTTGTTTCCTGCCTCTCGTGTTCTTCGTGTTCGTAAACCCCTCTCTGTCATATCGATGCATATTCTCATAAGGCAGCGCCCTGTCTGTAATTGGTAAGGAAAGCGAATAATTGCTTTCCGTGTACCGACGTAACCCCTTTCTCTTTTGCCTCTGCTTTAGTGCGTCTACATCTTCACTTAATTTCATGTTTGTAAACGGTTCTCATGTCCGTTTTTGTTCTCTCTACGCACCGTGCCTGCATAGCTTTCGCCTCCCCCAAAACGTAATTCATTTCCTTATGTCCTATACCAATTTTTCCTTTTTTGTGTTTGCTTGCATATCTTTGGTATGCGTGGTTCCTACTACTTTTTATCAACCGCTTTTGCATATCCGTACTAGTAGCTGGCATCATTACCCCCTCTCAACTGTCCATTTCCTTTCCTTTGCATCATATATATGTAAATGGCGCGTGAATGAAAGTACCCACTCCTTCTCGCAACGTCACCTTTCTTGTGCTGCCGCTCTTTTCGGGTCTTTCATTACATTCTATTTTACCACAGCTCTCTTTGTTAACTTGGGTTTCTGTTTCATTGCTACATATGTCACAGCTACCATCGACTTCTGCTTCCATCACTTCCGTGATTCTAACATGACTTCTATGGTTCAAACACCAGCCGGCGTTACACCGCCCAATTAATCGTGGTCTACCTGTTCCTTCCTCGTCGTTCCTCTTCCTTATGGGCTTTTGTCTCTACACGGAACAGTTAAGCATATTCTCCGATAAGAAAGAGGCGCGCCGTAAGACGGCAATATAATTACGAATATTGAGCGGGAGAATGTTCTGTTTGTTGCTATGCACATGGGACGCGAAAAGAGTTGTTGAAATAAAGAAAAAAGAGCAAATGAAGCTAGAGGTGACGCGTACGGTATATCAGACACTGGTTGTGCCTATACGCGCCCACTAACCTCCGCATTCAGAAATGATGCTTGACTTGGACTTGACTTGCCACCGACTTCATGCAGCACAAAGGCCTTTCGAACGCGCTGTCTTTAAGCGGTACCAAGGCAGCACAAACGCACACAAGCGTTTCAAACGTGCTTCATTGGGTGTCTTCCAATACCCACCGTATACGGTTAAATAGACAGCTAAATGGACGGCGGCCATCTTAAGTTCCATACCAATTCTCACGTAGCCGGCAAAGTAGACAGCTCCGAGAAGACCGCATCGTAGACAAATAAGTTGCAGGCTACTACTTTGCTGTCTAAACAAGATGGCGGCTCAGCGAATCGCTCAGATGGATCGGATCTCATCGGAATGGTCGTCTGCACACAAGCAGACGCTTCTTCAGACGCTTAATGTGAATAACGTTTATTTTTTTTTTAAATTTCAACACGAAATAGGCCAGAAAATACAACTGTTACGTTTGTTTGTTTTGGCTTTCTATTCTCCACGTGAGGTGGCGAATCGTCGCGTAAAAGCCGTCCAGCCTGGGGTGCTATTCTGGACACTGTCTAAATTCCGCCATATTGTCAAATTTCGTTATGGCGACATTTTAAGCCAATCAGAGAGGTCGTAGCAGCTCATTTGGCCAAGTAGCATCGATCAATGACGGAATCTGACAACATGGCGGAATTCGACAATGTCCAGAATAGCACCCCAGACGTGTTCCAATACTCGGACAGCATGGGCTCGGTGATGTCTTGTGAGCAGTCTGCGTAGACTGTCTACATGCTGTCGAAGAATCGGAACATAACCTTTGAAGGCCGTTTCAAGTTAAGTTCAAGTCGAGAAGCGTTTCTGAATACGGAGGTGAACGTCTCGTGGCGCGTTGAAGCGAATTTTTTTCCCTGAAGTAAGGCGCACGCCTTATTTCTTTTATTGAATATTGCACTACGACACCAGGGTCATTGAAGGCAGTGGACGCACGCAGCATTTATTTCCTCACAACTTACAAGAACACTGACAATTGTCTCGTAAAGAGCGTAGAGCATCTTGGCGCCAGGTGTATGACTGGATTATTTATCTGTTTCGCTATGAGCAGTTCGGTAGCGGAACACTTTTGAAGTTCGATATTCACCAGGCAGAAATGCTAAAACAGTATGGTGCGCTAAAAAGAAAGCAACATTATACACGTGCCGTCGAATATTCTAGCGTTATCGCTAGCGCCCACGTAGGCTCCAGAATAGTCTGTAATGTTCACGAAGTGCGCGTAACTCAAACAAAAAGATCTGCTGCAGTCCTGGAGCTCCTAGCTCCTGCAGGTGCAGTTTGTGCTGAGAATTGATGACAGTGAAAGGGGGCGATACCAGAGGAAAAAATGTGGCAATATTATCATCCAAGTATTATTATTATTATTATTATTATTATTATTATTATTATTATTATTATTATTATTATGAATAATAATAATATTATTATATCTAAATTTTAATATGTCAAATCATTATTTATTGCGATTAACTATAGCACTAGTGCGAAAAAAAAAACTGAAAACTACTAAACGAAAGCGATCATTAACAGACTCTTATACGTTCAAGTGGCCACACGTAGTGAATGTATTCCCTGCCTTTTATGTTTGTACAGATGCGGTGCCATGGGTGGTCGGAGGTGCAGCAACACGTGCTTAAGATTGGCGAATATTCACCACATCATACGGTGCGCTGCTGGCTAAGTTCAGGGCACGATTATTCTCGAACTATGCATGATGATATCTCACGACTAAAAGGTCAACCTGCAGATCAATACTACGCTCACAATTTTGGGCTTTATGATCCTTCTCAACTATGCGGGCCCCGACACCCGTCTGCAGTGCTCACACTTTCTTGTGTAATGAGATTCGTTGCTTTGCTAATAATTTGAGAGCGTGCGGGCACGGCCCCTTGATAAATAATAAATGCCATTCAATTGCATCTCAATTCATATTCTATCGAAGGCAACAGAAAGTAACACCGCATTATCTTAATGATCGATTAAACAATCGCCAGAGCGCTTCTATAACCGTAACTGTATGTTGCAACGATAACTTCTCGGTCGGAGAAATGAAGAGAAGAAATAAACATTCTTTGTAAATTTCTTCTCATTGTCCGGTTCTGCTCGTGTATTTGCAGCCCAGCTATTGATTTCTTTTGTTCTCGTTCTCACCTTCCTGCCGGACGGACCGCATTCTATATTAGGCGAATGGGGCGTCACTTCTCTATTGAATGGCGGCGGGCTTCGTTTTGCTTGCGCAAAGGTCCTTCAGCACATTTCGTATTCATTATTATCGCTTGCTCGCTCATTTTTCTTGTTTTCTTGCATGGCCGTTTCGGTTCCCTCAGCAACGAATGTGCTTCAGCTCTTATATAACTTTATTACCGGAGACATGGCGCAGCTCACGCACTTATTTTTATTTTTTGCTGCTATCTCGCTCATGTACTGCGCATCACAGTAAGTCCATCTTCATTAGTCGAGTAATCAATCACCACTAAGCGGTGGTCAGAGCCAGAAAGCCATCAAGGCGTCGCTGACGTTATGCAGGCGACATTCGGGAACGTTAGTTCATGGCACGGAACAGCACCGCTCTTTTTCTATTGGCAATCTATTTTCTTGTAAGTGTTGCACTATAAATATTTGCAGCATTTTTTTTTCCAGCCGAATAAAGAAGGATAGCCGTGCCGCATGACGCATACCAGCGGCAGAGATAGAGAGAAAACTTCGTAGCAACACATTCTATATAAGAACATATATGTACGTGCGTCGGTTGTAAATTTACCGTGCTTGTTTATCAGACAAGCCATATTAAGGATATTCTTTTGTTCTTCAATTCGAGGCTCTCACTGAGTGGCTCAGCCAGGGAATGATGCACCAGGCTCGTGCCCCTCTTCCCTCCCCTTCTCAGATTTTTTTTTTTTTTGCATGGGTACCCAGCACAAAATGCACTCTACCACATTTGTTTGGCTGGCACCAACAAGGTGCTGCCGAGACTTTTTTTTTTCAAAGGGAGAGGGGTTGCCCCTCTCCCCTCCCCCCTCCCCCCAAAAAAATCTGCCTACCTCAGCTTTGATTTGCTAACTTTCGAAGTTTGAAAAACACTGCTTAGGCTAAAACGTGCTCTATTTTTGGGAAAAGGCGCAATCCCTTCCCCATTCCATTTCGGGATCCCGAAAATGTGGAACAATTCTGAAGTCCATCTAATTCCGGAGTGGCAACTCCATAACAGGGAGGAGTTTGCATTTAGTATGTGTGAGCTCTATTCCTACCCCATATCTCTTTTTTTTTTCTCTCTCTCTCTCTCACACACACACACACACGCACACACGCACACACACACGCACACACACACGCACACACACACACACACACACACACACACACACTAACACGCGTGCGCACGCAAATTCTCACGCACAGAGGTGCACACACGCACGGACGGAAGCATGCTTCAATGCCATGCTTTAGCCAAGCACATCCTATCGGGTTCGTAAATTCAATGCACACAGATTTCAATGAGCAACAAGTCGGCCGTGACACGGGTATGAGACAAAAGAAACGAAGCGTCAAGCATGGCTGCATTGACTGAATGAAAGCGAATGTTCAGACTGATACAGTTTCAAGCACTCTCGCACGCGCGTGCATCTTGTCTGATCACGGCATTACAAGACTGGAAAAGCTCACTCTGTATAACTCTGCATGTGTTACTTGCCGGGAAGCAAACACAGGATAAGGCGAGGAATGAGAGCAGCCGAGGGCGCGCACCCTTTGATTCGTCTTAATCAGCGTTCGCCGCCCGTGTCGCAAACGAAGTCGCCCTCAAGAGAAAGTGGACGGATCAGCGAGCTCACAACACGGCCTCGCCTCGCTAGGTGCAAGACGCAATTACGGCCGGTAACCAAACACCGGCCGACGCTATAAGGCCTTCAGAACCACACGCGCCACGCAATCGGGGCATTGCATTCCCCAAGCATTCCCTATAGCATGACGAATTCGCAGGAGCGCCCACGCGTCCCCGCCGCGGTGGTCTAGTGGCTAAGGTACTCGCCTACTGACCCGCAGGTCGCGGGTTCGAATCCCAGCTGCGGCGGCTGCATTTCCGATGGAGGCGGTAACGTTGTAGGCCCGTGTGCTCAGATTTGGGTGCACGTTAAAGAACCCCAGGTGGTCGAAATTTCCGGAGCCCTCCACTACGGCGTCTCTCATAATCATATCGTGGTTTTGGGACGTTAAACCCCACATATCAATCAATCAGGAGCGCCCACGCAAGAGGCTGACAGAAAAGAATAAAAAAACAAGAAAACTGTACCTATATGACCTCGTTTAATTGAGCCATTACGCTCCTCGATTAACCACGTTACCGGTTCTTCATTGTGTCATTAAGGAGCCGACGGCGGCTGCTCTGTGCGTGCAGTAAATGCCGACGCCGAGGTGCCCACGTCGCATGAGGAGCCGGCGGCATTAAGATGGTGACGGGCCCGATGAGAACAGATGTCGAAAGAAGCGCGCTTGCGCAACCTTCTGGCACGTGGCTCTACTAACAAGGAACGACGCCTTATCGCGTGAGCTCCGCACTTCTTCTACGGTTGTGCAATTGTCTCATAAGTACGGTTTATATAGAATTCCGCGCAAAAAGAGTGAGAGGGAGAGAGAGATAAGATATTGCCAGCCGAGGTTCGTCGACATGATTTATATAGATCCAACTTTCCGTGCATCGATGTCATTTCGTTGTGAGGTCACGTACAGTGGTGTGATTTAAATGGAGACCCGCGCTATCTTTCAAAGAGAAACGGTCAGCGCACTTTGAATATCGGCGCACAGTTATACACCAGTGTCGACGTGCGCCTTTCTGATGACGTGGCTTTGCCCGCATTCACATCACACGTTGCTGGCCCGCATAGGGGAGAATATATTAAATATAAAGTTATGTGTCTCCCGTGCATTTTGTGTGTTTTTCGTGTCGCTACGTGAGTGAACTATGTGAAGATATGATAATTTTTATGACTTGACTAACACGAGCTCTCCTTGGGGGCTTTTGTTTCTTTGTGTTTTGCTTTGTTTCTTTTTCCTTGCAGGGGTCGGGGAAGGGAAGGGAATTGCGCTGATTTTCACGAATTATATACCCGTGAAAAAGAGCAGCTGTACCAATACCAAAGTGCTAGCAGCATCTTTTTAACAAACTTTATGTTCGGCACAGTGTAAGTATAGCTTGAGATGTGACTTGTCTTCCTTCGTATCTCTTTTCATGATTTCTATCATTCATTCAAGCCCTTTTCCCTGTACAGGACAATGAACCCGCCGTATATCCATTCAGCCTACTCTCCGAGACTTACAGTTTTCGGCAAAATTTTCGAAACCGCCCTGTGACTGATAAAGCATATTGTGCGCGGGACGGCGCTGTTGAAATGCTTACGGAGCAAGCTTGGTGATTCGATGATAAAGAGGGCGCTATCAACTCTGTTGCGGACAATAGCATTTGTTAGGATGAGCGAAAGTTCTACATAGGATTACAAACTAGGACAGTTGGTGGCTCTTCATTTCTACATATATTAAGTGTGAGTGTGCAAGGACGGAGCAAAAATAGAAGAAAAAAGTCACAGCTTTGCAGCAAAGGCGAAGCAATGAACGTGCTAGCAACAAATTGGAAGGTCACGCGCAGAATAGCAAGCAGGTGGAAATGTGCGCCGCGTTTCTCACGCACAAATGATGCACGAAACGTAATCACAGGTAACATAACATAAATTTATTTTCCTTAAAGACCCCTCGAGGGGGTATTTCCTGAAACGTCACCTCCGGCACGCACCTAAAACTGTCAAGCTACAGGCCTACAAGTCCCTTATCCGATCCAAATTGGAATATGCATCCGCAGTCTGGAGCCCACACCAAGCCTGATCGACTCACTCGAGGCAGTTCAAAACCGTGCCATCAGGTTCATTCATTCTTCGTACTCTTACAATACAAGTGTAACATCGCTCAAAAAAGAATCGGCTATTTTAAACCTTGACATTCGCCGCCGCATATAGTCTCAGACTTTTTCATAAGTTTTTTTACAGCACCCTTCGTCATCCCTACATCGCCCCACCGGCCCGCATATCTCGCCGCACGTGTCATTCGCTTCGAGTTGCCTGGCCGAAGATGAACGCGAATAAGCGTCTTAGTTGTATACTTCGCTGTGTCTGAAAAGCGCGCCCTTTTCGCAAACGGGGGCTGTGCGACGATTGCGGCAACCTCTGTGCGCCCCGTAACTTCAACAGAATTGTTTCAAGCCGAACGCCAGCCAAGATGTATGATCCTCCCCACCCGCCACGCGCTCATTGCGCCATCTTGCTGAAAATGCTGAAACACGATAGTTCCCCCCTCTTCCGCGAGATGCCCGGCAGCAGCGGTAAGTGGTAAGTATAGCTAGCTTGCCGTTTGAACGTTAGGAGGTAGCCCTTGGTGGCTTAATAAAGAACGAAAAGGACCCCTCGGTGGCTCAGTAGTTAACGCCTCGCATTCACGACGCGGAGGTCCCACGTTCGATTCCACGCGCCGGAGTATTTTTTCTGGATTTTTATTTCTTTCCTGCGTTTTCATATATGTAGATACGTATAAATATATGGTGCATGACATCGACGCTAATGCCGGCGGTGAAATCCAGCCGAGAGCGCCATATAATTGCTATCGCAATAAAAAAGAACACGACGAGCGCTTACAACTGAGTGGTTCAACCTGCTACGACGTGACAGGCCCAGTATCTTCCGCAGTGGCCTGACAACGCTCCACGAAAACTGGACTTGCAATTATGACGGTGCCGATATTTTTGCTAACTGTCTTGTAAAGTAGACAAAGATATGTGCTTACGGCAATCGAAAGCTAAATTAATTCCAGCAAACAGCGCCACATTTGTCCGCGTCCGGTCTTCTTGCACTAAACAGTGCTGACAAAACTTATTCAGTTCGAATGGAAACCCGGGTCAATTTTTTTATTTACGCACACACTTCTTTTCAATAAACTATAACCAGTAATAATAATAATAATAATAATAATAATAATAATAATAATAATAATAATAATAATAATAATATTGTCTATTGAGCTTTAACGTCCCAAAACCACTATATGATTATGAGAGATGCCGTAGTGGAGGACTCCGGAAAATTAACCACGTGTGGTATTTGAAAGTGTACCTGAATCTAAGCACACGGGAACATTAGTCAAGAGCCAGTGCATGCTGCTTTTCCACTTTCTTAACTATCTTTGTTGGACATTTTATTGGCAATTTCATTAACACTTTCTTTAAATATTAAACTGATAAAACAACGCTTTATTGCCTTGCGACGGCCGTCGCATGAAATAACATGTTTTCATCTAATTTATTACTCAGTAAATATAAGCAATAAAAATAATTCAGCCACCATGGATTTTGTAATAAACAACGCCACCTTTTCACTGCAAAATACTCAGAGCTCACACACACAAAAAAAAAAACTCTGCGTTTATATGTTCGCTACTTTTTGAGCTTGTTACGCTAAACTGAGTGCTCGGTCGGCTCCATAAAGGAGTCTTCTTTTCACACCTTGGGTTCGACTTGTTTCTCGAAGCGTACGCCACCCTTACTGGCAGCGGAGTGGGCATTATCGCGCCATCACAAAGAAAACTCACGTTTCTTCAACAGGGAGAAAAGAGAATTGCGGAACACCGCTTTTACAACAGACTCTTTTCTCGGAAACATTTTAATCTGGTTAAAAGTAGCCGCCGCTTGCTTCTTACTCTTTTCTTATTTTGTTACATACACTCCGAGAGAGGTACTTCATGAACAAGCTGGAGCGCATTAAGGGGTTCCATGTGCGCCGCTATATTGTGCACTTTTTTCCGAGCAGCTTTACTCGAAATCTATTTTCCTTTATCCCTCTTGCTCGCACCTGCATCGCAGTAGCGTGCAGCGGTAAAAAAGCTACACCAGTGGCTTTGTCAAAGCGAGCCCTCGAAAAAAGCACCACAAATATGGAGACGAAAAACGAAACTAGAAATATAAGGAGAAAATAAAGAAAAGTGGGAATCGTGATTGGTACATGTCGTTTGGTGCGACAAAAGACTTCATCAGAAAAGCCTTGCGCTGCAGCTTATTGGCGGCAATGGCACCAGCGCGGCCTAACAGAACTATCGAAGTGGCGAAGAGATTGAGGTCACGAACAATAGAAGGGAACAGAACCACATCAACAGCAGCAACGACAACAAATAGAACTTCCAGTGTGAGCCTCAAGATCGTGCGTGCGTATACCTTGTCGATAACACCTGCTCGTCCCTGCGGGATTTCTTGAAAAGGAAAAAAAAGATATAAAGACGAAAGAATAAGAATGATAGGAAGAAAGAAAAAGCAAACCGACAATACTGATCTTCGGGAAGCGAGCGCCTTCCCCTCTACCCTATTCGTCTTTTCTTTCCTTTTTTTTCAGCCCCTCCCCCCCTTTTCTCGAGGTTCAAATTGGAACGTTCTTATGATCGGGGAGGTACGACCCAGCGAACCAAACGTACAGTTTGTCAGCACCGTCGCCTCGCAAAAGAAGGAGCGCATTGATCTCAAGTGGACCGCGGCCGCGCC
The DNA here is from genome assembly GCA_013436015.1 of Rhipicephalus annulatus. Taxonomy (NCBI): domain Eukaryota; kingdom Metazoa; phylum Arthropoda; class Arachnida; order Ixodida; family Ixodidae; genus Rhipicephalus; species Rhipicephalus annulatus. Next base: position 346,998 of record WOVY01001922.1, on the reverse strand, counting down.
TTTAGTCAGAGCGACGTCTTCGTCTCTAGGGCGCCGAAGACTTTACTTTTGTGTTTTCGTCGCAAAACAATGGTTGGCGGGAAAAAAAAGCTTAGCGATCGAGAATTACAGATTGGTCTCCACCTTGAAAATTAAGAAAAGCGTCTGTTAATTATTTGCCTTATCGAATTTTTCTGGATCTCTTACTTAATTGTGCAGTCATTTCCTCCCCTATTCGATGAAGCTGTCGAATAAAGCTCCTCATACATTTTAATAGGCATTTTCAGAATTCCTGTCAGGAATTAGAAATAGACTGGAGAAACGACACTGTGACATCTAAAAAAACAAGAAGTTTCCGTAATGGTGAGGAGTGGTATATATGAAGTAATTCGAGTGCAAATCAATTACGTTGTATGTTTTCCCGTGAAAGTTGTCTACCGCGCTGGAGTTGTGGTTATAATTCTCGGCGGCTGACCTCATTTAGATGGTGGCCCGCGTATTTGAATCTATATTGTCACGAACAAAACAAGACCTGCAGCCAGGAGTTCACTTGAACCAGCGCAACGAAGATGTTCTCTTCTTCTTCGCGCCCAAAAACGCGTATGAGCCACAGTGGCTCGTTCATCAATGGTGGCATTACCCCCTCTCCCAAGAAGCATCGTCTCGATGCTGTACATGAAGGCAAAAAAAGAAAAGAAAATTAAATGAAAATTAGCATGCGAGCAAAACGAATGGCGTACGACGGAATAACGTAGTTGGTTGTGGGGACAAAAGTTAAATGAGAAATAAGAAAAATAGGAAAAATGTACGGAAAAGACGAAACAAAAAGAAAGACGCGAAGTTAGCAATAAAGTCAGTCACTCACTGACGATTCACAGCGCGAAAAGTATGGTTTGAGATGTGAGACGTGAATTACTTCAGTTTGCGGGGGTGAAACGGGAACGTCTCGAATTGCCTTGTGGGAGAACCTCGTAAGTGACGTCGCTGATACGTCGCACAACCTTGCAAGGGCCGAAGTAGCGGCGAAGAAGCTTTTCTGAACGTCCACGCTGTCGGATAGGGTCCACACCCAGACTTCATCACCTGGCTTAAAAATAACTTCACGGTGGCGAAGATTGTAGCGGCGCGCGTCTGCGGTTTGGTGACGTTGAATACGGTGACGAGCAAGTTGACGGGCCTCTTCTGCGCACTGCGCGAATTTGGCGGCATCCATGTGGTATATTCCTAAGCTGTCGTGCAGGAGCATGGCGTCGAGCATCGTCGTGACGTCGCGACCGTGGATCGACTAAGCGAAAAGGTGTGAAACCGGTACTTTCCTGAACAGCAGTGTTATACGCAAAAGTTACGTAGGGAAGTATGGTGTCCCAGTTCTTGTGATCGATGTCCACATACATTGACAGCATGTCTGCAATTGTCTTATTGAGTCGTTCAGTCAGCCCATTTGTTTGCGGGTGGTAAGCCATTGTTTTACGATGTTCCGTGCCACTTAATAGCAAGACTTCCTGCAGCATCTCTGCGGTGAAAGCTGTCCCACGATCAGTTATGACGACAGCTGGAGCACCGTGACGTAAGACGATGCTGTTAACAAAAAATTGGGCGACATCTGCTGCGGTGGCTTTTGGAAGTGCCTTGGTTTCACAGTAGCGTGTTAAGTAGTCTGTAGCTACGACAATCCACCGGTTTCCAGACGAAGACGTGGGGAATGACCCCAGCAAGTCCATGCCAATCCGATGAAAGGGCGCCTTTGGTGGGCCAATCGGGTGCAGTAGTCCCGCTGGTCGTAAAGGTGGAATCTTACGTCGCTGACAGTCGCGACGTGTGCGAACGTAGTGCTTCACAGTCTTCGCGAGACGTGGCCAGTAGTAAGAGCGTTGAATCCGTTGCAGCGTGCGCGTATAGCCGAGGTGTCCGGATGATGGCTCATCATGACACGCACGTAAAATGTCACCACGAAGCGTAGTTGGCACAACAAGCAGATACATAGCTTGTGTAGGATGAAAGTTCTTTTAGATGCGGAAGCATCTTATACTCGCGCCTTGTAGTGCGCCGTCCGCGCCGTCCGCACCGCTTCTCGAACATTCGACAGCTGACGCGCGCGCATGCGCCGTCGCGCCGTCGCCCACCATCTGTGCCGCGCGCGCTTCTCCTTCGAGAACATTCGACAGCTGACAGCGCATGCGCCGTCGCCATCTGTGCCGCGCGCGCGCTTCTCCTTCGAGAACATTCAACAGCTGACAGTGCATGCGCCGTCACGCTGTATATATACTCAAGGTCGGCGCTCGCTCTCTCAGTTGCCGCTCGTCGGTTGGTTTGTACGGCGCGTCGACGTCCAAGGTCGCGGTGAAATGAATTCCAACGAATCCACAAACACAATGATCGACGTCCCTTCGACCAGCGCCGTCCTTTCGCATACGTGTGTACGTGTTCACTCATTTAACACCCCCTCCTACAACCACGTTAACCAATTTAGCCATCGACCCAAGTAAGTCGCAATTTAACACCCCATTTCACAACCACGTTAACCAATTTAGCCATCGACCCAAGTAAGTCGCACTTTAACACCCCGTTAACCAATTATATGCTCCGCATCCTCCTCAGTGTTCCCCCGAGGGAAGCTGCGGGCAATTTTTTTATAAAGCACTCTATCACGGAAACAAAAGGAAGATAGTGAGCGCGCAAAGCTTCGAGGAAGGTGGGAATTGCGTCCTTCCAGGTAGTCAATGAGCGGGATGAGCTCCGAGTCGTGACGCTGTTGCTCAGTTAAGCTGGTTGCTGATACGGCAGAAGGAAAAGTGTCGTCGTCTTCAAGGTCAGTGTTGGCATTTTCGACCGGTGCACGTGAGAGACAGTCGGCGTCGGTGTGTTTCCGCCCAGATTTGTGGACGATGGTGACATCGAAATCTTGTAGCCGAAGGCTCCATCGTGCTAGGCGACCTGAGGGATCTTTGAGATTCGCGAGCAACAAAGGGAATGGTGGTCACTAACTACCCTGAATGGGCGGCCATACAAGTATGGGCGGAACTTTGTTATGGCCCAGACAACAGCGAGGCATTCCTTTTCGGTTGCAGAATAGTTTTTCTCCGCTGGGGATAACGTTCTGCTCGCATAAGCGATCACGCGCTCTACGCCATTTTGCCACTGAACTAATACCGCTCCTAGTGGAACGTTGCTGGCGTCAGTGTGTAATTCCGTGTCAGCGCTTTCGTCAAAATGACCTAGTACAGGCGGAGCCTGGAGGAGGTTTCGGAGGGTGTCGAACGCATGGCACTGATCGGGACCCCAAACAAACGAGACACCGTCTTTTGTAAGCTTGTTGAGGGTTCAGCAATCTTCGAGAAGTTTTTGACAAAGCGCCTGTAATACGCACAGAGCCCCAGAAATCGACGTAGCTCGCGCTTTTTTGTGGGCACAGGAAAGGCGGCAACGGCGCGGGTTTTCTCGGGATCTGGGCGGATGCCAGCATGGCTCACAACGTGACCAAGGAACTTCAGTTCTTCATATCCAAAATGACATTTGTCGGGTTTAAGAGACAACCCCGCTGTTCTAATTGCCTGAAGGACTGCATGAAGGCGTTGGACGTGTTGTTCAAACGTGTCTGCAAAGACCCCGACGTCATCAAGGCAAACAAGGCATGATTGCCATTTGAGCCCCGTGAGAACCGTATCCATCATTCTTTGAAAAGTAGCTGGCGCTGAGCATAGACCGAAAGGCAACACTTTAAACTCGTACAGACCGTCGGGAAGTAATAAACGCCGTATTTTCGCGGTCGCGCTCGTCCACTGCGATTTGCCAGTAGCCGCTACGCAAATTTATGGAGGAAAAGTATTTAGCGTTGCGTATACGGTCCAACGAGTCATCTATCCGGGGTAGAGGATAAACGTCCTTTTTGGTGATCTTGTTCAGTTTACGGTAATCAACGCAAAAACGCAACGTACCATCCTTCTTCTTTACTAGCACAACTTGCGAAGCCCAGGGACTGGTCGATGGCTGAATGACGTCGTCCTGAAGCATCTGCTGGACTTGGTCACGTATAGTATCTTGCTCTTTTTGCGACACCCTATAGGCATGTTGTCAGATGGGTCTCTCAGTAGGTTCCGTGATGATACGATGTTGAGCAAGTGGTGTCTGTTTAACCTCTTGACGTAGTGGCAAAGCAGTCTTGAAATGAGCCGAGTATACGCAAAAGGCTTTCTCGTTGAGCCGAAGGTAGTCTCTACGTTACGTCGAGAGTGCTCACGAAGGCCTCGTCAGGGTGGCCATTCGATGAAAATGAAGCTAACGTAGATGGACCATCGGCATCGGCAAGTTCTTCACAATATGCAATGGCAGTGTGTCTCGTTAGGTGGCGATATTCGTCGCTGAAGTTCGTGACCAGCAGGTGAGCATGCCTATTGCTAGGCTGAACTGATTCCTCGGGCAACACAAGATTTGTTCGTGAAATAAGGAGAGACAAACTGGCCTCTGCAATTACCGCGTCAGACAAGTCCTGTCCCAATTCTACTTTGACAAAGAGGCTGCTTCGAGGCTGGGAGAGTCAGGAGAATCGTCGGTAACACGGAGCGCTCTTTTCTGGAATTGCATACTGTCAGTTGCAGCGCTAAAAGGATCCTCGAACGACACAAGTAATTCACGGAGGTCGATGACGGCGCCGTATTCACGAAGGAAGTCCATTCCTAGAATGACTGGCCGAGAGCACACGCGCAATACGAGGAAAGAGCCCGCAAATGTTGACGTACGTATTCGAATGCGTGCCATGCACATATCAGTAGGCGTCACCAGATGGCCTCCTGCCGTGCGCAACTGAGGTCCTTGCCAAGGCGTCGTAACCTTCCTCAGTTCAGATGCCAGTGTTGCGCTCATTACGGAATAGTCGGCACCGGTGTCGAAGAGGGCGTTAACAGCATGATTGTCGACGAAGACGGCAATTTCGGCAGAAACAATCTTTTTGCTGTCGGAGAACACTGCAAAACCGGAATCGCCCTCATCTGGTCGTTGCGTCGAAGGAGGGTCTTTTACAGTTCGCCGGGCCGCGACTTCACCCCCAGAAGTCGCCGTTCCTAGTTTCCCCTGCGGGGACTTGGTGACCGGCCCCTGAAAGGAGCGGAAGACGATGAGGGCAAACTGGGTGACGTAGACCGGCGAGGCGATGGTGATCTCGACTGGTGGTGCTGAATAGTCGAAGGAGTACGTTGGCCCGTGAGATAGGCTTCAATTTCGCGGGGCGCTCACCGTAGCGCGGGCATCGAGCATCAGGGTGGAAGCCGTGGAGACCTAGTTGCCGGTATTGACAGTTCCGGTATACGTGACCCGCTTCGCCACAGTGATAGCAGAGCGGACGGTTATCTGAGGTGCGCCACGTGCTTGCCTTGCTACCACTTTGTCTTGAGATGGACGGCGGATAGGTGGGTGGGCTCGAAAACTTTGAGCCGAGAGGTGGGCTTGAAGCAGTGTCGTGAAATGGCTTCATAGCCTGGTACCTTGGTCGCATAGCAGTATCTGTAGCCGGTGGCGCAGGGGATCGCAATGCCGCTGCGTATGTCAGGACTGGGGCCTCGGGAATCGGCGGTGCGATTGGGGCTAGGGGTGTGATGGCCTGCCGGACTTCCTGTCTGATTACATCCGCGATGGCTGACACGGGTGGATGGGATCCCACTGCCTGCAGCTGTCGCAATTCGTCCCGAACGATACTTCGAATGAAGTCTGCGAGGGTCTGTCTCTCGCTGTCAGAGCCGATAGAGCATGTGGTGGCCGGGATCTGGCGTTCGTATTGTGACGACCGCTGTTGCAGCGTACGTTCCATCGTAGCTGCCTCACTGATGAACTGGGCGACTGTCGTCGGTGGATTGCGCACGAGCCCAGCGAAAAGCTGTTCTTTTACTCCGCGCATCAAATGGCGCACCTTCTTTTCCTCAGGCATGGCAGGGTCCGCGCGCTTGAAGAGTCGAAGCATGTCCTCGACAAACATGGATACGCGTTCGTTCGGCCATTGGTTTCTGCTGGATATGGCTTGTTCGGCCCTCTCCTTCCTTTCGGTGTTGCGATAGGCGTCACGGAGCTGTCGGCTAAACTCTTGCCATGTTGCAAAGGAGCCCTCGTGGTTCTCGTACCACGTCTTCGCAGAATCCTCCAAGTAGAAATAAACTCGGCGCAGCTTGCAAACATCGTCCCATTCATTGATACTGGCAACCCGTTCAAAGTAGTCTAGCCAGTCATCAACATCCTCGAAGTTGTCTCCATGAAACGGCTTTGGTGTCTGTGGCACGTGAAAAACATGGGCGAGAAGCGAATCATGGCCATCGCTGGTTTGGACCGCCTGGCTTGTCATCGCAGTTGCCATCTTTCTGGGTGTCGATGCCAAGGGACCAAATTCAGGGGGTAACCCACGCAGGCGGCGGCGGATTCTTGCTCTGGGAGATGTAGCTGTCTCCACGATGGCCGACACAGCCGAAGTACACGTACCCAGCGTCTCCACCAGTAATGTCACGAACAAAACAAGACCTGCAGCCAGGAGTTCACTTGAACCAGAGCAACGAAGATGTTCTCTTCTTCTTCGCGCCCCAAAAACGCGTATGAGCCACAGTGGCTCGTTCATCAATGGTGGCATTGATGAATATATATATATATATATTGTCATGACCAAGAAAGACGCTGGCATCGGCGCGCGGGTAGCTAGAGCAAAGAAGGGAAGAATGAAGTCCGAATAAGAACAGTTTGGCAAAACCAGCTGTATGGTCGGCTCCCAAAATCAAGGTATAGCTATTAGTGTATACTTTCTTATTGATTTTTTCTCACTGTCTGAATCTTTGGTTTCTTTCTTTTTTGAATGTACTGTTTCCACTCTACAACTCCCCCCTCTTTTTTGTTGTAAGCAATAGTGCAGTTATCGTCCATATGAGACCATATGTTCTCTTGGCCAATCCCCCAGAGTGGGTATGAGCCATGGATTCTAGGCTACAAACAAACAAACAGCTGGACCGGGATCGGGTGTTGTCTCTTGTTCTCTTAATTACAATGGCGCAGTCTGACAAGTGAACCCTCTGCAGAAAGCCACCGATACGTGTCTTCGTCGTTCGTCGGCCGCGCGGGCTTCCCCATCAAGGAACGTCGTTCACGCTTCCTTAGCGATGGTGTCCACTCGCCGCTTCAGCCACCCTTCAGACCACCTGTGGATGGCGTCCAGGCCTCCCCTGTGGTTCTAGGCCCTGACCTGATTGAAACCCTGCCACCGTTTCACAGCAGGGATCCGCTACGGCTCCTGTCCCTTGGGAATGCCGCTCACGTTTCCCATAGCCTACATTCCCGTTGCGGTACTCTTTCAACAAACGAGCCGCCACGAAATGCCGTCCAGGCTTCCCTGCTCGTCGACCTCACCAGGTTGAGTGCTGAAATTGCTACGTACTCAAAGACCACGATCACTGACTCTTCGGGCTTAACGCCCGACAGCACCGTGGACCAGCGGCATACCATCGCGCTACTCCGCGTCGAGACTAACAAACTGACAGCTTTTTTGCCGAGCGAGCTCCTACAATATTGCCAGCATTGTGTGACGTTTACGCGGTGTTGGATGTAGCTGCCTCATACGAACTTGAGGCAAGCACACTGAAGCAACACAGGTAGCTTCGGTCTTCTCTCATCGAGCTCCCACACCAGCTCAACTGCTTCGCGTCGGTGATCTCTGCGTTGCGACCTGCCACCCCACAATCACCAGCCGTCTGTGAACTACCGCAATTCCACGGAGTCCGGAACAACACCGACAGCTGGGTGGCAACCGTCAACGCGTTAGCAATGCGCGCGGCCTGGACAGATAATCAAAAATGGTATTTGGCCGTACAACGTCTTCGGGATGGTGCAGCAGTGTGGCACGGGTATGAAGGCTGGAAGCAGCAGCCATGGGCGGAGTGGAGCTGCAAGCTCATATTTGCTTTTGGTCGTAATCCTTACCACCTCTTCACCATCACCCCGTCCAACCTGGCTGGTATCGAGGAGCAAGCTCCAGAGGCTTTCAGCCTCGAGGCTGCAGCTGCGCGCTGTAGCTTACCACACGAGAAGTTAGACACTGTCGATACCCGAAGCACGTTCACTGTGGCCAGAGGCCGCTAGTGAAATCGGACCTCTTGACGGGCGTTGCTTCAATGAAACAGCCGCAGAGAATCATCTCGACTGTGCTGCATTGCCCATCACCAACGCACCCCCATTCGCACACCGAGCTGAAGTGGAGCAACAACTCGAAGGTTCCTTGGAGCCCTCCAGCCGCGCGGCAGAAAGCTTCTCCGCCGCGTGGGCACATGTCAAAGAACCCAGGTGGTCGAAATTTTCGGAGCCTTCCGAACTACGGCGTCTCTGATAATCATATACTGGTTTTGGGACGTTAAACCCCACAAATCAATCAATCAAAGCTTCTCCGCCTGTCCTACGATTGATGTCAGACGCAAGTGCGACACGCCACTGCTGCTCACAAAACCCGCACCGGTACGCGACGCCGTCATGTCAGTAGAAGAGGCTGATACCAGTCTTCATACAGCTCAGTTAGAGAATCCAGTCCCAATATCACCTTCACTGAGGCACGTGGAGATACCAGCATCGCCTATGCTTGAACCGCCTACAGTCATGGCGCCGGTAGAGCCCATGGTAACCACTGCTGTTCTCACTGACCAAGATCATGAGGAGAAAGTTGGCGCTCAAGATGCAGACTGCAGCCAATGCGATGACAGCTTCACAAAATGTCCTGCCGCAGCTGCCAAAACTGGCCGTAAACTATGTTATCTGCCACACATCTCAGAAGTTGTACACCCATTCTCAACAGAAGTCAAGGTACATAGCGCGTCTTTTGGCATACTCTTTCAACTACCCTCGTCCGGCGTTCAACGCCTGCCGCTGATTTTGCGGCCCGTCTGAAATGCGCTGTCAGGTGCATGCTTAGCTGCTTCCCACAGAGAGTCTCGGCACGGCCGAGACCGACCACAACGATGCAGCCAGTCTCGACCTCCCCGATAGACTTGTGGAAGACTCTGGCACCAAGTTTCAGTGGGGCCAAGGCCTACTTCCGAGGTGAAGCCAGTATATCGACCGCCAGATCTACCTTTGGCAGATACCGGGACCAAATGGTGGCACGGCCGAGAGCGTCGGCACAACGGGGCAGCCAGTGCCGGCTGCCTGAGTCCACAGCACATTTTCAAGAGACATCGTGGTGTGCAAAAGAGCGGCCAGCTCGAGGCAGCCAGTGCCGTCCACCAGGGACGCTTCCCCCAGACCGCCGCTCCATGTTGCATTGTGGTACGGGCTGACCACCACGCTGCAGCCAAGCCCGCCCACCAGAAACTTTGCCGCCAGCTCCGCGCGTGCGCAGTCAAGACCGATTGTCGTGACTAAGAATGACGCTGGCGCTTCGGCACGTGGGTAGCTAGAGCAAAGAAGAGAACAAAGTCAGACTAAGAAGAGCTGGCCCAGGATCAGGTGTTGTCTCTTGTTGGCTTCATTACAATATATATATATATATATATATATATATATATTGTTACCTAAAATGAGACGGGACGGGACCATTTGGTAGTGTATTTACACCGATACGCAATATATATATATATATATATATATATATATATATATATATATATATAGGCAAGCTAACTGAACTGCAATGTTTGCAATGTTATTACTCAAAGCCTTCTTCGTAAAGCCGACTATAAACACTTAGACTGCCTTTTATGGTTATACAATAAACACAAATATTCAGTGTTAAAAAGCATACGCAGCTCGAGTATATCTATTGGTGGCTCAGTGAGGTGATAAAGCAAGGGTGCTTGGCATGCATAAGTTTTTGTAGACACAAAAACACAATATATTGAATACAATTGTACCCGTACCAGTGCACACATCTCATGCAGGATGCAGACATATACATGTTTCAGCCACTTGCAATGGAAGTTGGCATCGCTAAACCATATAAGTTCAGCCTCACCTAGCTCATTTTAAGCTCTCTGATTATACAAAAATCACAGAACTGCTTTGGTAATCACAGAACTGCTTTGGTAATAATCGTTTCCATTATTGACAAATATCTTTTCACACCTTCTAAAAGTAGACATATATTGTTGTCAGATAAATGTCAGGAACATGTACCACAACACAGGTTTTCACTCAACTGAGAACAAACACATTTATTATAGTGTTTTATACATGTAATTTTCATTTAAATTGTAGTTTAGAGCATTTTACCGGCAATATTCGACCAGGTAAGGTACATCTTTTTGTGGCTGAAAAAAGATAACATTAACGGATTAGCCATAACCCTAAGAAGCTTCACCACATATCAAAACTTTAGGTTTCAATTTTTAGGTATCTTTCTAGTTAATGGAGACTGCATTTATTTCTCAAAAACACACTTTTGAAAACAAAATAAACTGGGAGCCGACAGGTGCAAACACGCAGTGGAATATTCAGGGTGAACAGTGGAAATGCTGGTAATCACAGAACTGCAACAAAGATAGGCTGACCAACGTTTCGATAGGAGACCTCTCTTCGTCAAAAGTGTCTTGCCTTCTCATCCTTGGCTTGTTAGTTTCAAGGGGGTTAGTAGAGATGTCATCTCCAGGGGGTGGCGCGTGTCCCTTTTGGTAATTGTCGTCTGAACAGAAAAAAAACTTTAAAGCAAAGGAGTGCAGTCTTCGCTTCAGTTCAAGTTGGGTGTATGTGATCCAAAATGCTCTCGGAGGGTGGAGAAAAAAAATAAGAGGAAACACGCAAAGTAGGAGCGGTGTGCTGCCAAGGGGTGGTCGCTACAGACACAAAAAAAAGCAAAGAGCTTGAAAGCTCCAAGCCAACAAAAAGGCGCAAAATAGAATCAGGCAGCGTGTTTTTAAATGCCAAGACGTCAAAGGTAATTGATACCAGATATGTTCAGAAGAGCATGTGTTTATTGGGGAAGGTCATTGGTTAAAATATGTTTTCACTATTTCTTTAGGTGGCCCGACCACTGTAATTGCCTCAAGAACTTGGCGGCATGTTGGCAGAGAAATGGGGAAATTCAGAATGCAAAGGAAATAAGCAACGACGAGAGAAACACAAAAAGAAAGAATAAAATGGTAAAAGGCAGGTTGGAGGTAGGCGGCACGCTAGCGTTAACAGACGGAGAAAAAAAGGAGACGCAGAGAACTTTGTGGGTTGGCAATGACTTTAACAATGCACGGTAGGTGCGTTTTTTATAGCGACAAAAGGGAAAAGAAAGCTGTGGTTGAAAGGTACTAGAAAATAAAAACTTCGTGGTGGTGTTTATATGGACACGTGTATATCTATACTTAAAGCAGCGCTGACATCAAATTTCAAGGTCGAGGTGTGGCCATCATTCGATCGCTTGGTATACATAGGTCTTCTTAGCCAAATCAGAACGGCATCCGTCACGTTAAAGTTAATCTAATTTGATTCCAAAGAGTGCAGAAAATCAAAGGAGAAAAAACAAAAAGTAGACTGCTCTGCGACATCAACACCAATGCTACGTGTTCGGTGTGATAGATTCCACAAGTACCAACCTCAGTGACGATGCCCTAGTAGCGATGACGTGTACGATGCGAGTGTTCTTATGGTGGCGCCGACTGGCGTCGAAGCGCTGAAACGCACTCGCTTGTCGCGTCTGATCTTTGTCGCACCGGTTTGAATGATTTCGTGAAGTTATCAATATCAAAACCTCCTTTACAAACAGGCGAACAAAAAAGCATGATTAAACGTGTGCTTGTCAGTCAGCATGTCAGGGAATTTTCGTAAGTTGCAGTCGTCTAGTTTGAAGCACGGCAAAAACGCAATTTAGGTGTCTTTTCATATCACCGATGTGTTACACATCAGCACGACCACAAGCTATCAAAAGAGGAACAGCGTATAGTCAGTTATCATCGCTAATAAGTAACAGCAGGTATCATTGGATTTTAGTTCATCTGTAGACTTTGCGTCCACGTAAAAGTGGTAATACCGTGTTAAACGCGAAAGGCTGGATAGGTGGGGCCATCTGGAAGCGCAAAAAAGAACCTGGTAAGCAGGAAATGTATTTCATCTCTGCTGATGCTCATTCGCAATAGCTAAATTGCATTGACCCTTCTGCGTATACCTGAATGCTTTGCACGCCAAGACACACCATTATAGCTAACTGAGACCCACGAGCTAACAAGGCTGAAGCGTGCATCCACGGGCACCTCTGCAGTGCTGCTTGAAATGGCGTCCGCTTCGGAATCAATGTTCTGCAAAAATCCGATCGAAGCGAAAATATATCGCGACGCCGCGAATTATTATTGCTATCTATCGTATTGAACCAGAGTCGACACTTTGTACGGCGACGACAGCAATGCAGGTGACAAGGCATGGCTAAGTGTGTCCGCCTAGCAGACGAAATGTTTGCGGAGCAGCTGAGCCTGACGTCACTCTTTTCTGTGGAGAAGTGGTGGTCAGCTATGGCGGGATCTAGAGGTGACCACGAGGTAGCGCCACTGCTGGTGCTGCCAGCGCTGAAATGTCGGGATTGCCGGCCGTTTAAAATAGAGCTAGAGTCCAGTGATATAAATCAATAAAAGCGTTATTTATTAATCCCACAGTTGCATTTAAGTCGCGAATCAGTGCTACGGGGTCTATAGATACTCGTGGACGCAAAAATCTTGGCATGAGTAAGTTTGATGTCAGTGCTCCTTTAAAATTTATAACATTAGAGAGAAAATAATAGTACACTAGGTAGGCTAGGAGTGATTCTATTGAATACCGGTTATGTCTATTTGAAGGTCGAACCTTCTCGTCTCTAACTGCTACTGCAATCATGCTGTGGCTTTCAGCAATTCCAAATTAACACGTGCTAGGTTAATTCCTCATGAGTGCGGGGACTTAAATTTGTGCATCAAGTAAGATTACATGTATTTCCTCTCTCGTAGTGACCAAAAAATAATTTATGGAATGTAAAGCTTTACTTGGTTGAAACTGTGGTCCTGTTGGTGGAAGTGACCAGCTACTGCTTTCGGTAAATTTCGGCTTGTGTCGGCACGGTGGCCGTTCAATCTTACGTGAATTGACTGCCCAGTTTCGTCTATATATTGCTTTTTACAGCTGGAAAACTCAGGAAAGTATATTATGTTGTTTAAAGTGCAGGTGAAACTCGTTGTGACCTTGTGAATGTACCCAGATTCTGCTTTTCAAGCTGGTATAAGGTGTATATGTTTGCAGGGTGAGCACCTGGGCCATCCAAAGAGACCGGACGTCCTAGTCTAAGTTTTCTGTGAATAAGCTTGTTTTTAAGTTAGCGTTGCAAATTCCACGTGCCACGCATTGCCAATTCACGCAAAACTCAAAGCAAAGACAAGGACAACGTCTGGTTCCTGTGGCCGGCCCAGATGCTCCACCTGAAAAATTGTACAGCTGGCTAACAACTTAAAAAGCACACACTCTGAATACATTCACGAGGTCACATCAATCTTTACCTGCACTTTAAACAACCTAATATACTTTCCTCAGTGTGCCAGCTGTATAAAACAATATATAGGCGTAACTGGGCAGCCAATTTGCGTAACATTGAACGGCTATCATGCAGACACAAAGCGCAATTTACCGAAAGCAGTAGCCAGCCACATCCACCAACAGGACCACAATTTCGACCAAGCGAAGCTTTACATTATACAAAATATTTGCGGTCCCCACGAGAGAAGAAATACATAAAATCATAATGGATACACAAATTTAAGTCCCCACACCCATCAGGAATCAACGTAGCACGTGGTAATTTGGAATCGCTGAAAGCCACAGCATGCATGATTGCGGTAGCATTTATAGATGAGAAAGGTTCGACCTTCAAAAAGACATAACCGGTATTGAATAGAATCCGATCAGGAATCGATGTAGCACGTGGCATTTTAGAATCGCTGAAAGCCATAACATAATTGCGGCAGTATTTAGAAACGATAAAGGTTCGACCTTCAAATAGACATAACTGATATTACGTGGCATCGCTCCAAGCCTACATATTGCACTATTAGTATTATCTCTAAATTTTTGAAATTTTAAATAGAGATATACGTGTGTCTATATACACACAACCACTCAGTTTTTATTTTCCAGATCCTTTCGACCACGGCTTCTTTTTTTTTTGTCGCTTCAAAAAACACTTCCACCATGCATAGTTAAAGTCGTTTCCAACCCACAAAGTTCTCTGCTTTTCTTTTTTTTTCCCTCGTTTGTTAACGCTAGCGGGCTAGCTACCCCCCACCCGCCTTTTACGATTTTTTTTCTTTCTTTTTGGGTTTCTCTCGTCGTTGCTTATTTGCCTTGCATTCTGAATTTCTCTCTTTCTGGGCCAACATGCCGCCAAATTTCATTTATTTATTTATTTATTTATTTATTTATACTAATTCCTAAAGCGCCCTCTGGGGGCATTGTTGTAGGGGTGCTTACAAATTCAAAGTACAATTAAATCAGTAGGGACGCGTTGAATTGCACGGCACACAAAAAATAAGAACCAACAAAAATACCTAAATCACAGCATACAATATCATTGCGTAAACACATACTCCTTTAAAAGGGAAGGAAACGCTGTGGAAGCGGTGGTCACAATGTTTATTGGAAGGCTGTTCCATTCATGTATAGATTTAGGGAAAAAAAGGCATTTGCATACGTTGATGTTCGGCACATATATCCACACACTTTCAAAGGATGGCCCCGTCGTGACGAGATGTATGTTGGTGGTCTGATGTATTTGTTTTTATCGATCCAAGTTTTGTCGTTTATTAGGTTGTAGAAAAGGCATAGCATGATATATTTACGCTTTGAGGAGAGTAACGGCCAACCATGTGAACTAACAATTTCGCTAGACCTTCTGGGGAAGTCGTAATCACCCGTAACAAACTGGGTGGCACGTTTCTGAATGCGCTTCAATGCATCAATACTTAACTTTGTGACCGGGTCCCAGGCAGTACAAGCATATTCTAAAATCGGGCGTACATTTGACATGTAAAGAACTTGTTTAGGAACAGAGGGGCGGTTCTGAAATTGTGGCGTAGGAAGTTCAGCACGCGGCTGGCTTTAACTGATACCATGCGACCATGATCATTCCACGATAGTGTGCTGTTGATGACAACGCCTAGATACTTGCATTCACTTACCATCGATAATGGTATCTTTTTCAAGAAGTAATTTGTCATAAAAGGTTGCTTTTTCTTGGTAAACATAACGACACAGCATTTTGACACGTTAAGCTGCATTTTCAACGTACTGCACCATGCTATTACTGAGTCGAGGCCTTTTTGCAGTTGTTCGGAATCTTGAGTGAACTTAATTTCACGCTAGATGCAGCAGTCATCTGCGTATAACCTCACTTGACTGTCCACGCATACAGTAAGATCATTGATATAAATCAAAAAGAGAAGCGGCCTCAGGACGGAGCCTTGTGGCACTCCTGAAATGACGTCTACATGTGACGATGACGCGCTATTGATGATGGTGCATTTTTTCCTGCATGAAAGATAAGCTTGTAACCATGCCAGTGAGTTAGCAGATATATTGGGACACGATAATTTCAGTAAAAGGAGCGAGTGTGTAACAGTGTCAAAAGCCTTGCTAAAGTATAAAAAAAATGCAATCGAGTTGTCTTTCGTGTCCTTCTTGTCTCTGTGTCGTCGTTTTGTTCTCGCGCTATAACTATCGACGGAATTTAACGTTGCGGCGATGTCTTGTGTAAATTCTACGAGTTTCGGATCGCAGGAAAACCCTTTCCCGAAGCCGTGCTGTGTTGGACAGAACAAAATGTTAGTCTGAAGATGCTTTGCCAAGTTCGAGTATATAATATGCTCAAGTGTCTTACAGGACACACACGTTAACGAAATGGGCCGATAGTTGCAAGTACTTGACTTGTCAGCACACTTGAATATAGGAATTTCAATTGCTCGTTTCCAGTCATCAGGTCATGCACCCTGCAATAAAGAATTTCTGAACACAGCTGTAAGAAATGGGCTAATTGAAAAGGCACAGTTCTCTAAAATGAAGCTTGATATTTGATCTAGCCCTGATGCCGAGTTCGTATTAAGGTTTTTTAAAAGAGATGTAACACCTTGCTCTGAAATTTCAAACTCCGCCATTTCCGATAACGTTATTGTGTTGCACATTGTAGTTTGAACCACTGACGAAACCGAAAACACAGACTGAAAGTACCGGTTAAAGCATTCAGTTTTACTTATACTGTCCGACAAGTATTTAGTACCATCGTTTATATCAGGAATACCACCAGAAACCTTTGTCTTTCTTTTAACGTATTTCCAGACGAGTTTCGGGTTAGTTTTCACCTTAATACTCAGATGACTCAAGTACGCTCTCTCTGCTTTCCTCAGATCTTTGGTTATCTTCTTACCAAGTAGTTTCATCTGTTTGTATGTTTCAAGGTCTGACGTGTGATAATATTTGCGATAGAGACGATCTCTTCTGTTTATGAGCACTCGGAGTTCCTTATTTAGCCAAGGTTTATCATTTCGTCGTTTGGCTGATATGACTCGCGATGGTACAAAAGTTTGAGTTAGAGATAACAGTTTTGTTTTTAGCCCATTCCACAAGCCATTCACGTCAGAACACGAGCATAGTTCTTGAAATTAGGTAAATAAGAGTCTAGATTTGTTGAAATAGAAGCGTAGTCTCTTTTTTTATATAGAAACACATTTCTGGGCCCTGAAGCTTGTTGTTGAGCTGCAGCTAAGCACATTTTAACAAGGACAACGTCGTGATCAATGATACCTGGTACTGTAACAACAGAGCAAGCCAGCGTTTGATCATTGCAAAAAACAGGTCTAATACGTTTGCACTAGTACTGCACTCCCTCGTGGGGGCTGTCACAAGCTGATATAACTGATGGGCATTCCCGATTTCTTGAATAGCTCTGTGTAGCAGTGACTCACTGTGAAATATCGGTTCGAATTAGGACCATGCAACATCGGCTAGGTTAAAATCACCGGCTACCATTATGTATGTTGTAATGAGGGTTGACAAATTATTGCTTAAAGTAAATAAAGGCTGGGGTGCTGTATTACTAAAGGGTCTGTTGAAGGAACCAACAGCCACAGAGGCAATTCCGTTGAGTGGGCCACCTAAGGGGATAGTGGAAGCCTATTTTAACCAATGGCCTACCCATTAAACAACTTCTCTTTCGAACACATCTGGTGCTGCTTACTTTAGACATCCTGGCATTGAAAAGTACGTCGCCTGCTTCTCTGTCACCAATTTTTGTAACCGCTTTCTTGTTATCAGTTCCATTCATAAATGTTTGAGAACAGGCGTAAGCCGTTATCGTCAGACTCTTTCTGTTAGCTGGACGCGGTGACCGTCTGTGGGATTCGAACTTTCAAGCTGTTTGCTTTTTTCGTGTCTGTAGTGGCCAGCGATCCTAATTTGCGTGTTTTCTCTTTTTGTTTTCTCCACCTACCGAGAACTCTGTGAATTGCTACCAGCCAACTTGAAATGAAGCGAGGACTGCACTTCTTTGCTTTGGAGCTTTTTTTTTCTTTTCAGATGGTGATTTTCAACAGGGACACACGCTACCACCAGGAGATGACGTCTATATTACCCCTTTAGAACTAACATGCCAAGGATGAGAAAGCAAGACAACTTTGATGAACATAGGTCCTCCTATAAAAACGTCAGCAAGCCTATCTGAGGAACTTCCACTGCTAACCGTAACTGTCTCACTTTTCACAACAGCTTTTTCTGATTCCAAAGCAGTTTTCATGGAATTCGAAACACTATGAGCTAGTTATATAAGCTCTGCACGCGCAAATTAGCCATCTGATATACGGTATGCAAAGTATATCAGAGGGACTTGTGGGGCTTTACAGGCTCTTACGGAGTATAAAGGAAGGAACATTCATACCTTTATAACTAACTCAGAATGCATGCAACAATAATTACCAAGAGCAAAAAATTGAGAATGTAGTAAACAACACCAGCACACAATACGTAGAGCTGCTCAGAAACAGGTTTTGTTAAAATACTTGATATTGCAGTAAATTAGGAATGCAAATACACAGCACCAGTGCACTAGTACAGCTGCCCAGTTGGCACCGAACTGCTGTACTTAACATGCATCATGGAAGCAAGACCACAGCCCACAACTAAAATACCCTTCACGTAACCCTTGACTGCTGCTACGCCTGCGAGTCCACACCGAACGTCAATGCATCTGCAAAAGGCAATCTTTATTAAGGCCAGCAATTGAGCCCGTCTGACGCGATCAACTCATGGGCTCGCGGGCTGAGCTCCCTCAGCCCGCGAGCCCGTTGAAGCAATCGGTGCCTTTCAGCCTGGCGAGTCTTACGCAATGCGTGGGAACGTCACTCGTGCTTGGCTGCCGCCACGTGCAGCAATCGGCGCCTTCCTGTCTGGCGAGTCTAACGCAATGCGTGGCAACATCCCTCGTCCTTGGTGCAACCACGCGCAGCGGCGGGCCCCATTGGAGGATTCCACCATCACGACCAGTGGCGGTTCTGGTTGAACGTTTGGTTACTCAAAGGATTCACCCAGTGCCTACGAAAAAAGTCCTGTGGCGCGTGGCCAGCAGTAGACTTATGTGTCCGAGAAGGCATCTCGGCTCTTCGAGTACCTAAGCTGTCAGCCCCAGTGCCGAATTTGTAGCGCTTCTATTTCTATGCTGTACATAAACCTCGCCTAGTTGTCACCGTCGTCTCGTACGCCCGTCTATCAACTCTGCGCAGAAGCATTTGCGAGCTGAGTCACACACACGCTACCAACGGCTGGTGACCATTTTGGCGGAGTTCGGAGCAGTGGCGCCTTCGGGACAGTCTTGGCGTCTCACCTTCGTAACACGGCTGAACTGAAGGCCCCGAAATCAAACCGTGGCTGTAGTGGCCACAATTTCGATTAAGGAGGAAATGCTTGACACTTGTCTGCTTAGACAAGGATGCATTTTAACGAACCCCAGGCGGTCAAAATTTCTGTAGCCCTCCACTCCAGTATCTCTGATAATTATATCATGGTTCTAACACGTTAACCTCAGTAAATATTATTCTCATTACACTTGACATGAAATAAAGCAGGCAGATGATACTATGTAGTTAAAAAAATTCACCAGTGAACCCCCCCCACCCATTCATGGACTCACGTTACAATATTCTACTATGCCTTCTATCAGTTATCATTAGCAATGGTAAACTTGAGTGTATCAATGTCAAATATCCCACATGGTTAGGTATTGGCGAAGTTTGGTATGAAGATGTACGACAGTTGGAAATCACTTCACTGCACTTATGAAATGAACTTCCCAAAGTAATGAAATAACTAAGGCAACAAAAACATAGTAAAATAAAATATTCAGTGAAGGTTCCGGTAAAGATAAAAACATTAATGTGCTACATTTTATGACAACACAAAAAGTGTTTTTAAATGACCAATTGCAAAAAAGGCATCAATTAAAACATGATATGCGAGTCTGGCGGGTAACTCACTCAATAGATCTTGAAAACACGAAACATGCAATAAAGATCTTAATAAGTAGCACTGACACATTCATAAATGCACTGTCTAGTTGAATTGAAATTCAGCCTTACGAACAGAAGAATCCCCTTGACAGATTGTGTCCAGGGGGACACAAAGAAAGGAAATAATGCTGTCATCTGCCCAATCAACCAAGAATATTGAAATTTTCGTAACTGAAATAAGCAGGTATGCCTGCACCGAAAAGTTTGAGGCAGTCGTGTTTGTACACAGTCCCTCTTGGAAAAATTCTTTTATTATCTTTATGCTCCTAAATATTTTGTTCCAAAGTTTGATTTTGCTTTTCATGATTATGCATACAAGGCAAATGGGATCAACAAAATATTACTCCCTAGCGGAACGAGCAGTCGGTTCTTGCTATCGCCAGCGACTAGCAAGAGTAATCATTTTAATGTTTGCCCATGCCTTCGACCAACGGTCAGAATAAATGCACAAAATCAGAAAGTGTGTGCTAGTGCTCGCTGTCCTGCGCACATAATAATGCAAGTCGCAAACTGAATTTCCAGCAGGATATCTGAGCACAGGCGTGCTAGAATTCTTACAAGGGATATTATGTAGAAATGTGAGTGGCTAAAATATTTAACACATACATGATCGCCTGCTGTGGTCACTATTAGGTTCAAAAATGGAACCTAATGGCACCACTGACAGTGATACTGATTGTCTCACATTGCTTCCTCTTGGATAAATAGCTATCAGCAGAGGTGGCTTTTAAATACATAACTTACTGCGCTGGCTTCTTTTTAAGGAAAAACAAAAGGGTTAATTTTGAACAACCTGAACCTTTGTGCTCCTTGAATACAGCTACCAGGTGGCTCTGTGCAGCTCGCTTTCCACAGGAACGAGAAGCCATGCGCAGCTCCGGTGTACCAGCAGTCAAGTTTTCCACGAGCCAGCATTGATGATAAACTAGACCAGACGTCTCCACACTCTCTTCCTACGACGAGCATGTATAGACTGTGAGGGAATCAAAAAAACAATTTACTGACATGTCTGTAAGTGAAGCGGAATTTGGAACTCTTTTTAGATTAATTAGGAACGCTGTGTTTTAAAACAGCAGGATGTACAAAAACCAGACATGTTACAACGAAAACATCTTCAATATATTTGGCGAACATAGCTGCAACCTTACGAAAGAATATGCATTTTCCACATAACAGATGTGTCACAAAATATACCTAAATAGCGCTCTGGCATAGTGCGTATACATGCCAATTCAGCGATAGGACAGCCCATACATGATGATATGCACTTTCATCTACTATTCATTGGAGGTATCACACAAAATAAATTACGAATATTATTTTGAGCATCTAATGTAACTTTCTTCCGGCTGCCTACATTAGGACGATTATACCTTTAACATCAAAAATTGGTTTCACTAAATTACTATTGTTAACTGATAACTATGGCAATTAAATCAATGATTCCAGGTGGCTGAAAAGACAGTTCCCCTCACTCATTCCTCCCATGCTTCTCATTAAAGGCTGTTTAATGAATAATGAAAAAAAGAGGAAATACTAAGACGGACAAAGCACCCATCTTGAACTACATACCATCCGAATAACGCGTACAAGCTTCTGCAATGATCTCCAGTAACAAGAAACCTGGAAGGCATTTGCCACGATTTAGAAATGCAAAATAAAGAGTTGATGAGACTGATTTCCGAAGTTGCATAATTGCTTCAATGCCAACCGCTTGAAAACGTTTGGTCTATATTCATGATTGTCAGATGAATATATTGTCCAATTTTCTATTTTCACAGTAACACGTGCGTGTCTTATGTATGCAATTTATGGCCTATAACATTATTGCAAGCTTTGAACGTTAAATAATATATTCGTTTCTGCAAACACCACAGATCCACTCTACAACTGTAGCGCATGCCTAGAGAATCCACTTAAGCTTGTCATCTGATGTGAAGACAATGAAAACAACATGCCGACCACAATTAAAAGCAAATGACAGCATGACATTTTGGCCCGCACACAAGAGCCTTGTTCACAAGTGACAAATATTGTGCTTTTATTTGTGGCCAGTGTGTTGTTCTTAATGTTTTCATGTGTGTTTCTGACCAGAAGGTTATAAGATTGTCACTATTTTTGAACGCCAATGAAGGTGGTAGTCTAAACAGTTCTTATTGTTCGTACAAGTAAACGTGCTCAGCAAAGTTTACGAGCCCAGCACGCTACCACTGTGCCACTCTGCTGCACACTCAGCAAAGTTTGAACACCAAGTTTCGGTGAGGCACATACAATATTTAATGAGCCACAACAAAATAGTGAAATCTAAGCATAATGAAAACAAGCTGGATAAAATGAATTGTGCCATACAGCAAAAACTACTGATCGAAATAGGGCTCACACAGTTAAGCTACAGCAATTCGGCCACAATAAGCCATGAAAATGTTGTTCGAAAATACAGCTCAAGTTTAACGAACGGCTCAAAATTTATGGATTCTGGACGCATCAGGCAACATATGCTGCAGGTGTATAACGAAAGCTTAGATTTGACTAAACGGGCTGTATAAACGTCTTAGCATGGATGCAAGCCTTTTGAGCCGTATCTACAACGAGGCAACATGCTGCACGCGAACTCGAGTAACACGGTAGCTCAAAGATGCGTGCCGGAGCAGATGCATACACCGGGATATGTTCGGCTACCCGTCGGCATTTCTGATAGCAGTTTAAAAAAAGGACGCACAACATAAGAAACTGTCTTAGACTGATTGACTCTTATAGCACACAATACAGACAGGCATGCAAAAAATATCCCCGATTTAACAGATCCATGCATACGTGCCCTAGGCGTGATCAACGCTTACTGCTAACAAATGCCGTCTTCGGCCAACAATTATTTAGCCAAAATATTGGCCCATCAAGAGCAGGGCTCCCTGCTAACACAACACCACTGCTGACAGAGGCGGACGCCGTCACAGCTCTGCTCAAATCCTCTGCCAAATTTCCACTGCGTACGCACGCGCCATGTTTTTCACATTCCGAGGCATGCTTCAATCGAAAGAAAAAGCTCGCCCATGCTTAACTTCCCACAAAAACGCCTTCATCCTGAAGAAATGACACATAAAAACAGGTTCGCTACGTTAAAAACCTTCACTTAGTATTTATATGTAACGAAAAATGTGGCACGGCGTCGTTATCACACTGTCGGAGTTAATAAAGCCCTGACAGCAGGAATCTGGTGCATACCTGACGAGTGCTCAAAAATACAAAGCCACACGCCCTCGCTTGAGTGGAGTTCATCTTCGTAATAAGCCGCACCAGCAGAACACAAAACACAATCGCATAGCGCAGGCACACGTCGGAAAACGAGATAAATTATTGCCGAACCGATCAGCTGCGACGCCCCCGACGACCAGCAAGCATGCCCAAACACTTATCATGGTTGCAGCCTCACAGACATACATTGGTGCACTAAAAAGCTTTGGTGATGCGTTTAAATATAAAAAACATCATACGGAAAGATATACAGTTTATATATGTAAAGTGGAAAATGAGTTTATCTCTATGAAAAAAACATAATAGTAAACCTTCACCACGCGAAGTTTGAAACAATAGCAGGTACAACGCAATTTCGAACAAATGAACAACAGCGGTAATAATCACCCAAAAACACTCATGTCTTTTGAGCTCAAATATGCTATTGTTGACGCACACATTTACACACGAGATTTTGTTGCAATGATTGATGATTCTTAAGCATAGGCTTGTCCACCACGGGGGAGGGGCGGGGGAGGCCCCTGGTTACTTAGGGGGCAGTGTAATGCCTTATAGATACATAGAGAAATATAGAGGGGACACTGTAACTTGAAGGCGGTTGCAGTGCCCCCTCCTGATCGCTTCATATATCGCCTCTCCCCCTTGAAGGAATGCAAACTTAATAGGTAGCAAATACAAACTTGCGGCACGGGATGCGGTGTCCCAGAATATATATGTAATATATATATATATATATATATATATATATATATATATATATATATATATATATATAGTCTAGTAGATCCTCCGTGAGCGGTCACAACGTGGTTTATTTCGACGTTTCGGCCTAGAGTCTGGCCTTCATCAGGAATAAAGATACAGTTTGTCTGTGCTCAGCTTTATACAATCTCAAATCAGAGGGCAAGGAAAGAGGGGAAAAAGGAAAGAAAAAAAGAAAAGAAAAGGAAAGAAAAAAAAGAAAAAAGAGAAAAATAATACACGGTGGACGCCCCTCGGGTGCCCCCCTTCCACTTTTCCCTCCACTTCCCCCCCATCTCTCTCCCCCTCTATATATATATTGTATTGGAGAAGAGGGAGAGAGACAGTATCTAGTTGGACCACCTGAAAGACGACTACGACGAAGAGCTGCGCACGTGACAGTGACTGACGCCTTTTGAACCAGGCAGTTCGTTTTATTCAATATACCCCCTTATGATTTGGTGGAAGTGCTGGGTAGTCTTCGAAGCTGGAACTACGAAGTCGCACCTTACCTGCAGTGCCAGCAATGCTGGAAGAACCCTCCACCCAAGGTACCTCGCAAGTTCCCGCCTCTACATGTCCCCGCGTGTGGCCACTGCGTCACCCACCGATCTTCAGCGGCACTGACGGCCAAGACGTTGAAGATTGGCTGGCTGCTTACCACAAGGTGAGCGCAGCGAACAAGTGGGACGATGCGGCTAAGCTGACCTATGTAAGCTTTTACTTGTCCGGCGTCGCTAGTCTCTGGTTGTGCAATCACGAAGCCAACATTTCCAGCTGGGATTCATTGAAGGCCTCCTTTTCGCAAGTCTTCGACCGCCCTGCTGTGCGAAAACTCCGCGCAAAACAACGACTTCGTGAGCGCGCTCAACAACCAGGAGAGACCCTTATCAGCTACATTGAAGACGTTGTTGACTCGTGCAAGCGGGTAAACCCAGCGATGCTCGAAGCCGAGAAAATCAAACAAATCTTCAAGGGCATATGCGATGACGCATTTCAAATGTTGTTAGCCAAGGACCCACAAACCATTGCCAAACTCGTCAGCGTGTGCCAGAGTTTTGACGAATTGCGCAAGCAACGCGCCCAAACACGGCGCTCTCTCGAACAACGTGATACGATCGCGGCCTTTACTCTCGGACACTAGAACGACATGTTGGCTCGCATAAAGCAGTTCGTGCGTGAGGAAGTCGCTCGGCAGCTCTCCATTTTATCGAGTGCGCTCGAGCCAGCACAGATGCATCCTTTGGCCCCATATCATCTGACCCCGGCCATAAGGCACGTCATACAAGATAAGATAGCGGACGCTTTGCCTTTCGCTCATTCACCACCTCTGGAGGCCGCACCCTTGACGTATGCGCAAGTCGTTGCAGACAGAGCACCTTGACAGCCCACTTATGCTACCTCACCGATCCCTGTTTGGTGTTCGCCAGTTCCGTTCAGCAGGCCGATTGCAACGTTTCCGAATCCGTGGCGCACCGCAGACAACCACCCGATTTGCTATTCTTGCGGTTACGCAGGACATGTGGCTCGCTTGTGCCGCTGCCGTCTTCTCGTTCAGAGCGACACCATGCAAAGACTGCCGCGCGACTGAAGACAGATTGCCGCACAACTGATTGCCGTAGAGCTGAACTTGAGACAGTGACTGACGCCTCTTGAACCTGGCAGTTGGTTTTATTCAATAAACCCCCTTGTAATATATATATATATATATATATATATATATATATATATATATATATATATATATATATATATATATATATATATATAGTTCAGTAGAACCTCCATGAGCTGTCACAACGTGGTTTATTTCGACCTTTTGACCTAGAGTTTGGCCTTCATCAGGATTAAAGGTACATCTTGTTGGTGCTCACCATTATACAATCTCAAATCAGAGGGAAAGAAAAAAGGAAAAAGGCAGAGAAAGAAAAAAAAGAAGAAAAAGAAAAGAAGAGAAAAAACATTCTTTTACACATACGTGTGCAAAAAAATTTATAGTGCACCGGCGCACTGCGGCCGCCACCTTCCGCTTCCTTCACTCTCGCTAGCAGCAAGCAGGATCGGCCAGTGCTCTCTGGTCTAGGAGGGGACGACGTCGAAGAGTGGCTCAAGACTTAGTATCGTCAGCGACTTGAACAGGTGGGTTAATTCAAAGAAGTTGCGCAATGTCCCCTTCGACCTGTATGCTGTACCTAAAACCTCCTTTTGGAATCATCAACGACATCTCTCTAACTGGAGCACATTTACGCAGAAGCTTCACACAATTTCCGGGTGCCCCTCTCTCCCCCATTTCCTGCTGAGGCGGCGAAGAAGAAGCTGGCTGAGCGCATTCAACTTCCCGATAATTCCTACACCTCTTACATTGAGCGCAAACTTTCATTGTTCAAGCGGGCAAACTCTGCCATGTCCCAGGCTGACAGCAAGCGCAATATTGTTAAGGGCTTAAACACAGATGTTTTGACACCATTAATACGCGGAAATTTTGCCAACTCTTCAAGACGTGATCACCATATGTCAGCGTCTTGAGGCTCTGCAGACTCTTTGCCTCTGCTACGATACGCACGACAGTTGTCTTCCCGCGGCCTTCTACTTAAAGACGCGTATTCACGACAACAAACGTGGAGAACTCCATAAGCGTTGCTGTTTCTGCGCTCCACAGTCGCCTCTACCTGCTTTTTCGAAAAAATGGAGGTACACGATTAAGCAATAGATTGTGTCTGCATCACGTCTAACGAGCTCTGATTGCCTCGGCGCTCGTCAGATGCCAACGTACAGCGACGTTGCGGCGCTCATTGCAGCTACTACATCCCAACGCGTGCACCAGCAGACTATACACCTGTCACAACGTTGGTACCCCAGATGCGTCTAAACCAATCCTATGGCTCGCAGTGACCTCCTCGACCTTTCTGGTACTACTCCGGCTACCACGGGCACATCTCTCGGTTTTGCCGTCGACGCCAACAGGAAAAGCAACGTGGCTATAGTATAGACTCCTGAGGAATATGCAAGCATCCGCCCGACTCTGACTTACGGCAGTCCTACCACTGTTCTTTTCACTGTTTGCCCTCGCTTCCTTACAGTGATGTATTCCTTTGAATTCGCGTCAGTCATACCACTGGTCACCGTCTTCAAGCCACCGTTCAGTGTCGCCTCTGAAACCCGCCTCCCATGTTTCGAACGCCCATTCAGAAAACGTCCTGCAGGAGCTCTTGGAGGGCAACGTGCATCCGCCGGACAGCCAACAAGTCTTCTGGAGTGGCCATCGAACTTATTAGTAGTATTAGTAGAAGGTGTACGTGTTGAAGCTCTTGTAGACACTAGCGCTGCCATTTCGATTATTCACGCTGACTTTTGTGCCTAACTCCTAAACGTGACCAGGCGTTACTGTGGCCCATCTCTCAGAATAGCGATAAACACCATCATTTGTCCCCTGGTACAGTGTACGGTTCGTATACTGCTCCAAAGCTGCTCAAGAAAAGCAATAATCCTGCTCCCTGAGCTCCTTAAAACGACTGAAGCCCGATTCCACCCCTGAATAGCAATGCACGTGCTGTTGGCCTTTCGGAATGTCCAGAAAGGTATTTTCGACGTTTCACAAGCAAAGAAAACAGCTGTGGACCATCTCTCAGAACAGCGATAAACACCATCATTTGACCCCTGATACAGTGTACGGTTCGTATTTGAATTGAATGTATTCGTCATCTTATTGCTTCGCCATTCTGTGCGAGTGCTCCCGCGAACTCATTTTAAGTTGGGACTTATTTTCTTCTACGTTCGAATCCATATGTTGTTGGCAGCACATCATACAACTCCATACCACTACATCTTTTCCTGCACACAAAGGGCACCTTCTCCTCGTCACCACTCATATTACGTTCCCTCTAGATTACATTTTGCGGCCTTAGAAGAAATGTGTGGTGTTAGTTCCGGCAGTATTGTGGATGATCACGTACCCATGATACCTTACGGTTATACCCTACACCATAGAATTCCCTATATTCCAGGCCTTATTCGCTTCTCTGCGGGGTCTGCCTTTCTTACTGTCCTAAACTGAACCCCCGAAACCTTGCTTCTGCCATGTGGATCATCAATCAGTTGCGTGGTTGACTAACCCTAATTGTGTTGCAATCGTTAGCACTTTCAAATAAACAGCTTCCAGAGTCAACCTCTCCCCCACTCAACTCACATTTGGTGTCTACCATAAAACATAATATAAAAGAAGCCCAGAGTAAATATTTGCTCGCTTTGCTGAACTTACATCTTTCTTTGTTCGACGTTATTTCGCCCGTCATGGCGAAATTGCCACTACTCACAGCCACTACTCACCGCATTCAGACTGAAGGCTGCGGTATTATTAATTGGCACCCATATCGCGTGTCTTTCATCGAGCATAAGATAATTGAAGAAAACGTCTCTGAAATGCTGCGACGGAACCATCATACGACCATTACACGATCATCCACGACTTTCTGATGCTCTCCAGTTGTAGAGCAAAACGAAGATAGAACAGTGCGTTTCTGCGTAGATTATCGTGCTCTTAACAAGATAACGTGCAAAATATTTACCCTTTGCTACAAATAGATAAAGCGCTGGATTTGTTGCATAGCACAGAGCATTTTTAACCTTGATTTGCGATCTGGCTACTGGCAAATGCTGATGTCCGAATCTGATAAAAAGAAGGCCATTTCTTCCACTCTGGATGGGCTGTATTGATTGATTTGTGGGGTTTAACGTCCCAAAATCAACATGTGGTTATGAGAGGCGCCGTAGTGGAGGGCTCCGGAAATTTCGACCACCTGGGGTTCTTTATCGTGCACCTAAATCTGAGTACACGGGACTACAACATTTCCGCCTCCATCGGAAATGCAGCCGCCACAGCTGGGATTTGATCCAGCGACCTGCGGGTCAGCAGCCGAGTACCTTAGCCACTAGACCACCGTGGCAGGGCCTGGATGGGCTGTATGAATTTAGGGTATTGTGTTGCCGGCTCTGCAATGTACCCGCTAACTTCAAACGAAGGATAGATTGGATGCTGCGTGGTGTTAAGTGGAAGTCATGCTTATGCTATATTTACAATGTAGTCGCGTTCTCGATGGCGTTCTTGCAACACCTACAGCGTCTCGAAAAAGTCCTAGCCTGACTTGCAAAACGTGGTGTAACTGAGTACAAAAAATGCAGCTTCGCCGTCAGGACAATCAAAGTTCTGAGGCACTTAGTCAGCAAAGAAAAAATCACACCGGACCCTGAGAAGCTTGCCGCTGTCTTCGAGGTCTTTTGTCCGCTGCATCAGAAAAACCTTCGTAGTTTTTCTCGTCTTATCATATTTCCGGGGATTCATACGTGGCTTCAGCATGCTTGTGTCTTCGCTACATCAACTGCTCGCAAACTACGCGCCCTTCGTCTTGGGGAAAGTCTATGTTGGGAGTTTCGTGGTGTTGAAGCAAGCCCTGACATTCGGCTTGGCACAGTGCCACTTCGGTCCAAGTGCACCCACCATTCTTCACACCGATGCTAGCAGCGATGGACTTGGTACCGTTTTTATGCAAGCTACCACACCAAACGTGAACGAGTCGTCGCCTAGGTCAGTCACACGCTGTCTGCTGCAGAGAAAAACTGCACTAAACCAAGAAAAGTGCCATGCCATTTTTCGGCCCGTACAAAAATTTCACCCGAGTCCTCTCTGCCTTACTTTACAGTCCTCACTGATCACAATGCTCTGTGCTTCTTTTTGTCACTAAAGAACTTATCCGGTCGCTTTGGTAGCCGGGTGCTTCGCTTACAAGAGCAGGATTTCGACATCGCCAATGGTCCTGGAAAGGAGCATCAAGAAGTTCATGCTCTCTCTCAATGTCCCCTGCCCCGTCATTATAGCCGTCACAATCGACACTTTTCACCGCAATTGCTTTACCCATTTCAGTGGTCAGTTGTCTAAGATCCGGCAGCCCATCGGTTCTTGTGTCGCATCGACGCCTCGACCCTTATTGCCACTTTCTCATAGTTCGCTTGGAAGGCAATTTCGACTCTCCTCATGCCCGACTTCGTCATAAACTTGAGCAATTTAAGGTTCACAGTGGTGCCCTACGTTGCTACGTTTATCAGGTCAACAGAAAGAAATAAGTGGCAGTTACAACAAGATCACTGCCGCGTGAGATTCTTCAACTGCTTCATGACGAGCCCACGACTGGTCACCTCGGCTACCACAAAACGCGCTAAAAGATACGAAGTCACTGCACTGGGCCTGGCCTTCAGCTTTTTCCCAGTATGTTGCCTCAAGTATCCACTGTCAGAGCCGCAAGTTAACAACCACCGCTCCTTTTGACCTCCTCCAACCTCTTTTTTGTCCAGCCTTTCTTCTAAAAGGCGTCGGAACGAACTTGTAGGGTCCATAACATCCCTAATCTTTAATAACCCCCTCTCTTCACATAACCTCCAACGGTTATTGTTGGATTGTGACGGCTATTGAACATCAAACCCGCTACGCGGTCACAGCCTTGTTAAGGGGAGATGCGGGTCAAAAAAGGCGAGTTTTTTTTTTCAAACTTACCGATTCTTTCTTTTCACCTGTTTTGATAAGATTAGTACCTGTGCTGTTATGAAAAATTACAGGTCGAGACTTAATTAGAAATGCTTTAAAATTGCATCTAGAGAGCACAAGGTGTCTGTTAAAAGGTCCAAAGTGTGCAGTCTTCAAGCACCTTCCCTCCGATTATGTGCCGCCGCTCGCCATTGTTGATCGCATGAGATGAAGAGTCAAACCTCACTCTTCAAATAACAACAGTTTCCTTCACTGATGCAGAGCAAAAAATAATAAAAAGAAGCACGCTTTTGCGCGTTTTTCGAGCGCCGTGACTGGCTTATAACGTGGTACAAACGGGAAACCGCCATTGGCCGCTGCGCGCTTGTACAGAAAACGAATGGTACAGAAAAGCGGGCAGTTTTTCTAAATATACGAGGAGTAATGCATTCGTTTTTGAAGTGAGAGCCCCAGAAATGCCGTCATTCAACAGTTTGGTTAAATGATGCTTTGAAAGACGGCAGGCGAAGTAGAAAAAATAAATTTACATTGTTGAAGAACGATTACACACAATGGATTTCAACATGCGTTTTAAAATATTGTCAACCCGACGCTGCCATCGCGAAGAACAGAAAGCAAATAAAGTGATGCCATATTGTAGGATACTATACGCAACAGCAAGCATAATTGTCAATTTAATATTGGTGGCTGCATTTGATCTAATATTGAAAAGTAACCACGAGATTTTTCGTAGTCTGTCATAAATGTAAGCCAAATCATCATTTCAGAACAGGTTGCCATCAAAGAATACACCAAGATATTTTATAAAATTAACATATTCAACGAGAGTACACTTACAGTATGCGCAATCATGGGCATGAAAAAATAGGGGTGCATTCGTAACCATTGCTTTCAATTATTTTTAAAGCAAGTTATTTTCGTTTTTTTCTGAATAATCACCAGGCAATTATCTGTAAACAATGACGCAGCCTCATAAACACTGTCTTGTAGTAGTGACAACGCTTTATTGTAACATACATGTTTCGTTAACAGAACAGTGTCGTCTGCATACTGAAATGCAAGACATCTTGGAACAGCAGCAGTAAAGTCATTTATGAATATTATAAATAAAAGAGGAGATAAAACAGATTCCTGTAGTACACCAGCTTTCAAGGGAAGCCTAATACTGAAAGGTAACTGATTGTGTAACCGCACTACATGGGAACGATCAAAAAGATAATTTTTAAGAAACTCGTACAACGGAGCCCTAAAGCCAAGAAAATAATTTTTTTCAAGCAGTATAGAGTGGTTTACGGTGTTAAATGCTTTAGAGATGCCAATGAATAAAGCACAGACAAACATGTTATGTTCCAAAGAACCATTGAGTTCATCGAAAAATTCCTCAAGTAGATCAATCGTGCCACTATGTGCGACGAAACCAAACTGGCGGATTGAAATGAGCGAAAATTTATCTGGAAAAGAAGTCATGCGTTGCAATAAGAATTTCTCATTTATTTGGGATAGGATAGGTAAAACTGAAATGGGTCGGTAACTGTCAAGGCTATCTTTGGTTCACCTTTAATTGATGATTTGTGGGGTTTAACGTCCCAAAACCTTTATATGATTATGAGAGACGCCGTAGTGGAGGGCTCCGGAAATTTCGTCCAGCTAGGGTTCTTTAACGTGCACCCAAATCTGAGTACACGGGCCTACAACATTTCCGCCTCCATCGGAAATGCAGCTGCCACAGCCGGGGTTCGATTCCGCGACCTGCGGGTCAGCAGCCGAGCACCTTAGCCACTAGACCACCGTGGTGGGGCTTTGGTCCACTTTTAAATAGTGGCTTTACAATTGCTGCTCTTAAGTCTGATGGGAAAGAAGCCGTCTCCAGGAATCCATTAAGCATGAAAAGAAGAATTTCTGATAATGCGTCCAGTTTCTGCTGCAGCAAAAATACAGAGATACCGTCAATAACTGCTGGTTTCTGCCTTTTGAAGCGGGAAATAATTCTAGTGAGGTCATCTATTGTTAAAGTTGGAAGGAAGGCCGAGGCAGGTGTTGATTTTTTTAAACCAGAACAGCCTTTCACCACTGAAGGAAGTCCACCAGACACATTTGCGAAGTGGCGGTTGAAGAGATCAGCTGTATGCGCAGGGTCCCCAGTAAACGCACCAGTAGGTTTAGCATCGCTATTTTCTTTAGCTCGAAGATGGTTTATCAGTGACCACATCCGCGCCTGGTTTCTGGCAGATAACTGAAACTGATTATGGAAGTATCGTCGTTTTGCGCATCAGATAAGGGCAACCACTTTATTCCTTGCGATTCTGTAGTTGGTACCAAGTTCTGCATTACCAGGGGACCGTTTAAATTGTTTGCAAATCATTCAGCGATTGCTTCTAAAATATTTGGGGACAGCCCGTTGTGATTACGTCTTTGTTTAGCCCTAGAAATACGAGTACAAGAATGTAGCAAATTACGCATTTTCGAGCAAAAGCTATCATATACTTCACCAGGAGTACCAGAAACAATGAGAAAAGACCAATCGAACTCTTTCATTAACAAATCTAATTTGCGTTGATCAATAACTGAGACACGCGTTTCTTTACGCTAGCTGTCCGCTTTCAAGCAGCAAGAGGCACAAGGCAGTGTTTTCGAAGAAAGGCGGCAGGAAGTAGAGTGATGGTCTGCTAGGCGTTGTGCTAAGACACAGAAGCCTAGAGTGTGATTCGGCACACGTGTTGCTATATGGTCCAAACAAGAGCATTTCAATTTACCACTTATATGCGAAGCACTTTACAGTCGCACCCACTTGCAAATTGGGCTTCGGTGGTGTTCTCTACACCCCTACTGCGCCTGCTCGTGTCTCGTGCATACTGTCGCTCCCCCTCCCCGTCTCTCGCCTCGCAAGGCCGACATAAGCAGTGTCTGCTAGTAAAAACCGACTACTCGCGCTGCAAAACTGTTCACTAACCACCCCGTATATGAAGGCACTGGATTGGGCATTCGCAATTTAGTCAAGGGGGTCTTTACTTGGCTTTTGCTTGACTTGATGCTTTGCTTGACTTGAGTATATGCGATGCAAGCATCCAGTAGTGGGGCACCAGGTGGAGGCACAATCAGTAGTGGGACTTTTTTCTTTTAATTATTTGTTTATTATCTTATTAAAAACAGTTACAAAATCGTCCCAGGAGAGGTGGCTGAAGGCGAAAATTGCGTAACTAGGCCGTGCCACCTATAATGCAGCAGCAAAAAAAGACATTTACAATTATAAAAGTGTACATAAAAATCAAATACTTCACCTCAGGTTACTATTACACAGTCGTATAGTACTAAAAAGGAAAGGAAAATGAAAGCACAATTTTAGCAAAAAATATGCATGCACAACTCTGGAGCATAAAAAAAATCCCAATATACTAATCCACCGAAAAAAATCTAGGAACAAGTTTTAGCGCTGACGATGCAAATGTGGGAAAAGAAAAAGAAAGAAAACCAAAACAATGCATAACATTGTAAAAGAACCAAGTTATTATCTATTTGCTTTATTCCTCTGAAGCTGATAATTTTTTAATTTTTTTTGATAGGCTTGCTTTCTACTTCCGGATTCACCCAGTAGTGGGCACAACAGTGTCCAACCACTCATTGAAAGCAACGCTTATGCTTCATTCATCAAGTATGAATAATAAAGACAAAATAACAATTAAGCATTCCCAAACCTTAACCGATTACGCAGCATTCATATGATACCCGACTACTCTGACGTGTTTACTGGAGTCCCCCTCCCCTCCCCCCAGGGAAAGATGCAGGTTTTTTTCTTTGTCCGGAACACCACATCATTTTTACAAGTCTAGTTGGTAATTTGTAGATTCGGTGTGTTCAGCGAGGGCAAAGGAGGCCACGCACCATTTCATCGCGTCATATTTCTGTGTAACTGTTTTGTAGAACCCACCAGCTTCACCGGTGTACTGTTTGTTAAATTGTAGAAGCATAAACAAGACCAAGAAAGTTTGTGCTCAAGTGTTCCTTAGCTTCCATGTTTCCAACAGACATCCACTATTTTGATGTCCGTTCCTTCTACATATCACATGGCGTATCTGACTTCTGAACCACTTTAAGCAGGACGAAAAATCTCTGGAGGGGCGGCCAGGATGGCGCATCACGTGACAACAACGTCACGGGTTAGTGTGTCGACGCGACCTCCTCGCGGCTCCTCGGGGGCAGTGGGGATTGTTTCTCCGACCGGTCAAACCCTCCCCGTGCAGCGAGGGACGTAGCGTAATATCGGGTGGGTCTCTGGCCACCTAGCCCTCTTTCCTGCAGTGCCTGCACAACCCGGTGGCAGTGGCTGTTCTAAATTACGCTTAGGCCTTGCGTGCACCGTTATGGTGAGAATGAACAATGAAGCAACTTTTTTCTTTTTTCTCGTGGAAGATTATTATCGCTTTGGGACATCTCTTCTGATGACTACAGTAAAACTAACTAAAAAATGGTGTGTGGGAGACTATAGTCAAGCAGATGATGGAGCGTTACCATCTCTATGAAGTGGTATTTAGCTTTGTTTTAAAGTGGTTTTTAAGATAAAAATTGTGACATTGCCCGTTTTTCTTGTTACTGCTGCTGCTACGCCCTGCTTGCTCAGCCTGGTGGAGATGTCTTACTTTATAACCAAATTTTTAACGGGCCTCATTATTCAGGATTAGACGCTTAAAATATAGGCAGCCATAAAATGCAAGAGCTGCTTGTTATTTTCAGAAACTTGACATACTTCACATTTTAGATTAACGGCTGCACTGACACAGCAAAATCTAAGGCTGAGTTCACATAGTGAAGACAGAAGTGGTCTTCTGTTACTTTGTGTTTTGAAATCAAAATGAAACGCTTGTATCAATAATTGTCAAGTATTAATATGCTAGATCCCTTCTATTTGTCGTTGTTCTCATGAGAGAAATGCTATAATTCCTTCGTTCACACAAAGCCAACTGATATTGAAAGATACCGAAATTCCTATCTACCAACTCAATAGTAGTATTTGATGAGTCAGAGAGGCTGTGAGCAATTTCGTAGTAGAAAAAAAAAGAAAAGCCGTTGTCAATGACGCTGGCCGGAATGTCGCTTTGGGCGAGTTTGTTTTTGCAAAAAAGAAAAGCTTGTGGTGGCAAGTCAAACCAAAAGCGACGCCTCGTCTGCGTTCCACACAAAAAGGACAAATAAATAAAAAAGTTTCTAAAAGCAGCAAAGTGGCGGGGGGGGGGGGGAGGGGCAGGTGTTAAACGGGCACTTTTCTAAAACCACCCCAGCACTTTCCTAACATAAGAAACACCAGCACTTTCTTCCTCCTCCACTCAAAACACAACGCGGCTTTGACCCCCCCCCCCCCGAAAACACGGAAACTGGCCGATATCTATGGCTGGAGGTCAAAGGATTCTTCAATGCTCCCGCTACATTAAATGGTGGAGGCTTTGGCCACACTGATCTTCCCCACCGTTCACCTCGTCTGTGTTATTGAGGGACAAATGAAATTTGCTCAGGTGTGGCTCAGTGGTTAACACCTCACTTTCACGAGGGACAAATGGGGGACTTATGCTCACGTGTTGAAGTCACTAGGCTCCACATTTATCCCCGTGTATTTCTCCCTCGTGTGAATGCCGCTTTACCTACGTTTGTAAATTTATGCATGTTTGTCTATGCTATGATTTTGGCTCGGCTTGAAGGCCGTCTGGTTTGGTCTAGCTGGAACTGCCGTCAGCAGAAGCTTCCTGGGCTACTCATGCCTACCCGGAAAAGCACGTCAAACAGACTTCTAGACGACCGGTGCCTTAACCGCCACGGCACGGAACATCGCCGCCAGATGCACTCGACACCGCATCTATAGCAACGGTGGCAACTACTACTCCTGGAGCCTCCGTAGAAGGAACTACAGACCATAGCCCTGCGAACAAGAGACTACGGGACGGACAAGACGGCTCCGATCCTTCAGATTAAAATGCAGAGGATATGGACCAGGCATCTTTCACAGTTGTATGCTACAAGAAAAACAGCGGTACTGGCGTCCCTGTTGTCTTCAGGCCTACCAAGCATGAAGGAAAATTATGGAAAGTCATTGTCACATCAGCCATTGTAACGTTGGCTCAAGAGAAAGTTCTCAATCACCGCCTTAACAAAGCCGGAAGCCTGATGGTCACAGTATCGACCCTGCCAGCTGCCAACCGTCTACTAACGGTAACTGAATTAGCAGGCGTACCAGTGGGAGCCCGGGTCCCATACTCTTACTCAACGAACCATGGAAAAATACAAGATGTCCCTCTGAGTTACTCAAATGAAGACTTACAAGACTATCTGCGTGATCAGGGTGTCGTGTCGGCAAGACGACTCACAAGCTACACACCCGAAGATGGCGGCAAGGTGAAAGAGGTACGTCGTCGATCCGTTGTTTTGCAATTTTCCAAGGTTTCACCATTACCTAAACGAGTTACGCTTGGGTTCTCTAGCTACCCGGTGGCGAAGAACGTCGGGGCAGCTACACACTGATATAAATGCCAGAGGCATGGTCATATACCGAGACATTGCAATGGCCCAGTGCGCTGCAAAGTCTGTGCTGGTCCTCATTCACACCAAGAGTGTACCTCAAGAGCACAACCTAAATGTGCTAACTGCGGTGGTCCCCACTCTGCTTCGTATGGAGGGTGCGTTAAAAATAAGGCTGCTACACTTGCACGCTCTTCGGAGCAAGCACGAGGGAAACCACCAAGGCGCATTGATCCACCGCCTAATCCATAAGTTGTATTCACGAGTGTGAAATACTTCTCCCAAGAAAGATCATCACAAATTCGTAAGGCAACTGATGACACGTACGCAGATGTGACGAAAAAGAAACGTGGGAAGCCCACTGGCACATGGCATCTTTCAAAACCACCACAAACCATTTCACGCGATTCATCGGTCGAGTACAGTCGTCACCAGTCTCAGCCACCGAAACACGACAGGGGGATATCCAAAGGGCAACAACACGGAAATACAGACCAAGATTTTGTACGCTTACTGATTCCAATGCTCTTCGCAGCTCTCAAAGCCCTTGTTCGCGGAAATGCTTCGTCAAGAAATATCCCAGAGGTGGAAGGTATTCTTACAAGGGAGCCGTTAGTGTCGACGTCTTACACACCACAGGGGCGTTCTCCCTCGCACTAGTAATCATGGGTTCCCCAACGACATCTTCACCTGAACTGACCATTTACAAAATCTTCACACATGCACCATATTCCAGTGGAACGCTCGTGGGCTTTGCTCGAAGCCCTCAGACTTCGGGCGACTGGTGCGAGAATACCGATTCCAATTCATCGTCATTTCTGAATCACACGTTGACCCAAATTTTAGAATGAACGGATACTATTTTCATCACTCAAACCGACCTGACGGTATCAGCAAATTACTGATCGGCTTTCGTAAAGACATTCCAGCCTCCGCGATCGACATTGCGCTCCACTGCGACAATGAATATGTGAGTGCCATAACGATTATAGGTAAACAGAAATACACTCTCATTGGAGCATACCTGGAACCAGACAGTCCTTTCGATGCTTCAAGGCTTGAAAACTCGATTTCATGAACACCTTCCCCACACATAATTTGTGGGGACTTGAATGCCCACAGTGAAGTTTGGGGCGCTCACAGGCTTGTTTTCGAGGACCTAAGCTTGCAGAGCTGGGTTCAAAACATTCAATTGAACCCCTAAATGACGGCAGCATCACCTTCCTACGAGGCACCACGACTACCAGCCGCATCGACATGACCTTCGTAACAAGTTCAATCGCTCGCAGCATTTACTGGTGCACCGACTTAGAAACGCGTGGGAGTGATAACTACCCAATCATGATATCAGCTACTGGCGTAAATATGACATTAAAAAGAACCGCCATAAGATCCACAGATTGGAAGGCGTACAAAGACGCAGCAGGAAAGGGAATCACTGCCGCTAGAAAGGATGATGAGTTAGTCGCTACGATGGCTCATCGCCTAAAAGAATGCACACACGTTTCAACTAAAAACAACGGATTTCCGTCAAATGATACAAAGTTTGAATGACTGTGTGCTATTTGCAGGCGAGTTGAACGGAAAGCTCTGCGCACAAAGAGTTTAGAAGACCTCTGAGCCTGTCGACGAACAAAGCGTCATATTCGGCGCTACCTGGATAAGCGTAGCTGGCAAAGATGGAGTGATTTTTTTTGCGCAACACTAGATGTTCACTAACCTGTGTCCAAAATTTGGCGGGTTTTCAGAGGCATTCGCATGCCACTCCAGCAGCTTCACCCTTTCGCCGCACTCTCTCTGCACGGACTAAAATCCCTCAAAGAGCTCTCAGAAGGGTATTGCGCACTACTATCAACCAATTCATTGCTTCGAACCGCATATGCAGGTAAGCAGCCTGGCAACTCACGGGTGGCAGTGCCAGCGCTAGACATACCTTTTACCATTGAGGAACTGAACACTGCTATCGGTGAGTCAAGCAGGCGCACATCACCTGGCCATGACGAAGTAAACTATGAAACCATTGCAAAGCTACCCCACGCGTCCTGCCTACGACTCCTAGAATATTATAGTTCCTCGTGGATGTCTGCAGTGGTCCCCGCTGAGTGGAAGCTGGCGAAAATACGGCCCATTTTGAAACCTGGTAACCAGCCAACAAGCTACGCCTCTTTCTGGCCTGCCGCCCTGCTGAGTTGCGTTGGCAAACTCATGGAGCGAATGATTCACAGACGCTTTACCTGGTTCCTAGAAAGCCGCAACGAGTTTCTGCAAAAAAAAATGAATGGGTTCCTTTAAGGCAGGTCGGCTATCGACAATGTCATCGCACTTGTTTTTTTCCTTAAAAAGGACCTTTCGGCAGGTAGAATCCCGACAGCCGTATTCCTCGACATCAAGGCAGCTTTCGATTCAGTCTTTTACCATGCCATTCTCGCAACCATGGAAAATCTTGGCCTAGGAAGGAATCTTTACAAACGGACTGAGAACTATCTAGAACAGCGGAAAATATGTATGAGCACTCCCGATGGTCCCAAACAGTTATATACAGTTGAGAAGGGTGTACCCGAGGGTGCTGTGCTCAGCCTGCTTCTTTTCAACTTTACCCTGATACACATTACGAAATCACTCTCTCGAGGAGTACACATCACGATTTACGCTGATGACATCTGCATCTGAAGTGCTTCAAGGTCACGTTACATCACCAAACAGCGACTTCAAAAAGCTTTAGAGAACATCTTCGCATATCTAGCGCTCCACGGCATGCATCTTTCACCAGAAAGAGCACAGCCATCACTTTCAAGAAAAAGAAAATGAGCAAGTATGCGCTACTTCTCGGTGGACGGCCGCTGACCTATGTACGGTCTCAAATATTCCTGGGAATCTTCATTGACAGAAATCTTTTCTGGTCTCCTGAGGTGAAGAAACTTCAAGTTAAAATAGTAGCAGTCACTCAACTCTTCAAATTCATGGCTGGAACACGATGGGGATGTAGTTGCCACTCAATGGCACGGCTTCAAAACGCATACATTAAAGGAACCTTACGCTACTGTCTACTGGTGCTTCACCAATTATCCCCAGCAAGTAAGAAAATTTCGGAAGCCACACGCAACAGCTGCTTACGAATATGTCTAGGGCTCCCGAAGAGCTCATCAGCATTGGGAACTTTAGCGAAAGCAAGACGTCTCCCACTGGATGTCATCTCTATACAAGAAATCACGCGTACACATCTTCGACATGTATTACAAGGTAAACAGCATTTCCTGTGTCGAGTTCGCCTGATGCACAGCAATTCTTCGTTCGGCCAAGCTGTGCGATTGCTTCAAATCTCTCCTGTTAATCAGCCACAAAAATTAATGCCTGCAACATTTCCTCTCTGGACACTTTCGCCTCTTACTATAAAAAAAAGCTGTACCTGGCATCAATGGGGCAAAGAGACGAATGTCACAGGCTGCGCGTGTGCAGACTACTCCCCTCTTTTTAGCCGAGAATTATGCTCAGCACTCGCACATTTACACTGACGCCTCAACCACTCAGGACACTTGCGCTTATGAACTTTATATTCGTTCTACAAGACAAATGCTATAGTGTCAACTGGAATGGAAGACATCCTCGACAGCAGCAGAACTTCATGGCATCAAAGAAGCTGTCCTCTACATCTTGCGTCAAATGCCAGACCGATGGGTAATTTTCACCGACTCCAAAGGAGCACTACAAGTATTGTTCAACCTCCTAAAGAAAACGAAGTGTCACCCCCATTTTGTTCGACATAGCATATCTACAACACCTGGCTGTGACCGCACGGAACTATCACATTTCAGTCGATACCGGCTCATTGCGGAAATTCCGCAAACGAAAAAGCAGATGAAGTAGCACGCAAGGGTTTTCGACACCACATATACAAACGAACCTATTTCACTAAGCTAGATTCAGCCCGGATGGCCAAAACACTTGCGATTGAACAGAATATGAGACGCTGAAACCTTCCGACACCTCATTATGCCTTTCTTCACTCAATCGATCCCTATCTGAGAACAAGACTCTCATTCTAAATTCCTCACCATCTTGAAACGCTATACCATCGCCTACGTCTATTCAGTGTCTATGTTAACATCCTACTGTACCGCTTCGGTCAGTCAGCAAGTCCGTATTGCAACAACTGTGGCTTCAT
Source organism: Rhipicephalus annulatus (assembly GCA_013436015.1). Classification (NCBI taxonomy): domain Eukaryota; kingdom Metazoa; phylum Arthropoda; class Arachnida; order Ixodida; family Ixodidae; genus Rhipicephalus; species Rhipicephalus annulatus. Next base: position 306,338 of record WOVY01001922.1, on the reverse strand, counting down.
TGAATCTGTGGAACATATATTGTTTGAGTGTCGAGCGTATGCTGAGAAGCGTGCGCTTCATGAACATTGCATGCGTTCTATAACTGGGAGAACTTTCTTCCTTGACTGTGTATTGGGACCTTTAGCCTGTCCCACTTTACGGAGGCATGCTATGAAATATTTGTTTGCGTACTTGGACAGCATCGGTGAGCTAGACAAGCTGTAGCTGTAGCTTGTCACCACGAAAAAACTAGTAACGCACGTCCTCATTCAAGGGTCAAAGAGGTGGCCTTTTCCTTCATTTCCTTTTGTTATATCTTCTATATTAACAATGTGTCTGTTTTTCTCTCTGTCTTCTTATTTGTACTTTAAACCCTCATTCCCCTTGCCCTCGCAGAGTAGCAAGTCAGGGAATTTTACATGCCGGCTAAATTCTCTGCATTTCAATGAAAAGTTTTCGCTCTGTTAATAATAATAATAATAATAATAATAATAATAATAATAATAATAATAATAATAATAATAATTACTATTATTATTATTATCATAATAATAATAGTGATAATAATAATAATAATGTACAACGGTGTTTATTGAAGGGACTGGGCAAGCGGGTGGTAGCCCGAAAGGAACTCAGGCGGACTCAGATGACGGTGCTCGATCTCCGATCTCGTGCCTTTTTCTTGTGTTGATGATAGTGGAGGCGATGATATCAACGTCTTTCTTCTTCACTATAATTGCCCCCGGCGAAAATGCTGAAGCCATCTTGGCAATCTAACATGTAGGGACAAGCGGGTTGAAGTAGGGCTTGAGACGGTTTACGTGAACAATATCACGTCCACGCCGACAATGGTTGTTCGGTGGCGTGAGGGGTTCAATGGCGTATATCACGGGTGAGGTACGCTTGACCATGCGGTAGGGACCATCATCACCAAAAAGTATATTGTGTGATTCACCAGGGGCGCAGGGCGGTACATGCAGCCATACAAGTGCTCCAGGAGCGAACGTTGGTGCAGAACGATGGTCGTCGTCACGGGTCTCCTTCTGACGCTGTTGTTCGGCTGAAATAAGCCGCTTTGCTAGCTTGCGGTACTCTCCTGCGTAACGAGCAGCTTCTGAGACAGGTGTGCATTTGGAGGGATCTGGAAAGTATGGCAGTAAAGTGTCGATGGTGTGCGATGTTTGATGACCGTACAGGAGAAGAAATGGGAAAAGCCGGTAGTGACTTGCGTAGCGGTGTTATACGTGTATGTCATATATGGAAGAACAAGGGTCCAGTTTGTTTGATCAGAAGCGATATGCGTCGCGAGCATGTCGGCCAGATTAAGATTAAACTACTCGCTCAAACCGTTCGTCTGTGGGTGGTAGGCTGTACTCTTCCGGTGTACAATAATGCACTGTTAAAGAAGTGCTTGGATTACATCGGAGAGCAAAACATGCCCACGGTCACTGAGGAGTTCGCGAGGAGGACCTTGATGAAGCACAATACGATTGAGTATGAAAGTTGTGACGTCTTGTGCTGCAGCTGTGGGGAGAGCAGCAGTTTTAGCGCACCGTGTAAGATGATCCACAACCACAATAGCCCATAGGTTACCTGCCGTTATCAATGGTAGTGCTCCGTAAAGGTCAATTACCACACAGTCGTATGGTTGGTCTGGGCATGTAAATGGCTTAAATGAGCCTGTTGCAGGATGTGGCGGGTTTTTCCGTCGCTGACATTCGTGGCAGCCGCGAAGGAACTGCCGGACGAAGGTAAATATTCCACGCCAGTATACCTTTTTGTCGGCGCACGTAGGTCTTGAAAACACCGGCGTGTGCACATTGCAGGTCGGGATAAAACGGCGCAGAAGTGCGGAGCCTGGCGGTGCAGGGTTCGAGTGGTTGGAAGTGTTGGTGCCTCATGTAACATGTCAAGAAGCGAAGCGATCCAAAGGTCATTGCGTTGTGCAGAAGACATGGTGTCCTCGTCAAGAGCTGACAACGTGTTATCCGAAGAAACACATGCAATGTCCGGGGATAGGGGAGATAGCGACAGTGCATCAGCATCGGTATGCTTGTGGCCGGAACGATATACAACACGGATGTAATATTTTGGAGGCCAAAGAGCCAAACGGGCAAGACGACTCGATTGATCCTTGAGCGAAGACAACCAGCATAATGCGTGGTGGTCCGTTACTACATCAAAAGTACGGCCATAAACATATGGGCGGAACTTGAGAAATGCCCACACGATCGCCAAGTATTCCTTCTCGGCGACGCTGTAGTTCGATTCAGCCTTGGTGAGAGTTCTGCTGGCGTAGGCGACGACATACTTGGCAAATCCAGGCTTGCGTTGCGCGAGAACGGCACCGAGGCCGACACCACTGGCGTCGGTGTTGACTTCAGTTGCACCATAGTATCGTACTGACGCAGTATTGGGGGTGAAGTGAGGAGACGATAAAGGGTACAGAAGGCTTGGTCGTGCTCACTCAGAAGACCATGACGAAATATCAGTGGCGCTGCCTAGAAGTTCGGCTAAAGGCGCAATGATAGAGGGTAAGTTGCGCATGAACCGATGAAGCTCCATAAGTGCTTCATAGTCATTGGTTTGAGGAAGTCGGCAACAGCACGTAATTTAGCCGGGTCTGGAAGTAGACCATCTTTTGATACGCAGTGTCTGAGAATCGTAAGCTGCCGAGCAGCGAAGTGGCAGTTCTTGAGGTTGAATTGGAGCTGAGCATTCCTCAATCACGTGAGGACGTGTTTCAGGCGCTCTAGATGTGTTGCAAAGCATGGCGCAAACACGACAATATCGCCGAGATATCAGAGACATATTTGCCGCTTCAAACCCCAAAGAAACGAGTTCATCATGCGCTCGAAGGTGGCAGGCGCATTTCAGAGGCCGAAGGGCATGACAATAAACTCATATAGACTGTCGTGTGTCAGGAAGGCTGTATTTGGTCGATCGCCATCTCCAAGGGAGACCTGCCAGTACCCACAGTGCAAATATAATAATGAAAAAAATTTGGACACCTTCTAAAGTATCAAGGGCATTGTCAATCCTGGGTAAAGGATACACGTCTTTTCAAGTGATCATCTTTAGGCGCCGGTAATCCACGCAGAAGTGAACGGAACCATCTTTTTTGAACGAGCACTACAGGTGACGCCCACTGACTTTGTGAAGGTTGAATGACGCAGTGTTGCAGCATATCATCCAACTGTTCGGTAATAACTTAGCGTTCTGCTGCAGAAACACGGTATGGTCGTTGCCATAGTGGCGCACGGAAGCCGGTATTGATGTGATGTAGAGTGGTAGAAATGCGGCCCATTCAAGGTTGAACAACATTGAAAGATTCGCGGTACTGGTACAGCAGTCGAAAGAATTCATATCGTTCAGATGGCGACAGTCTGTCTGCGATCGCTGAATCAAACACTTTCGATGCCTGTAGATCAGAGTGGTGAAGAGCACGGACGGCAGTGAGGTCACTTTGAGTTGACTCCTGTGCCACAGTAAACATTTTTTCATTATCAATGGGCTGTACGCATCCAAGAGATTTGCCTTTAAACAATTTTATAATATGCAGAAATGGATTGGTAAGGCAAAGAGCACTGATTTCATTAGGAATTGAGAGGGCTGAATAAGGGAGCAGAAGTGGTTTCTAACTTAGAAAGAGGCTTGATGGCTCAAAAAACGCTACTTCATCGCGCATGCCGTCGGTAACCACAGGTAGCAAAACAGCTGTTGTCGGTGTAATGTCAGTATCTTCTTTGACAACTAGCTTGTGCGCGGCTTGATTCGTATATTCGCAAGGCTCGTCGAACAACGGAAGCAGTTCAACTTCGGAACGGCCACAATCCATAACAGCGTGATTAGACGATAGGAAATCCCGGCCAAGTATGATGCCATGAGAGCAGGAGGAAAGCACGATTAACTCAACAATGTCCTCCGCAATTGTGAGTCGGGCAGTGCAGGCGGCTATAGATCAAACATGTTCTCCATTTGCTGCACGTAAGCACATCTTATCAAGTGGCATGCTTACCTTTCGGAGCTTGCGGCAATATTTGGCGTCTATAACAGGCACAGCGGCACCGGTATCTACAAAAGCGTATGCATAGGTGCAGTCTACAAAAACTTCGACAATATTTAACAGCTATGTGCGAGGACTTGAACGTTTCGATAGCGTAGTTCATGCCATTTGAACTGCAACGGCTAGTTTTCGTCATTATGAGGGGAAGGTCGTGGACTCATGAATGACACGGAGTGACGAATGGGTCAAAGTGAGCGACGAGATGAAGTTGCTGGAGAGTCACGGGAAGACGTGCTTGATTGATGACCTGAAATTTCATAACCAAAAGATGGTCGGTACATGTAGTTGTTCCGTGATCGGGCGTCTGTTTAGTAGGGCACGTGACGACAGCAGTATCAAGAGATAAGGCCAGGGTTGCCGCATGCGAAACAGATCAGCCGGTTATCGCGCGTTCGCCAGGCATTTGCAGCGATGGGCGCCGCCCACGCGGCAGAAAGCTGTGTCGAGTCTGTGGTAGCGAGTTAAGGAACCTATGCGACGGAAGACTGAGTAGGAGTGGTTACACGCGGCAGTCTATTGAATGGCGAGGGCTGATGTGGCTGCTGCCTTTTTACTGCGCCAGAATAAGAGGCGCGGCGACAACTTCCTGCTGAAAGGGCACTGGCATAGCCTCGGCTTCTGGTGCTAAAGCACATGTCGGAGCATGGGAGCTAACAGGGTCGGTGGTCACTCTTGTTGCTGCTGCGGGAGCTTTTGGCGCTGACAAAACGGCAGGAGGGAAAACTGACATGCGATCTCCTCATGCACAAAGGCTTTCATTTTTGCTAGAAGGCGGGAATGGTCAGGCACGACGTCCAGTGCAGCGAGTGCTTGGGTAGGCTGAAATGAACGACGGGTGAGAGCTCGTTGCTGTCGTTATTCGTCGTAGCTCTCGTACAGAGTTACCTCTTCAGACACCGTGCAAGGGACTTCGCAAGCACCATTCGAGATATGCCGTCATCGACACCTTTCATAACGTGCTGGATCTTGGCGCTTTCGCTCATTGAGACATTGACGGGCCTGCAGAGATCGAGTATTTCTTCAATATAGGCAGTAAACGTTTCGCCAGGTTCTTGTCTTCATGTACGCAAGCGTTGTTCGGCGCGCAACTTTTAAACGGTAGGGCGACCGAAAACCGAGGATATTGCCTGCTTGAAAGCAGCCCAGTTTTCGAACTCAGATTTGTGGTTTGTGTACCACAGCTTCGCCACATTTCCCAAGTAATAGTTTAGGGTGCTCAAATTAGCAGCGTCATTCCACCTGTTTGGTGCACCAACTTTTTCGTAGGACGACAGCCAGTCTCTGACGTGCTGTCTTCGGCACCCGAAAAGATCGGGGGTCTCGCTGGTAAACCAGGCCGGGGCAAGTAGCAGCCGCGAGAGGTGCCGTTCGTTTGGCAGCGTCAACTTGCATAGTCGACGGCAGGGTGCGGGATTGGAGTTTCAGGCGTAGGTGATGTAGTTACCCAGTACGATCCACCAAATGTATAGCGGGTTTATTGAAGGAACTGAGCAAGCAGGTGGTCGCTCGGAAAGAACGCAGGTGGGCCCAGATGATGGTGCTCGATCGCTGATATCGTGCTTTTTTTGTGTTGATGATAGTTGAGCCGATGGTATCAACGTCTTTCTTCTTCACTGTAATTATAATAATAATATTGTTATTATTATTGGTGATATAACAGCAAACGTCCTCAGCTACATACTAATTGCTGGTAGCTCGTGTTTCAAGAATAGCACTTAAGAAACTTCAGCTTTAAATTTTTTTCTATTTCATGCGTTTGTGAAAATAATTCAGCAATTTTTTTAGCGTCACGTTCAGAGCGAAACACGTAAATCAAGGTAACGTGCCGAAATTCGTGATTATCCTTTGGAATCAAGAACGCTGTTGCACCTTGAAAGATTCTTTCTGGCCACCACTTATTAAAACGTTGGCACTTTAGAGGCTGTTTCCAACTTTTATTGCAGTCGTTCGAGGACTTTCTTTGCATTTCACATATAAGAGCCCAGAGACACAAAATACAAACATGCATGTGCTCGTCGGAAAAACAAGAAAGAGAATTTTGCAGTACGGCTCTGTTTTGCACCGTTGTCGTAACTCGTTGTCAAGGCAGGGTAGAGAGAATGCGCGAGTAGCAGTGTTTTTTTTGTCTTTTTGGCTTAAAAGTACATACTGTAGGTGTGCAATTCAGGTGGGGATCAAAATCATTAGTAAATTCAGCAATTGAGGTTGCATCATATCCAATCGAATTCACAGTTAAAACAGCAAAGTCAGTAATAAAGGTAAATGTAATTTAATGTACATTCTAAGCAGCCGGGGCTGTAACCATTATATTGAGCTAGAATATATTCCAGTGGTAAAACCAGTCAGGCTCCAGCATCCTACTTTTACACAGATGCTGCCAAATGATGCGACTTTTACGTTTCTAGTAACTGCATTGCAAGACAGTCGTTGGCCCCTTTTAGCTGCGGGTAATTTTAACTCATGTGTTTGCCTTCTGGTTCTTCCAAACAAATAACAGGCAACTTGCTTACCCTCTGACTCAGAGGTTGTTTTTTTACCAGAAATAGATACTTTTTTCATATTTACTGCACATGTTCAGAACACTCTCAGCACTTGTGATAAATTTATTTGCATATTTTATTAGAGTGTCTGATTTTTCTTGCCAGTCGAGGCCCAGGGTCTGGAGAGCCTCGAAGAAGCAGACGTAAGGGTCATTGAACTTGCTTTAAGTCATCATGGAAAACCTGGAAAAGTCAGGCAATTATGAAAAAGCCAATTGGCAGACACCCAGTTTAAGCTTTTGTCAATTCAAGAATTCGCAATTATATTACCCAGTACATAAAACGTACTAGAATCTTTGAATTCTGCTGGTCTACGTTGGCTCTCGCTAATGGGTGAGTTAAGATGCCTGGGGTACTTTGTTTCGGGCTACTTTTAAGTCGATGCTTTGCCCTCTGGCATCCACGATGATTTGAAAACCAGACGAGCTGAATAATTGGAGTGTCACTAGAACATTTTTAAACAAGTTCAAGTCCCAAGGGCAGACTGGGGGCAAAAAAGCCCTAAAAACTGTCATTTCTAAAAGGTGTGCAAAGATAATTATAGGGTTATCCTCTAACAAAAAATGCATTTTTCAAATATAGCAATCAATTTTTTTTATTTTATAGCCCCGGCTGCTCATTTTTTTAACGAGTAGGTGGAGTCTGTTGCCCATACCCATTGTGCTGAAACACGTGGGCACGAGTTGAAGTGCTGTATTGAGAGTTTCATCCTACTTTCTGCTAATACACATACTTCTATACACCTATAGTTTTTTGTCATTTCGAAAGTTTGTTCAACAATTTTTTTTTACTTTGTCGTGTTAAAATAGGATGCATATAAATAGATACTACTCGAAGTCAAGCCCGAACGGCAAGCGTTCGCGATTTTATAGTGTGCACAGTCAAGTTATTACCGTTGACAGGCGCGCATTGTGTTCGGCAGCTCAGCGCATACATGCGGGCTTAGCAATGGTGATATGTGGACGGCGCGCAGTATGCCATCGCTAAGGCTTGCCGCTGTTTGGGTTTCATTTGACGCTGATAGCACACACTGTTGAGACACCAAAGGATAATTTTGTTATGGTTCATTTCAGCACTGATTTGCCTCCTTATGCCATCGAATGCACAGCTAAAGCGTAGCCAGTGACAGCGGTACACTTGATGGGTTTAGCTGTACTTCCTTCTGTGTGGCCTCTGAAATCTGTTCGAGCGTGTGCCATGCTAACGGCGCATCGCCAAAGCAAACAGGACTGCATAGCCTCATAGAAGTGCATGGTGAAGACCTGCACTGATATCAACGACAATGATACCAGCCATTATCTTAATCTCCAGTATCGCTATTACCAAGGTACAGATCGATAATAAAGATAGTGCGAGATGGGGTGGTGATTCGGTTACAGCTGCAGTCCTTCTGGATCCTCGTGTTGATTTGATAGAATGTTATGTTCACTGAGCTAGCGATGCTACAGTTCACTGTCAAGTGCATTGCTTGTACTAGTAATTGGTGAGTGGTACTAGTAATGTGGCACTCACCAGTTACCTTACATAATTTTTTACTATTTAGTTGTAATAAAGCGCCTTGACTAGATAAATTGCGCTTAACCTTGTACATAATATGAGAACTTACATTGATATTAGTGCCTTTAGCTGCTTTAATCTTGTGATTGTATATTTTTGTGCAAAATTTTTCACATCTACATTCAGCCTGCAGTGAACGAGGAAAAAAAGGAATCAAGAATGTTCGGTGGCACCTCGTTCAAAAACTCATAAATTACCAGCGAAAGTAACTTCTCTGAATAAATAAACACCTTCAATAGGGCAAAGGTGCTCGTTTGTTTTAGGTGTCCACGGTATCGTTTTCACCGTGAGCTCGTCGGCTATCACATTTTGTTTGTAGTCGGCTATTATCCACTTGAAGCTCGGTGACAGCTGTGATTGATTTGATTGATATGTGGGGTTTAACGTCGCAAAACCACCATATGATTATGAGAGACGCCCTAGTGGAGGGCTCCGGAAATTTTGACCACATGCTGTTGTCCAACCTGCCAATAACATGGAGCACATGGGCCTACAACATTTCCGCCTCCATCAGAAATGCAGCCACTGCAGCCGGGATCGGATCCCACGACCTGCGGGTCAGCAGCCGAGTACCTTAACCACTAGACCACCGCGGCGGTGCGACAGCTGTGATTGGCCGCACTGATATTATCGGGCAACAGCAAAACATCAGTTGTCTTTTCAGACTGCTTAGACCTTGCAACGCACTAGAAGTACTCAAGATTGGCCAGGTGTTGCTGTAGAGCCTGCGGTTACCTTTCCTAGGCTTATGTGTTTATGAAATCTGCTTAGGAACCTGCGCTTTTTTGCGAGTGTCAGGAAGTTCTTGAGCGCATGAGTGAGTTTGCGGTGTGTCACGAATTGGTTTTTTACCCTTGCTGAGTAATAAAACTCTGCTCAGCGGAGGTTCCACTTCTACACATCCAGCCAATGGCTATGGTAAAATCAATGTGGCTCTTGGAGCAGACAAGTCATAGATAGGTCTGTTGAATTCTTGATTGAAAACTCATCAAGCCCGCGTCTCCAGCCGCTGCATTTAGGAAGTGACATCAGCTTCTACCATCAATATTCTGGTGGTATATACTGCTGTACCACGGAGTATGCGTGCTTGTCCAATTTAGTTTTTGGTAGTCACAAAGTGGCAGCATAGCCTGTGAACTTGATGTTATAGCGTATTACGTGCACCTAAAGGCTATGTATATTTCTGCCAAACAAAACAAACTACCAGTTTATGTAGCCATATCTGTAAAAAATTCAAGGCACATTCTTGTACTGGAACAATGCATGTGGTTAACTGCTCGCGCATGCATATATTATACAGGGTATTTTCAAGCAATGTAGATGTTTTCTTAAAAAACTACTGACCCTTTTTACAAACACGCGCTCTTGTTGATATATGGTTTTTTTTACCAATGCGCATTAATTGAATCGGTGGACACGAAGGACTTTGGAAAATAGCCTGCTGAATGTCTACGCTTTTCTTCCTTTATTTGACCAAATATATTCGATTAAATGTTTTTTCAGCTTCTTCAAAATTATAGGAAGCTCCTCTGAACTTTACGCATATTTTTTATTTGTCTGAAAAATTAGAGAGAGATTTTCTTTAGTATTGAAAAAACTTGAAATCGTGCCTTCTGTTTCGACGTTAGGAGCTGGAAAAGGTCGCGGGAAGCTTACTGGGCGTAGCCCAGCCGTTTGGGCCCTATTATTTTCATATTAAACTTCTTCGGGTTTCTGTGCTCGGTGAGCCCTCGGGACATCTATTCGCTACCTCTGATCAATAACTTTATTATTATCATTTGACATCTCATCAAATTACGCGCTTCGAGAATCCGCTTTTCATTTATTTTATCGGCCTAATAACCTATGGTATGTGCTGGCAGGGGTCCCAGGTCTCGTTAATTACGGAGGCGATCGCCAGGCTGATTTCAAGGGCAGAAATATCACCCCCCCTCGAACTGAACCACGAAAGCGTGGACAATTTAGAAGTGGGCCTATTTGGCGCGCCAGCGGACGCCAGCTGTGGCCCAAAGAACAAGTCAGAGCCGAGAGTTGATTAAATTCTTAATTATGGAAGATCAAATCAATACAAAAATATGCACACTCGACAATAGTTGAATACGATATGGCACCAATAAAAAGAGGTACTACACAGTACAATCGGCCACATTCGGAACAACGGACACAAACAACAATACGCACTACAATGCAGTCGCATGCATCGAACAACCAAGACATTTAACGACTAGAGTTCGAACACTTATTCATTCCAAAGTCCTTGGAACAAAAGTCTGAATGATACTCTTCCGAGAATCAATCACTCACAGTCCAGTGCTGTTGTCGTTCCGCTGCCCCCAAAGTTTCTCTTCCAGGAAACATCGCGTCTTCAATCGGCCGCTCTCCACGCACCAAACTTTTTCGCCGGTGACACGTCGGCTTCCCACGCGCAGCTGTCGCCACGCGTCTTCACTCGCTGGCGGTAGACACACACTCCTGCCTGTAGCACGAGTCTTTACCCCTCAGTTGGAAATCCTCTTCTTCTCCTCCTTTGTCACAGAGGACAAAAGGCTCGCTTACACGGCTGAAAGACCCTACGGACACTTGCGCAAAACCTTCATTTTCTGCCTACGCACATGGGCGCGAACTTTCTTCTTCTCCTCTGTCACTGAAGACAAAAGGCTTCGCCGACAAGGCGGCACACCCTACGCACTCTGGCGCGAAATTTCTTCTTTTCATGCTCTCCCGTCTCTGCTGCTTGGTTAAATATCTCCCGCGCTAGATTCTAGAAAATTCTCATGGTTTCGTCGGCGCGATACGCAGCGAAGGCTGGGCAAAGGGCAAGACGGTTCGAGGGCCGTCCGCGACAGATGACACAGTTGTGCATCACCATGCCCCTTTCCCTCGAGAACCTTCCAGGCCTTGCTCGGCCGCCGATGTCAGGAGGTTAGTCGGCGAGACTACGCTACCGAGAGGGGAGGGAGCCTTTGGATGTTTATTTTCTTCTTTACCATTGACCTTGAGGCGCCTCTCTGCGCTTGGTATCATTACTCTCGCTAAAATTCGGCGTCGCGCGCTTTTTCGGAGCTCTCGTTTGTGACACTGCCCCCCACTTTAAGAATATTATCACATAATATTCAAAACCACACAAACGAGTGCAAACAGTCACCACACACTTAAAGACTGTGGCATAGTCCGCCGCTCATGGCGCGTCACAATCACAATAGAACACTGAATACGATTGCATGTTGCAGTTCAAACTCACAACACATGAAATATAACCACAGGTACATGAATAAAACGGTCCATCACATATTCAAAACAATACAAATGTACAAACTTCTGTCTTTACAACATTTGTACAATCCTATACATCGCATCACCGCAACAAACACTTTGACTCGCTCGACATACAATTATGACACTGGATAGAAACAACAATAACACAACATATTGAACTCAGCATTGCCAAACACATTCCGATTCGACCTCAGCACCTATCTTGTGTACTTTGAGCGGCGCTTGCACTTTTTTTGCGGTGCTCACTCGATCCCTTCTTGTTTTTCCTCGTTCCTTTCCGGCGAGCCCTTTCCAACGACGGTATCTGAGGCGGCGTCTCAGCCATCGTCGTCATTTCCGACACTGTTAACGGGTCATAACGTAAAACGGATCTTGTCTGGTTATTCACCAGCTTGCTAATGTTACGACATTGGGCCTGGCTGGCCAACTCCGTCACCTTCACGCTGTCGGTCGGTTGAGGTCGTGCCGATGTAAGTCCAGCTACCCAGCACGTTCTCTAGTCCAACCCGATCATCTCCTGATTCACCGTCTCTTGCACCGCGGCTTCACTTTGGGCTCGAGTGAGATCCGTTACGGTATGCTCCTCCACAGTATCTCGCGGTCGCTGGGTTGGCGAGAGCTCTATCTTCGGGTTTTCCCCCAAACATTCTGGATCGTTCGGCTCTCGCGCCCCGACGATGTTCCCGATGATGAAGTCGTGCAGGGGGGTCGTCATACATAGGGCAGTAACCTTCCCGCTGAAGTAAGGGGTTTCAACCTCAATCTCTGCTTCGGGAAGCATCCGAACCGTACTGTCAATTAGGCAAACCAGTTTCCCGCCGCGGTGGTCTGCCCCGCCGCGGTGGTCTAGTGGCTAAGGTACTCGGCTGCTGACCCGCAGGGCGCGGGTTCGAATCCCGGCTGCGGCGGCTGCATTTCCGATGGAGGCGGAAATGTTGTAGGCCCGTGTGCTCAGATTTGGGTGCACGTTAAAGAACCCCAGGTGGTCCAAATTTCCGGAGCCCTCCACTACGGCGTCTCTCATAATCATATAGTGGTTTCGGGACGTTAAACCCCACATATCAATCAATCAATCAATCAATCAATCCTATTTTTCAACTCTATAGGAATCCATCAATGACGTTGTCTTCATCGGTTTTTGTGCCACTTGCACACAAGATGCCTGGTGAGTTTGACTCGCTCCGTTACGACATGCGTCTGCCTTGTGCCCAGTCTGACCACGTTTGAAACGTTTTACAACCATAGAGCTCGCAAAGCTAGTTCAAAAGCGGTTAGCACAATGACCCACTCTGTTACGCAGAAAACATCGCTGAACACTCTTCGGTGCACGCTGTTTTTTGTTCGGGTGCCGATTTCTTCGAATCCTCGGGACATTCCTTGTCAACCTTGGCCAGATTTGTGCCACCTTGCGCTTCGAAGAATCGGTCGGCCAATTCAAGCATGTCTTCAAGTGACTCAGCCTTCCTCTCTTTCAAGTACAGCGACAGGCTTGGGTGGCAACTGGGGAGAAATTGCTCTCTAATAAGGAGCTCTCTAAGCTCATCATACTCATGTGCTGTGTCTGAAAGTTCGATCAACCTGTCGAAATAAAGGCTAAGTTGGGCGGCGTACTGCGTTGCCGTCTCACCATCAGCTGGTTTTCCTGTCCGAAATCTGTCCCGGAAACCTTCCACAGTAAATCTGAATCGCTTCTGTAAAGCAGTTTTCACCTTTGCATAGTTGGTTGCATTGGTCGGCGTGAGCCTACCGTACACACTGAGCACTCCGCCACTCAAGCAGGTACTCAAAGCAGTTGCCCTATGATGTTCCCGCCAGCACTGGCTCCTTGCAATCGTCTCAAATCTGTGAAGGTACGCGTCGAGGTCGTCCTTCCTTTCATAAAACGCTACGAGCAGCTTGCTTGGGTTCAAGCGGAATCCATGATCTTCCCGTTCGCTGCTTTCAACTTTAACTTGGACCAGAGTTTCACTTTGCTGTTGCAAACGGAGCCGCTCGAGTTCCATCTTGTGCTGTCACTGCCGTTCCCTTTCCTCTATTTTTTCTTTCGCCCTCTCAGCTGCTAGTGTTTCTCTCTCCAGCTCCAACTTCAATTCCTGCTCTCTTTCTTCTTTCAGCTGTCGCTCCTTTGCCTCTCTTTCTTCTTTCGCCCTTTCAGCGGCCAGCCTTTCTCTCTCCGACTCGGCTGCCTTTTCTTTTTTGGCTCTCTCAGCTGCCAACCTCTCTCTCTGCAGCTAAGCTGCTTTTTCGCTTTGGCTCCTTCGACCGCCAATTAACCTTTCTTTTTCCAGCTCAAGTGCCTTTTCTTCTTTGGCCCTCTCTTTTTTTCATTTTCCTTCTGGGTTACCCACTTCCGTAGTTCAGCGCCAAAAAGACCCGTCTTTTCACCAAGAGCTACTAACTTTTCCAGATCCATGGTGTCTCGCAAATAAAACCTTGCCGCGTGCGAAAAGTATATGTCTAAATCAGTCTATCAGAACACTCGCCTGCACTCGTTAACGAGAACACTGAGCAACACACAAAATCGTTCTGATAGCACTATCAAGAACTGGAGGCTCTTTCTCACTACTTTCGACACACTGTGCACCGAAAAGGTCCTGTCGAAGACGCCAGAATAATTGTCCCAGGTCCAATGAAATGGGCAGGCGATCGCCGGGCTAAGTCTAAGGGCCGAAATATCGGCCCCCGAACTGCACCACGAAAGCGTGGACAATTTAAAAGTGGTCCTATTTGGCGTGCCAGCGTACGCCGGCAGTGGCCAGAAGGACAAGTCAGAGCTGAGTAGATAAACCAAACAAACTTATATTCTCAATTATGGTCGATCAAATCGATACAAAATTATGCACACTCGACAACAGTTGAATACAATAAGTCACCAATCAAACAACGTACTACACAGTACAATCAGCCACACTCGAAACAACGGACACAAAAAACAGTACGCACTACAATGCAGTCACATGCATCGAACAACCAAGACACTTAGAGACTAAAGAGTTCGAAAACTTGTCCATGCCAAAGTACTTGGAACAAAAGTCTGAATGATACTCTTTCGAGAATCAATCACTCACAGTCCAGTGCTGTTGTCGTTCCGCTGCCCCCAAAGTTTCTCTTCCAGGAAACCTCGCATCTTCAATTGGCAGCTCTCCAAGCACCGAACTTCTTCGCCGGTAACACCTCGGCTTCTCACGCGCAGCTGTTGCCACGCGTCTTCGCTCGCTGGTGGTAGACACACACTCCTGCCTGTAGCACGAGTCTTCACCCCTCAGGTGGAAATCCTCTTCTACTCCTCTTTTGTCACAGAGGAGAAAAGGCTCGCTTACACGGCTGAAAGACCCTACGCACACTTGCGCAAAACCTTCATTTTCTGCCTACGCACACGGGCGCGAACTTTCTTCTTCTCCTCTGTCACTGAAGACAAAAGGCTTCGCCGACAAGGCGGCACACTCTACGCACTCTGGCGCGAAATTTCTTCTTTTCATGCTCTCCCGTCTCTGCTGCTTGGTTAAATATCTCCCGCGCTAGATTCTAGAAAATTCTCATGGTTTCGTCGGCGCGATACGCAGCGAAGGCTGGGCAAAGGGCAAGACGGTTCGAGGGCCGTCCGCGACAGATGACACAGTTGTGCATCACCATGCCCCTTTCCCTCGAGAACCTTCCAGGCCTTGCTCGGCCGCCGATGTCAGGAGGTTAGTCGGCGAGACTACGCTACCGAGAGGGGAGGGAGCCTTTGGATGTTTATTTTCTTCTTTACCATTGACCTTGAGGCGCCTCTCTGCGCTTGGTATCATTACTCTCGCTAAAATTCGGCGTCGCGCGCTTTTTCGGAGCTCTCGTTTGTGACACTGCCCCCCACTTTAAGAATATTATCACATAATATTCAAAACCACACAAACGAGTGCAAACAGTCACCACACACTTAAAGACTGTGGCATAGTCCGCCGCTCATGGCGCGTCACAATCACAATAGAACACTGAATACGATTGCATGTTGCAGTTCAAACTCACAACACATGAAATATAACCACAGGTACATGAATAAAACGGTCCATCACATATTCAAAACAATACAAATGTACAAACTTCTGTCTTTACAACATTTGTACAATCCTATACATCGCATCACCGCAACAAACACTTTGACTCGCTCGACATACAATTATGACACTGGATAGAAACAACAATAACACAACATATTGAACTCAGCATTGCCAAACACATTCCGATTCGACCTCAGCACCTATCTTGTGTACTTTGAGCGGCGCTTGCACTTTTTTTGCGGTGCTCACTCGATCTCTTCTTGTTTTTCCTCGTTCTTTTCCGGCGAGCCCTTTCCAACGACGGTATCTGAGGCGGCGTCTCAGCCATCGTCGTCATTTCCGACACTGTTAACGGGTCATAACGTAAAACGGATCATGTCTGGTTATTCACCAGCTTGCTAATGTTACGACATTGGGCCTGGCTGGCCGACTCCGTCACCTTCACGCTGTCGGTCGGTTGAGGTGGTGCCGATGTAAGTCCAGCTACCCAGCACGTTCTCTAGTCCAACCCGATCATCTCCTGATTCACCGTCTCTTGCACCGCGGCTTCACTTTGGGCTCGAGTGAGATCCGTTACGGTATGCTCCTCCACAGTATCTCGCGGTCGCTGGGTTGGCGAGAGCTCTATCTTCGGGTTTTCCCCCAAACATTCTGGATCGTTCGGCTCTCGCGCCCCGACGATGTTCCCGATGATGAAGTCATGCAGGGGGGTCGTCATACATAGGGCAGTAACCTTCCCGCTGAAGTAAGGGGTTTCAACCTCAATCTCTGCTTCGGGAAGCATCCGAACCGTACTGTCAATTAGGCAAACCAGTTTCGTTTTGCCTGTTAACTCACATTCCCGCACCACATTTCTCCACATGATAACAGTGGAGCTACCGGTATTTCTTAACACCGTAACCTTCTTGCCCGCAACTTATCCAGACAGCGCTGGCATTCCCTTCGTAACACCGGTTGGCCGTTTTGTCATTGGAGCACCTACGATAGGAAGTTCCTCCCCTATTTTTCAACTCTATAGGAATCCATCAATGACGTTGTCTTCATCGGTTTTTGTGCCACTAGCACACAAGATGCCTGGTGAGTTTGACTCGCTCCGTTACGACATGCGTCTGCCTTGTGCCCAGTCTGACCACGTTTGAAACGTTTTACAACCATAGAGCTCGCAAAGCTAGTTCAAAAGCGGTTAGCACAATGACCCACTCTGTTACGCAGAAAACATCGCTGAACACTCTTCGGTGCACGCTTTTTTTTGTTCGGGTGCCGATTTCTTCGAATCCTCGGGACATTCCTTGTCAACCTTGGCCAGATTTGTGCCACCTTGCGCTTCCAAGAATCGGTCGGCCAATTCAAGCATGTCTTCAAGTGACTCAGCCTTCCTCTCTTTCAAGTACAGCGACAGGCTTGGGTGGCAACTGGTGAGAAATTGCTCTCTAATAAGGAGCTCTCTAAGCTCATCATACTCATGTGCTGTGTCTGAAAGTTCGATCAACCTGTCGAAATAAAGGCTAAGTTGGGCGGCGTACTGCGTTGCCGTCTCACCATCAGCTGGTTTTCCTGTCCGAAATCTGTCCCGGAAACCTTCCACAGTAAATCTGAATCGCTTCTGTAAAGCAGTTTTCACCTTTGCATAGTTGGTTGCATCGGTCGGCGTCAGCCTACCGTACACACTGAGCACTCCGCCACTCAAGCAGGTACTCAAAGCAGTTGCCCTATGATGTTCCCGCCAGCACTGGCTCCTTGCAATCGTCTCAAATCTGTGAAGGTACGCGTCGAGGTCGTCCTTCCTTTCATCAAACGCTACGAGCAGCTTGCTTGGGTTCAAGCGGAATCCATGATCTTCCCGTTCGCTGCTTTCAACTTTAACTTGGACCAGAGTTTCACTTTGCTGTTGCAAACGGAGCCGCTCGAGTTCCATCTTGTGCTGTCACTGCCGTTCCCTTTCCTCTATTTTTTCTTTCGCCCTCTCAGCTGCTAGTGTTTCTCTCTCCAGCTCCAACTTCAATTCCTGCTCTCTTTCTTCTTTCAGCTGTCGCTCCTTTGCCTCTCTTTCTTCTTTCGCCCTTTCAGCGGCCAGCCTTTCTCTCTCCGACTCGGCTGCCTTTTCTTTTTTGGCTCTCTCAGCTGCCAACCTCTCTCTCTGCAGCTAAGCTGCTTTTTCGCTTTGGCTCCTTCGACCGCCAATTAACCTTTCTTTTTCCAGCTCAAGTGCCTTTTCTTCTTTGGCCCTCTCTTTTTTTCATTTTCCTTCTGGGTTACCCACTTCCGTAGTTCAGCGCCAAAGAGACCCGTCTTTTCACCAAGAGCTACTAACTTTTCCAGATCCATGGTGTCTCGCAAATAAAACCTTGCCGCGTGCGAAAAGTATATGTCTAAATCAGTCTATCAGAACACTCGCCTGCACTCGTTAACGAGAACACTGAGCAACACACAAAATCGTTCTGATAGCACTATCAAGAACTGGAGGCTCTTTCTCACTACTTTCGACACACTGTGCACCGAAAAGGTCCTGTCGAAGACGCCAGAATGATTGTCCCAGGTCCAATGAAATGGGCAGGCGATCGCCGGGCTAAGTCTAAGGGCCGAAATATCGGCCCACGAACTGCACCACGAAAGCGTGGACAATTTAAAAGTGGTCCTATTTGGCGTGCCAGCGTACGCCGGCAGTGGCCAGAAGGACAAGTCAGAGCTGAGTAGATAAACCAAACAAACTTATATTCTCAATTATGGTCGATCAAATCGATACAAAATTATGCACACTCGACAACAGTTGAATACAATAAGTCACCAATCAAACAACGTACTACACAGTACAATCAGCCACACTCGAAACAACGGACACAAAAAACAGTACGCACTACAATGCAGTCACATGCATCGAACAACCAAGACACTTAGAGACTAAAGAGTTCGAAAACTTGTTCATGCCAAAGTACTTGGAACAAAAGTCTGAATGATACTCTTTCGAGAATCAATCACTTACAGTCCAGTGCTGTTGTCGTTCCGCTGCCCCCAAAGTTTCTCTTCCAGGAAACCTCGCATCTTCAATTGGCAGCTCTCCAAGCACCGAACTTCTTCGCCGGTAACACCTCGGCTTCTCACGCGCAGCTGTTGCCACGCGTCTTCGCTCGCTGGTGGTAGACACACACTCCTGCCTGTAGCACGAGTCTTCACCCCTCAGGTGGAAATCCTCTTCTACTCCTCTTTTGTCACAGAGGAGAAAAGGCTCGCTTACACGGCTGAAAGACCCTACGCACACTTGCGCAAAACCTTCATTTTCTGCCTACGCACACGGGCGCGAACTTTCTTCTTCTCCTCTGTCACTTAAGACAAAAGGCTTCGCCGACAAGGCGGTACACCATACGCACTCTGGCACAAAATTCCTTGTTTTCCTGCTCTCCCATCTCTGCTGCTCGGTTAAATACCTTCCGCGCTAGATTCAAGAAAATTCTCATCCTTTCGTCAGCGCGATACGCAGCCAAGGCTGGGGAAAGCGCGAGACGGTTCGAGACCGTCCGCGACAGATGACGAAACTCTGCATCACCGCACCCCTTTACCTCGAGAACATTCCAGGGCTTGCTCAGCCGCCGATGTGAGGAGGTTAGTTGGCAAGACTATGCTTCCAAGAGAGGAGGGATAGCGCACCCGGGGAGCCTTTGAATGTTTATTTTCTTCTTTATCGTTGACCTTGAGGCGCCTCTCTGCGCTTGGTATCGTTACTGTCGCTAGACTCCGGTGGCGCGCGCTTTTTCGGAGCACTCGTTTGTGACAGCAGGAACAGGTTGATTTTCTCACTACTTCATTTTTTGGCTTTCTGTTGCTTAAGTCGGCGGGAATGAAGTTTCACTAGGATACAACGCTTGCAATATTGTTAAGAAGTATCACTACCAGGAAAACAAGGGAAGCGCGGGTAGAGAATGAAGACGACGTTGCCTCCACTGCGATCTTTCTGAGTGGGTACGAGCCATGGCGGTGGAGATCATTATCATTATACTATGATCGCGGACTCGGGGCCCATTAAAAACCCCCATTAAGCTACCTTACCTTGTGTAACAATTTGTTCTAGGTGCTGGGTAGGACGAACTCAAAGACAGGAGCTTCACTACCAGGACTTTCTTTGTCGCAGCCGCCGCCTTGCCGGACTTCAACCTTCGCCGATCGTAATGGCCCAAGAGCAGCCATCCAACGCTTCGAGGCCAACTTCGGTGGGTTCCGTGCCGTACTACACAGTGCCGTCAAACTTCGGCGGGGCATCAGGAGAAGACGTCGACGTGTGGCTTAAGAACTACAAGCGGGTGAGCAGAAGCAATGACTGGGACTCGAACGAACAGCTCGATCATGTTGTATTCTCGTTAACTGGCACCGCCCTCACGTGGTACGAGAACCACGAGGACATGTACACGACTTGGGAATGTTTTGTTGAAGAAGTGCAGAAGTGCTTCGGTGATTCAGACGCAAAAAGAAACGCGCGGGGCAGACATTGTCTCAGAGGGCACAGCTTCCGGGAGAAACATGTACGACATACATTGAAGAAATATTGAAGCTGTGCAAGATTGTGAATGGGAGGATGTCTGAAGAAGACAAGGTTGGACATGTTCTCTAGGGTATAGCCGAAGACGTGTACAATTTCTTAATTGGGAAAGACTGCTTGAACTCCGTGTCTGACGTGATGAAGCACTGTCGTACCTTTGAATCCCTCAAGATGCGACGAATTTCTCCGAAATTCGGCCGCCTGTCCAACGTCCCCATTGTGGCTAGTGTTGAAAGAGTGCCGCCTAACGACCTTGCTTTGACCATACGGAAGATCGTCGGAGAAGAGCTGCTTCGTTGTCAGCAGACCTATTATCGCCCCAGCAGTTTTCAGGATGTGTACGTAAACGAACCAGAACGTGTGCGGACTCCTCTTTCTCTTTCATCATGGCAACCATCGATCAATGCAGCAGACGCTTATGAATATCAAGGCACACGGCAGGCTGGATTCCCCCGTCAACCAACTCCCAACTACGAACGAAGTTTTCGCCCACCTGTTTACCCAATATCGCCTGACTACAGTGCCCCTGAAGGGCGGCACCACTATCCCATGCCTTCCGAGGAGTCGTTACTCTGAGCAGTCACGTGCCCCTCGACCGATTCCGGTATGCTACAACTGTGGCGTCCCGGGTCATATTGCAAGTTTTTGTGACCACCGCCCATATCAGCGAGAGTCTTGGTACATGTCTTACCAACCTTTTGACCATCCGCACTCCACGTCACGGAAACCACGCACACCTACCGGGTCACGCTACTCCTCACCGGCCTCTGATCGAAGTTTGACGCGACCACTAGCTCTCCGTGCTCCACAATCGCCGTCGCCACGGCGACGCGCACGTACACCGCCGCCGGAAAACTTGTCGGTGCTGCCAGTGGGGGTGAGGCCGTGAGATCACAGGTGCTATCTACAGATATACCCCCGTCAGCGTTTATGTTGAAGAACAAAGTTCATGTAGTTGTGGATAGAGTGGCTACTATGGCACTTGTGGATACAGGTGCGACAGTCTCGGTGATGAGTGTAAATTTTAAGAACCTGCTAGGACCAAAAGTGACGTTTTGCCTG
This sequence comes from Rhipicephalus annulatus, assembly GCA_013436015.1. Taxonomy (NCBI): domain Eukaryota; kingdom Metazoa; phylum Arthropoda; class Arachnida; order Ixodida; family Ixodidae; genus Rhipicephalus; species Rhipicephalus annulatus. The sequence goes on along the minus strand of WOVY01001922.1, from coordinate 285,292 downwards.
AGCTGTGGGGTGACATTTCGTGGTGTGTGTGGTGACGTGTTGTGTCCAATGGGATATTGTACTGTGGACGTCTCGCTGTGTGGCAAGGTGTTTTGCACAGAATTTGCGGTTATTACGCGGTCTACACATGACGTTATCTTGGGTATTGACTTCTTGTGTGAGTATGGGGCAACCGTAGACAGCAGAAGTGGGCATCTTTCTATACACGGTACTTTCCCAACGGCGCTCTTGGAAAATTTCTGTCCGGAGGAATGCATCTTTTTTGTCTCCGTGGATACAGTCTTTCCTGCATTTTCTGCTATGTGTGTTCCCGTGACATGTCCCAGTAAGAACTGCGGCCCATTTGGCGCCATGCTCGAACCGATTCCCTTGGCATGCCTGAAAAAGAACATTCTCATTCCCCATTGTATACTGTCAGTCGTTGATGGACGGGCAGGTGTGTGGACAATGAACAGTTCCATGGAGCCCGCAATTCTGCCAGGTGGCATGAAACTTGCAGTATTTAGACCCGAGTCATGCACGACGCTGGTTGCGCTTGTTGATGCTACAAACCAAAATGAACATCTAGGCTTAGAAGGTTCAGAAGATGCCCAATTGCTACAAATGGTCAGCAAGTCACTTGACCAAAGCGAACGTCATACACTGCTCGATGTTCTATCTAAGCACTCGAAAGTGTTCGATTTTTCTAAATACAGCCAAAGGCTCTTAATCCAAGCGTCCCGGATACGTCATCAGATTCACACCGAGTCGGCGCATCCTATTCGGCAGAAACCTTACCGAGTGGCACCATTGGAGCGCAAGATCATAAACGAGCAAGTCCAAGAAATGCTGGAAAAGGGAATAACACAGGAATCGGCAAGTCCGTGGGCTGCTCTCGTCATTCTAGCGAGGAAGAAGGATGGTACGTGGAGATTTTTCGTTTGCTACCGCCGACTGAACTCTGTTACCAAGAAACACGTCTATCCTTTGCCGCGCATCGATGACGCTCTAGACTGCCTGCATTCCGCGTCTTACTTTTCATCTGTCGACCTGAGATAAGGTTACTGACGAATTCCGATGCACGCAGATGACAAAGAAAAGACGGCATTCGTTACGACCGACGGACTTCATGAGTGCAACGTTATGCCATTCGAATTCTGTAGTGCTCCTGCGACGTTCGAAAGATTTATGGACTCTATATAGCGTGGTTTCAAATGGCATATATGCATGTGTTACCTTGATGATCTCGTAATTTTTGGACGTACGCTTGAGGAGCACAACACTCGCCTAGAACTCATGCTCAGCTGCATTGAAAAAGCTGGCCTTGTGTTGAATTAAAAAAAGTGCCACTTTGGCGAGCAACAGACATTGGTGTTAGGACATCTCGTTGACAAAGATGGCATTAGACATTAGACCTGACCCACAAAAGACAGCGGCTGTTGAATCGTTCGAGCGTCCTAAATCTGTGAAACAACTGCGTTGCTTCATCGGGCTCTGCTCATATTTCCGCCGGTTTGTATTCAAGTTTGCGGATGTCGTTCACCCCCTGACGAGCCTTCTACGCAAGAACAGCCCGTTTCAGTGGACCTCCGAGTGGGATGCCGCTTTTTAAAAGCTGAAGGGTTTGTTAACTTCGCAGGCAATACTTCGGCACTTCAAACCTTTGTCACCCACGGAAATTCACACAGACGCAAGTGGCATCGGTATCGGTGCCGTTCTCGTTCAGCGTTCTGGCAAGAAGGAACACGTTGTGGCGTACGCAGGTCGTTCTTTAAGCAAGCCTAAACGCAACCACACAGTGACCGAACAGGAAGGCCTAGCGGTAGTCTTTGCCGTGCAACGGTTTCGCTCAAACATCTACGGTCGCCCGTTCACTATCGTCACAGCCTCCCGATTCCCCGTTTGAAAAGGTCGGCATTGATCTTATGGGACATTTCCACGCTCCTCAAAAGGTAATCAGTGGGTAATTGTATGCGCCGACTACCTGACGTGGTACTGCGGGACGGCTACCACGGCAGTCCAGGTTTCGGAGTTCTTGTTGCATTCAGTCATCCTCCGACACAGACCTCCTCGCGTGATAATAAGTTACCGTGGACGACAATTTACCGCTGATATTGCCGAATCATTACTTCGTTTGTGTGCCTCCAAGTTCCGACACTCAACTGCTTATCACCCACAAACTAACGGCCTCACCGAGCGTACAAACCGAACGTTGATCAACATGTTGTCAATGTACGTCGCCTCCGACCACAAAGACTGGGATGAAGTTTTACCATTCGTCACGTACGCCTTCAACACGTCGAAACACGAAACGACAGGGTACAGCCCTTTCTATCTGCTCTATGCTCGCTCACCTCGACATACGCTGGACACTATCTTTCCTTTTGTCGTCCATGACAATTTAAGAATTGCGGAAACTTCGTTTCGTGCGGAAGAGACACGTCGACTTGCCTGCTTACGTACACTGGCAGCGCAAGAGTCCTTCAAAACTCGCTACGGCAGTTACCACAGGCATGTAACCTATGCCCCCGGTGATTTAGTGTGGGTGTGGACCCCAACACGCAGACGTGGCTTGGGCCAAAAGCTACTTTCATACTAAGCCGGTCCTTTCGTGATACTCCATCGTGTCAGCGAGGTCAACTATGAAATCGCACGTGTCACCGCTAGTGGCCGACGTTCATGCAAGACAGAGATGACGCATGTTGCCCGCCTGAAGCCGTTTACACGAAGGATGCAAGAATGCATTCATGACTTCTTTGCGCAAACACATACACGGACACAATGAAAAGAGGCAAACAACACGGGCGCAACAACATTTGCGCCCGTGTTGTTTGCCTCTTTTCCTTGTGTCCGTGTATGTGTTTGCGCAAAGAAGTCATAAATGAGTACCAACTCGCCCGACTTTCAGTACTGTTGATGCAAGAATGACTCGCCCAGAGGGCTTCGTCTGAGACCGGAGGAATGATAAGAAGTATCACTAGCAGGAAAAACAAGGGAAGCGCGGGTAGAGAATGAAGACGACGCTGCCTCCACTGCGATCCCTCTGAGTGGGTACGAGCCATGGCGGTAGGGATCATCAGAGTGGGCGCGGTGGACCAGGAGCGAGTATGTGGTCTAACAAGCCATTCTTCTGTCTCGTTCAGGTGCTTGTTCTTGGATCCGCTGGCTTAGCCCATCGACGGGAACGTGTGCCTTCCGGAATAAATTCGCAGCTCGAACCAACCGAATTTGGCAAGCTTCATCAGCATTCAGCGTCATCAGAGGAGCCACATCGTGATACTGCCAGCAGTGCGATATCCATGCTTCTTGACACCTGTGCGCAGACGCAGTTTGCACCCCAAGTGACTGCCGCAGAGCACCTTATAAGGCAGCACCGACACTACTCTTTCAGTGGGCGCGGTGGACCAGGAGCGAGTATGTGGTCTAACCAGCCATTCTTCTTTGTCGTTCAGGTACTTGTTCTTCGATCCGCCGGCTTAACACATCGACGGGAACGTGTGCCTTCCGGAATAAATTCGCAGCTCGAACCAACCGAATTTGGCAAGCTTCATCAGTATTCAGCGTCATCAAAGGAGCCACATCGTGATACTCCCAGCAGTGCGATATCCGTGCTTCTTGACACCTGTGCGTAGACGCAGTCGGCACCCCATGTGACTGCCGCAGAGCACCTTATAAGGCAGCACCGACACTACTCTTTCAGTGGGCGCGGTGGACCAGGAGCGAGTATGTGGTCTAACAAGCCATTCTATTGTCTCGTTCAGGTTGGTGATTACTTCAGCTCAATTAAGAGCGATCATCGTGGTCTTTTCGTCCTACCGGGCCCACAACGCTTATTTAGCTGTGCAAATGATGTCTTTTGTGTGTGCTTGCTTTGATTTGTGGTGACGTGGAGTCAAATCCCGGTCCTTCAAATGAGGCCTTGCTAAGTGAATTGTTAGCTGGTCAAAATAAGTTAGCTGATGAAGTGGCAGCCATTAGAGCTCAGCAGAATAATATGGAAAAGCTCATGGCTGACTGGGTCGCTCGTTTTTCGGAATTAGAAAAGCGAGTAGCACGTATTGATATTCTAGAAAATACAGTCAAGTCCTTGGTGGCAAAGTTGACCGATATAGAAGACAAATCTAGGCGTTCTAATTTGGTGGTTTTCGGCATACCGGAAGAAGCACAAGAGACCGATTCTATGTTAAAATCTAAAATTTTTGACGATGTATTTTCGAAGAAACTTGACGTTCAGTGTAAACCATTCGGCAGAATTCGCCGTCTTGGTAGACCCGGTAAAAAACGTCCTGTAATTGTTTATTTTCAAGACTGTAACGAAAAACAACAAATTCCAAACAATGCCTTCAAACTCAAATGGACTGTCATATCTTTGCAAAATGATTACTCGCACACCACATTACGAAAGCGCAAGCTCCTGTGGGACAGTGCAAAATTGGAAAAACAACAGGGAAAAAAAGTCAGCCTAAAGGATGACAAGCTACGTGCCAATGATGACACATTTATCTGGGACGACACCCAAAACGCAAGAAATAATATTCGGACCCACGGATCTTCTAAACAGAACTGACTTGCCCATGAGGTCTGCAAGGAACTACGACTACTTAATATCAACGCGCGCAGTATTGTAAATAAAAGTAACCAACTCGAGGCAATTATTTTAGGATATGCCCCTCATATAGTGGTGATAACCGAGACATGGTTACATGATGATATTGACGATACGGTTGTTTTCCCCCCTTCTTATCGGGCTTTTCGTCGTGACAGGAATACTAGAGGAGGAGGAGTAACTATTTCGATGAAAGACGATATTCCAGTCGTGCTTTTACGTCAGCCTGATAATATTGAATGTGTTACTTTAAAGATTACTTGCTGGAATATTTCATTGATGGTGTTTGGCTTGTACCGCCCTCCTGATTCATCCCTTTAGTTCTTACATGACCTCTGTGAACACGTGTCTTCATTTTCTCGTGACAAAATTTTTCTTGTCGGAGATTTCAACCTGCCTGCAATAGATTGGGTGAATGAATACCCTGGTCTCGACTTAAATACAAATTCTAATTATATAAGTAATATCATGTTGTACCACAACTTGAGGCAGGTTGTCAATCAACCGACACGTGTTCATGGTACGTCAGCTACGGTACGTGATCTTGTCTTTGTCAGTCAAACAAACAGTGATTTTTCTGTATCGGTTGAACCAGGTATATCTGATCACTACATGGTGTATTTTTCCTGTCCAATACAGTCTTGTAGTACCAATCCATGTAAATGGGTGACTGTTAAAGATTTGTCACGCGCCAGAGACAAGAGTGTGTTGGACTTCCAAAATTTTAGTCTCAGCAGTTTTCATGGTGACGATGTTATCAGTCTTCGGAAAAAGTTTATAAACATGTGCATGTACTGTAATAATAATTTTATTCCTGAAAAAACAAAGAAAATAGCAAAGAAAAATCCCTGGATGACGCGAGAAGCGCTGCAACTAAAAAAAAGATTAAACGCTTAAGACGACAAGGCGCTTCTCGTGATACTATTCTAAATATTCAACCTAAATTAAATGGAATAGTGAAAAACGCAAAAGAAAGGTACTTCCAGCATACGCTGCCAGGTTTTATGCGAAATGCCCCGGAAATGTTTTGGAGGTACTTAAAAGAAAAAACAAAGGTCAGTTGACCAAATTGTACACGAGAGATCCCTAGTCGTCGAGAAGCAAAGCATTGCTGATCATTTTAACAAATTTTTTCAGTGTTTTTTCCGTTCTTATGATCTGCCGTTAATAAAACATATGCCTCACATTGTACCACCCGATATAGTATCGCAACCAGGGGTAGTTTCTATGTTGCTCAATCTGAAAACTAAATCATCACCTGGTCCAGATGCCTTACCAAATGCTTTTCTGCGCAGATATGCCGAAAAGTTGTCCCATTTTCTAGTTGTCATTTTTCAAGCATCGTTATCTTCTGCAGTTCTTCCTAGCGATTAGTTGAGGGCACGTGTCGTACCTGTGCCTAAGAAACGAGATGCAACACTTTTAACTAACTATCGTCCGACTTCACTAACATCCTCTTCGTGCAAGCTGCTTGAACATATCATAGCAAACGAGATTAACAAATTCCTTTTTGATAAAAATATTCTCTCTAACTACCTGCATGGCTTTCGTAAAGGCTTTTCTACGGTTACCCAACTAACTTCTATCGTTCAAAATTTTGCGTCTGTCCTTGACAAATCTGGGCAAATTGATGTTGTTTTTTTAGATTTTAGGAAAGCGTTTGACCTTGTTTCGCACTGTAACCTTATAAAAAACTCGAAATGATCAACTTGCCAGCATATTTAATTAATTAGATTTCTGCCTACCTGACTAACCGTAAGCAATTTGTTGTTATCGATGATAATTTTTCGGGTGAACTTCCGGTAACTTCGGGAGTCCCACAGGGCAGCATTTTAGGACCTTTGTTATTTTTAATTTACATTAATGACATCACTGACACAATTACAGAGCCCGTTGAAATCAGATTGTTCGCCGATGACTGTGTGGTGTTCAATGAAATAACTTGCAGTGACGACAAAGCTGCACTTAATTCTAACCTTCAAAATATCGTATCTTGGTGTGGAAAATGGAATATGGAAATAAATGCAGAAAAGTCTGTCTATATGAAAATCACCAAAAAGGTTAAAACGTTACCCTTTCCATATAATATCGCTTCCAAAGCCCTAATTGAAGTTTATCAATATAAGTACTTAGGTGTTACTATTACTAACAATTTATCCTGGAATGCGCATATCTCTAACATCTGCAAGTCGTCTTTCCGTAAGCTCTGCTTTTTGAGGCATAAATTAAAACAGGTTCCCCACAACACTCGTCTGACAGCTTTATTACTCGCTAATCCGTCCAAAATTAGAATATGCATGCACTGTGTGGGACCCTTAAACCAAACCTAACACTGACGCATTAGAAATGATACTACGCAAAACAATAAGATTTATATTCTCCAAACACCGTTCAACTGATTCCCCATCAACCCTAGTGCTAACTAATAGCATTCCAACATTAAAACTACGACGTAAAATTCTCAGACTAAAATTTATGTTCTTGCTGAAAAATAACCGTTTATCCCTTAACCCGCAGCCTTTCATAACTCCGCTCGAAGCACGCCGGACAAGGCATCGCCATGCTGAATCCCTAACGCCTTATAGCACTAAAACCAACGTATTTAAGTATTCATTTTTTCCGCGTACAATAACAGACTGGAACAACTTGCCTTGTGAACAGCTGTCCAATATTGACGCTATTGCTCAGTTAAGATGTTAAGTTTTTTATGCTTTGTATATGCCTTGTGTATGCCTTTTTGTTCTTGCCTTGTATATGCTTTGCACATGCTTAGTTTATATGCCCACTTTTGTATTGTTTCTTTTCCCGTTCCATACTTACAATGTTGTTTCCCTTTGGTTATTATATTTTGTACTTCCCATGCCCCTCCTGCTTGGACCCTTACCTGGGCCTGCAGTATGTTATAAATAAAATAAATAAATAAATCACATTATACTGTGATCGTGGACTCGGGGCCCATTAAAACCCCCATTAAGTTACTTTGCCTTGTGTAACAATATTAAAACCATCTATACTAGATGGCCAACTTGTCTTTGCGGCCCTTTCTGAGCTGAGGAGGATTTTGCCACTAAATAGATCACTCAGGAATAAGCAAACATAATAAAACTAGATTTATTATCAATTTTAGGGTGATTGTTTCTATAGCAAAATTGTTCTGCGTCACAAATTTGGGCGATCCTATCTTTTAAAAATTGTAAATATCAATTGTTCTTGCAAAAATTTGTTTCAAAAATTTCCACACCGAGGGGTCGGATAAATTGAAACTAACACACCGAGTGCGTTAGTTTTGGTTTCTTTGGCACTGCAGCCGAAGTTCGACAATGAATCCCTGAAACAAGCCATGTTAATTCCATTTTTAAATGCCCATTTTTATGTAGAAGCGTTTGATAAGGAGGAGGAGCCCCTCCTCCTTGCAGGTGTCCACAAACCGTCAGTGGTGACGACAGACCGACAGTGATGCCGACAAACCGACAGTAATGCCAGCAGACCGACAAACGTGACGATAGCCCGACAGACCTGACGATAGCCCGACTGGCCGACAGTTTAAAATAACAAATAACGACAGGCTAACAGACCGACGGCCTATCGCATCGTTTATTGTGCTGTATATAAGCACTGTCGGCGTCCTGAGGGGTAAAGTCGTGAACTTCCTTGAGGCTCAATCATCGCCTTAAGCTGGACGCTACAACCAAACCTTCTTCGGACATATAAACTTATTGATCTTGTGAAATCGGTATCTTACGTATAACAACTCCATCTCAGTAAGAGTTGACGTGGGAGCGATCGTTTACACACAAAAAAATATTTGTGAATGCCCTTAGAAATAGAATAGATCATTGTTGCTAACAGACCCCTAAATTCATTCATTCATTTCATTTCATATCATTTATTGATACTGTCAGCCCTTTGCGGGCTAATACAGGCGTGGAGTTGACTCATATAAAACAGAAATGTGCATAAGAGAAACATAAGAAAAAGAACCTTCACTACTGGAACACATCATTTCAGAGCACATACAACAATTATATCATAATGGCTAAGCACATAGTTTAAACAAAGAAGTTAGTGAAAAATAAGAAAAGAGAGCATGACTGCCGAAATACACATCATAATTGGCGCATAATAAATCTCATAATAAATGTGATACCCTAGTTACAAAGCACGTAATTCACACATATTCACAATGTTAGTGCATAATATCATAGTGCACTATATGTTTTACTGCTTCTAAAGTCAGTAAAGGATTAGATTTTCACAGCCTAATCTGGTAAGAAATTCGACTGGTGAATCGCCCTGGGGAAGAAGGTGTACATGAAACAGTCATTATGAACTTTGGAGGGCGGTATGTACATACTGTGTCTGTGTCTTGACGTTTCATGTTGTTTTGATTTCGAAGTACCTGTTGTAGCTTATTGTAACGTGATTATGAACTACTATGAAAATGAACTTCAGCCTTTCATATTCGGGGCGTTTTTGTAGAGGTAAGAGCTCTGCAAGTTTGCATAATTCGGTAGGTGAATGGAAACAACGGTATCTAATAAATATAAATCTAGAACTAAGTCGCTCTATGTTGTCGAGTTTCAGACAGTTAGTTTGGGTATAGGGATCCCACACTATTTTAGCATATTCGATTATGGGTCTTAGCAACGTTCTATAAGCTAAAGTTTAAACTTCGGGAGAGGCACTGTGAAGGTTACGTCTCAGGCCCCATAACACCTTGTTAGCTTTGGAACAAAGTTCCTCAACATGAAGATTCTAACGCAAGTCGGGTGTAAATATGAGACCGAGGTATTCATATTGCTTAGCCTGAGCAAGTTCTTGACCGTTAATACTGTACGGATAACTAAGAATGTTCTTTTTTCTAGAAATGAACATAAAAACACTTTTTGTTGGGTTAAGCAGCATTTGCCACTAATCCCACCAGTTTTTAATTCTCTTTAAGTTAAGATTAGGTTCGGCCTGGTCGCTCGGTGACTGTACATTTTTTGTATAGTATGCAATCGTCAGCAAACATTCTTATTTGGGTAGTAATATTTTTTTGGCAGAACGTTTATAGACACCAGAAAAAACAGGCGCCCCAAGACACTACCCTGGGGCACCCCAGATACCACAGGCGATAAACCAGACTGCGGGTGCCCTAGTTGGCGTGCAAGATAGGAACTGAACCAATGGGTTAGGGCAGAATTTTTAAAGGTACTATCGATTTTAAGTAAGAGCTTTTGTGCGACCCCTTATCGAATGCCTTTGCGAAGTCTAAGAATATTATGTCAGTTTGACAACAGGTATTAACTGTGCTAGAGAAGTCGTGTGCAAGCTCAATAAGCTGAGTAACGATGGATAAGCCTTTCCTAAAACCATGCTGACAGGAATTAATTAAATTGTGATCATCGAGATAGGTTAGCAAGTGCTTTGATACAATGTGCTCTAATATTTTTGAACAGGTGCTTGTAAGTGATATAGGTCCGTGGTTGCTAGAGTGAGATGCGGAACCGCCTTTGTGTATGGGCACGATTTTCGCACGTTTCCAAGCACTGGTAAAAAAGCGACTATTAACGGAAGATTGGAAATTTATTGTTAAAAGTTTCGACGGCCACTCGGCATATTTGTAAAGAAATTCATTGGGAATATTGTCAGGACCAGAGCTCTTTTGGTATTTATAAGAAGCAAGAAGTTTATAATGCCCCCTTCCCTGATGCTTATATCCTGGATAGAAATCATATCTAAGGAATCGCTGATGTTGGGTGCAGTACCATCATTGATTGTAAAAACTGACGAGAAGAAGGAATTAAACGCCTCTGCCTGATCCTTGCTACTTCTATAATTAGACATACTACTCGGCCTGGTCGAAGGATTCTCGTGCCTCCGAAATTTGTCTGGGGATTTCTTCAGATATTGTTTCAATGTTGAGTTATAAAACTTATTTTTAGAAGTCTTCACACTTTGCCTTAGGCTTTTACTTAAAACCTGGACGTTCTTTTTTTTTCAATGTTTGGATTGGCAAAGCACGCCTTATGCTTGCGTTTAAGCTTTCTCTTAGCGTGTATTATATCGCGCGTAACCCAAGAGTTTTGTTTTCTCACATTTTTACGATTTTCGGGAATGAATTGTTGGATGAAAAACATTATCGTAGACTGAAAAAACCGCCACCGTTCTTCCGTTGAACGAGATGTTCAGTACATTTTCGGAAATGAATAATATGACGGCTTCGGATGTTCTAGTATGGCCAAGTCGTTTGCGGCACTAAAATTTAGAATCATAAGCTTTTCATTATTGTGCATGACATTGACATACAGATCTAAAGACAATAAAACCATTTTATGATCAGAAAGACCATCCTTAATTTCACACATACCAAGAAACGGGAGCAGTGATCCAGATAAGAACATCGAATCAAGCACTGAAGAAGTGGTAGGACCCACACGCGTACAAGATGAGACGACCTGAGTCATATCGTAGCAGAAAGCTTGCTCTAGCAGATGATCACTTTTAATGAATTCACTTCCCTCTGAAGTGAGCGTCAACCAATTAATTCCAAGGAGATTAAAGTCTCCTATAATAATAATACTATCACCATGCTTCAGGTGGGAATCCTTAAAGCTTCTTAAGTTATCAAGTGCCATCACTGGGAAGTTCGGAGGTTCATACATAGCACCAATATATATCGAGCGAGCGTGGTTTTAATCCAAAGAGCTTCGACATCAATAGCATGCGGCAGAGCACTAATATATTATCTTTAATTAAAATGGCCACACCTCCTCCTTTTGTTTCACGGTTTCATCTCATGATTTTGTATCCGGGAGAAGCAACCTCGGCACCCAGTACATCTTTCTTTAACCATGTTTCGGTCATTACTGAATAGTCGGGATCGTGTTCTAGTACCATAGCCTCAAGATCCGCCATTTTAATCGTAATACTTCTGACATTAGATTTATTAAATTTAACTGGTTAAAACTACTCTGACACCGTGGGTCGCCAACACGTCGCCTGTCAGTTGTTTTGAGAGGTGTCTTACATATGCACCTCATATTAGTATTGCCGTTCCAACCGTACACCACAACATTTATTTTCATTTTGTCAAAAATAAGCTTAACCTTGGCCCTCGTTTTTCTCTTCTCAGCACTAGACTCCCACAATCTTCAGCGTATCTCAACAAATCGTTTAGAAAAATCTTCGTTTATGCTGACCTCCTTTCCATGCAGTTTGAAGCAGTTTCGTAGGATACTAGTCTTATCTCTGAAATCTGAAACTCGCAGGATAACGGGCCTATCTTTGCCCCCTCTTTTGCTCCTAAGCGATGAATTTATTCAACTGAGTTAACTTTAAGGTTTAGCAGCTTATCAAAAACGTCGACGTTAACCTTCTCACGTAAAACATTTTCAGTTTCATTCATGTCTTCTTTATCCATCTGATACTAAGATTATTTTGCCGAAAGCGGTTTTCGAGATTGTCAAGTCGCTTGAAAAGGGCATTCCTGTCGGTGCACGACTTAGTAACGAACTCATCAACTTTTTGACTGACAGCTGCTATTGAGGTTTCGGCTTCACTGGCAAATTTTTCAAGGCTAGCAAGCCTGAGTGGGGCTTCGCCCAGAATTTCTAGCCTTTCCTCTATTTTCGAAAGCCGGCCCTCTACCCGAGCCTCAAACATGCTTTGTTTTTTCTATTATGGTTACTTTTTTCAGGACCGCCTTTTGTGTCCCAAATATTTCGTTAGGCTTTTTTTCAGTGATAGGCCCGGACTTTTCTTCAACATCACCCGAACGTGACACTAGCAAGCTGGCAACGGCAAAACATTCAGATAAACAACAAAGAAGAGTATGTGGACACGGCAACTCTACTAAGCACAGGTCATCACTACGGAAACAGTATTTTCGATCTCCAACCTACACAAGGAACGGGAAAGTCGGTGACATGGTCACGGCGGTGCCACCGTGTCCACTGATGCTTGCAGAAGCGAGGGTCCCTTTTAAAGCATGAAAGCCAGCGGGTCCAGCATGTGCTGGCGACATCACGGTGCGTGAAGAAGATGCGCTGTAGCCATACTCAACGTGTCGCAGCCGCCACAGAAGAGTGTCATCCAAGATTGCGCCTAGGACGGCGTTTGGCAGAAGCAAAGGCGATGCAGGCTGGCAGTGTCTATTTGCTGTGAAAGTTCCAGCAACGCTGATCCAAAAGCACCCAGCTAGAGCCTGCACAAGGAACGGGAAAGTCGGTGACATTGTCATGGTGGTGCCGCCATCATGTAAAAGTGAATGTTTCACCACTAAGGAAATACAAACAAGCAATACATGTTCTTGGCCTATCAACTTTGCTGTTTCAGTGGAAAGAATTGGAACTCTAACCCATAGATATAACAGTAACAAGCATGAAAGCACTATCAATGTTTTATTATTGTCAGATTTTTTTACAATCAGTTTTGGTTTCAAATGACACCAGAGCTAGATATTTTTTCATTGAAGCGCTAAGCATCGCCATCATTTTTTACCTGGAATCAGGACTACTTCTCCTGGTATTAAATTTAGCCGGCAAGATCACGCTGAGGCCTCATTCCAAGGGGGAACCAGTAGAAACAGCAGTAATGACGTACGTGTCAGGCCATTTGGGTACAGCTTCAGCCTTCCGCCTTATTTTCTTCTAAAAGTAAAAACAACAAATTGTTCGAAGCAGTCAGGTTAAGTTTCCCACTGTGTGACACAAAAAAGCAACACTTATGCAATAACAGCAGATATACAATCGTTCGACAAAATACTGATATTTGACTGATGTAGCATGGTGTGTGTGTGTGTGTTTGTGTGTGTGTGTTTGTGTTTACACGTGCGTACGTGCGCGGGTATTATCTGTTTTTGCGTAAGTACCGTGCACCTGTTGAAGTGACGAGCCCAGACCCATGGAGGTGTTGGCCAGTCATACGATGAGCCGGCGCGTACCAACTCATCATCAAAATTCCTCTGCAGACTGTGTGGAGCCAGAAAAAGGATCGTCTGCAACTCTAAATGGCGCTTAGATAAGTTTTAATTCAAAGTAACTATTGCCATCTGTCAATGTCGATTCGCACATGCAGCTGTTATGTTCGCGCTCATGTGAGTCAACCACTTTTATCCCGTAAATGACAGCTTTCCTCCACGAGGCGATACAGTAGGCTGTTTCATATCTAACTATCAGTTGGGCACCCAGTGTGAGGAGGAAGAGGGGGTGTGCTGTAGTAGTGTAATAATGGAAATAACGCGTAATTCTGCGGCGATATATGGAGCTTTTAATAGGTTTTATTTTAATAAATAAAATAAAGCAATTATGGTTCAGTAGTGCAAGCTGCTAAAATGGGACCAATTTTGGCCTGGAATGATCCTCTTTAAAGGGCATAAAGTCAACTATTTTTTCAATGTTGATTGTTGAAACGACGGTCCAGAAACCTCATAGTGCTACTTTTGTTTGAAATAAAACCACGTTCTGGTGCTCCGCATAGAGTTAGCGCACTTCAAATTACCCGCCTCAAGAAGCAGACCGACCAGACCGTCTCACGTTACTGTTGCCATGCACAATTTTGCCCGGCTTTACTACGCCAGTAGCCGCAGACTGAAAGCAGCGGGAGGCACAGCAGCTGCAACGGTCATTCATCAATTTGCCGCCATTGGCATTCAGATTGCAGACGCTTTTGTTTTAACTGCGCCCCGCTAGATGGCGCCACCTGTAGATTGATTACTAGTGATAATTGTAGGCGGTCCGTCTGATGTCATCGGGATCATTTTGAAAATGTCCTACTGCGGCGCTTGTGTTCTTGAGCATTTACTTTTATTTCTCAATAAATAGGGCACTAATGTCATACATTGCGCTTTCACTCTGACGTAAACTGTTGTTTGAATTTAGTGCCTTTTTAAGCTACCGTGTTCTTTTGATGTAAAAAAAGCTATCCTAATAGGAATTCCTTTTGCAGAATATTGAATGAGCTGTGCTATGGTGCCCTTTCATTCAGAGTTGCTTGTTATTAAAAATGCTCAGCAGCTGTCGAAAAGACTGATCGAGTAAATTACGTGGATAAGACACGCTTTTTTTTTGCCAGAATCTTATATGGTATGTTTTCATGACTTCTCCGGTATTACAGCTTCTGTGATTTTTTATGACCGCATTAGTTTGCTGTCGCTCTAATCAGATTCATGTCTGATGTAATGTTGTGAGTGCAATTGAAGCCCAAATACCACGAGAGCTATTTCGAATGCAAATGTGGCATCTAAAGAAATAGACTAATACATGACCTGATCCCCCGTTCCCCTCGCGAGATTGCTTAGTTGCAGAAATCAAAAATAAAACTTCGTTGTTGTCCAGGATTGCTATCAGTAGCATGTTTAATTGGTATGTACTTTTTATTAACATGCTTGACTGGTTGTCACAAGGAAGGAGCGAAAAAAGCAAATATGGTTAACTTGTTAGAGCATGTGCCATGCCAGCTTCAATGAGTACTGCTGCCTTCATATTGACAACATTCGATCGCTGCCGTTGTCATGGGTTTCAGCTTCTAGGTGACAGCCAACTCTGTCATGTCACTCTCATGTCGTTTGTTGCGTTGCCTACAAATTTGCTTATGTGCTCACACATTATGATCTAACATGAATAATAAATGCATCGAATAAATTCTTAATATTGTCTTACCACTGTTTTGTTTCTCTTTTTTTTCTGTCGAAGCAAATTCAAATGAGCTAATTGAGAACACTGTTGAACTTTAAGATGAGCCAGGTTCATAGGATGATTTTCTTTTTAACAGTCAGCAAAGTGCACGGTGATTCGGTAAGTAGTCAAAAAGCTCATGAAGATGCTCAAGTCATCAGTGACGATGATTATCTTTGATTTTATATTAGTAAATTTAGCAGCAATGCCTTCTGGCCTCTCTGTAAGCAGATTGCAAGCTATGTGCTAGTTGTTGATTTTGTTTTGACTCGATTGCACTTAACACGAGTGGGTGGCTTGCTGAAGCTGCACAGGGCAATATTTTGAAAGAAACATTTTTGCATCTATTGAAAGGGTACAAACACAAATTTTTGAAACTGACTTAACTCTACCAAGCAATTGATATGTGGGGTTTATTGTCCCAAAACCACCATATGATTATGAGAGACGCCGTAGTGGAGGGCTCCGGAAGTTTCGACCCCCTGGGGCTCTTTAACGTGCACGCAAATCTGAGCACATGGGCCTACAACATTTCCGCCTTCATCGGAAACTCAGCCGCCACAGCCGGGATTCGAACCCGCGACCTGCGGGTCAGCAGCCGAGTACCTTAGCCACTAGACCACCACGGCGGGGCAAGTCTGCCAAGCAAATATCCTTTATATGAAGATGACTATGAGCTAGTGGGAAACATGAGAAAAGTGGTGAATATTGGCTTCGAATGGTCCACCTTGTTTAGTTTACCCTATAAAATGGTTCTGGTGGCCGCTTGCTCAAGTATGAGCACTGTTGATGAAGTCAGGGACCAATAAAAAATGACTCCTTGTACGTCGGCAACAGGGCCAACTTTGAAAATGTGTCAACATCTTGAGCTTGGGTGAAGATGTTATGAAAAGCTTGTATCATGTCATGGTGTCAGGGTGCAGTAGAAACTGATACTAACGTGTACTTTATTTTTCAAGGTGCACTGATCAGCGCTCTGTCTCGGTAAGTGCTCAGTCTCGTCTCTTCTCCTGTCTCCTCCTGCCCTGTTGTTTGCGCTAGCAAGTACTCTTTATCATGCACTGATACGTGCTGGTGCACTATCTAGGGCCCTTGATTGCTCGGCCTTGCAGTTGAGGCTAAAAAAGAGCAACTGGTAATTTTTTCAACATTATCTTTCAATACTGATTTCACAAAATCTAAGCCATAGTATTTGCGCTTCTTTTAATGTTCGGGTAAGCCTTTGAAGCCCCGTATAAGTGGATCAAATTTGTAAAATTATTCTGTCTAAATTTGCATCATCAGTCAACATTGCAGTCAGTAGGAGCTTGAGCTCAGGGATGTGAATTTTTCATATAGAGCAAGAAACTAATGTATTTTTACAATTATTTTGTGGCTCTCTGCATTGTGAAATGTGCTGCACTGGTGAACACGATACCAATTGCTGTCATTGGAACTCGCATTCTATGTCAAATTGCTCCTGATGCATATATACAGAAATGTTTTTACTCTGCACCAGATATGCCCAAGAGCTTCGTATCAATGACCCCTTCAAATAGAGATTTGTATCTATTGCTATGTGAAGGTTGTGAAACAATACAATGCAGAATTTAGGTGCTCTCATACTCAAGTACCTAATTTGTTAATTGCTCTGTTAATTGTTTCAATTTTGTATTACTATTGTTATATCTTGGACAAGCACGATACGATAGTGTATGTAATATCTTGTACATGTCAACTGTGTAGAAAAGTTTTGTGTTTGTGTATTTACCTAAGAACTCTGGAATAAAGTATACACACTACTGCATGGCCTCGGTTTCTGTGCCTATTGTCGGCCAAAAGTTCCACAATGTGTACAAATATTGTGCTCAAAGTAAATTCTAGGACTGTCTAGTGTTCCTTGATGATCTGTAAATCACCTGGCTAGGCTGGCTGTGTTGTGCCACATGACGATGTGGTTTGACAAAAAAATTTACATTACATAAGAGGATTATACAAAGGTCAGGAAACTTACTTATGAGTCAATTATATCTCATATTCAGATCAAGCAGCAAGTCTGAGTCGGAGTACGTTTGGGTGAGTAACGTCTTGAGAAGCTTTAGTCCTTGAGTATGGTTCAGAAAATTTGCGGGGATGAGTTTAAATCAGCCATAAGTACGAAATTTATTTCTTGAGTGTGCGTGCATGAGCTCAACTTTTCTGTCGGCTTATCATCCCATCTCCTACGCTTCATTACTATCAGCCTTATGTGAACTCTTATCATGCTATTGCCTACCCACATGATTCAGAGCATGACAGTTTATACTCCATCTAAAGACTTGTTGATCAGAGGCATAAGTTACGGAAGTGGGTTGCTTTGGCGTCAGCCCACAATCTCTTTCACGGAACGGTATTGATAAAGATATCTCGTGAGAGTTGCCTTTCATAAAGATTGTTCTTAGTGAATTGCCACAGGTAACTCAAATTGAAAGGTACGAGATCAAAATGGACTAAGGAAGACAACAATTATGTTAAATATTAGCATTGAAGGAATACTGCGATTTTTAACAGTTTTTGTAGTGTTGCTTATAATACAAGTTGAGGTGTTAAAGATGTATATTTGTTTGGAGTGCAGTTAATATACTTTTTATTACCACTTCCTAAAATATTTCTCTTTTCGATATTGCGGTGATGGTATTAAAGTGATACGTACACAGTGTAGCATGGGAAAAGTAAGAAGCACTCAGTAGACTGCTGTAGGTTGTACGTGTCACATGTAAACAGTGAAGGGTGAATGTACATGCAGGTGCTCCAAGATCAGTTTTGGTTGCACAAAAACACAGAGTTTGCGAATAAAGTGAGCTGTTCTATCGCGATGTCATAAGCGGTATTACGGGGTTTGTCTTACTGATGCGGGCATTTTACGAAGCTTGGGAAACAATGCAGGTATGCCACAATACATTAAAGTTGTACTGCAAAAGCGTGACATCATGCTTTCCATATTGCCACGTTCCATTTCCCAAGTTTTTGTTATCGTCCCAAAACACCACACGATTCTCAGCGCAAACCGCGCCTGCAGTTTTCTAGAAGGTTCCGGACTTGTTCCGTACGTTGAGAGTTCGTACTTCCATAAGCTGCCCGGGCCAAGATTATCTTGTTAATTTTGTCAAGATCCTAGTGTACTCTCGAGGGCAACAAAAACTTCAAATTGAAACCACATTTTGTTATACGTGTTTCCTGGTTTCTGTGACAAGTCTCAGTGTTGACACTAGTTGCTCAAAAAACGAAAGATCATTGACACCAGGGTTGTAAAAGCTAGTAATAGGTTAACATACTCATGAGTCAACTCACTGAAAATGATTGAGCTACGAGTCTGAGAGCGACCGGCTGAGTAATATTTTGGTGAGATTAGGTAGAAGTGAGTCTGGTTGAAGAAAATATCAGGTAGCATGCATTCGAGTGCAATCAGTTGAAGAAAATTCTTATTCCAAGCCCCAAACACAAAATACATTTTTTAGTCCACCAGAACACGCCACACAGTAGCTGTCTTCCCACAAGAACACATCCCACTAGAACCCACCCGTCAGGGTTGGCCTTTCCAATGAGACACGCCACACTAGGTCAACTTTGACACCAGAACACATCGCGCCAAAACAAATTCCCACCAGGACACACCAAATTGGGCCCATGTTCCCGCCACCAGGGTAAACACAGCCCACCAGACGAATGTATACTCAAGGACACATCGTTTTGTTCTGGTGTTTCCACGAGAACACACTAGGACACACCAGACGTACACTGTCGGGTTTTTCAAGTGGGTTTTATTTGTGTAGAAAGAGTTTCTCGACAACACGATAGAGCTCCCACTGTAAAAAAGTTTATTCTATAAATGATTTACGTGACAGTCCCAACTTGGATGCAATGAAATCGTCACACCGAGAGTGCATGTTCTTCTACAATAACTATTTTTAGTCTGCACATATGGTATCTTGTTTAACGCACAAATTCCTATTTTTAGCACTCAATACTGTTACCTTCATTTTCTTCGGGTTGTTGTCAAGTTTATTTAATAGTGATCGTGATGTAATATCACAAAATAAACGATTATAACTTTTTACTAATGTAAATGTATCTGCTGCAAAAAACAAGACCGTGCCATCATCAGCATATAATATAAATTTTACCGACTTGTTGATTATAAAAATGACATTGATAAAAACATTGAAAAGAAGGAGCCCTAATACACTTCCTTGCAGGACACCTCTTCTGACAGGCGATGGCGAGAAGGGATGGTTACCTAAACACACACATTGTGATCGCTCTGCTAAATATGATTTTATTAAATCTGGGGGAGTGCCTCGAACGTCATAGATTTCCAACTGTTGAAGTTGCGTGCTATGATCATTGAAATCGAAAGCGTTGGGGAAATTAATGAAAAACCTTTTTAAAATCACCTGATTTCCATGTTTCCTGCTATAATTTCTTTTAGCCTCAACAAAGCCAACTCCGCAGACCTTTCTTTACCGAAACCATAATGGGCGTCGCTTGTAATGTCACTTTTAGTTAAAAAGTTGGACAATCGGGAGTGTAGTGTTTTTTCGAAACCCTTAGCAATCACTGGAGTAATCTATATTGGGCGACTGTTTTCCAGCAAGTTGTTGCCGCCACCTCTAAACAGAACAGGCACACGAGAGCGCTTCATTCCACACCCGGACTGTACCGCTAAATTAAAGAAGAAAGAGAGAGAGAAAAAGGAATGCCGGAAGGTTAGCCAGATATCGGGATCTGGTTTGCTACCCAGAACGGGGGGTTGAGAAACAGGTGTAAGAAAGAGGAGGTAGAGAGAGAGGAAAAAGCACACGTGAACTGATGAGAAAACAAAAACGCCAACAGGAAGGGCGTCTGGCTACAACCATTCAGAAATGCCGGCTGATCGCTAAACGTGCAGAAGCAATTTCAGGGCCTTATTCTGTGAAGTTGCATCTTGTCAATATAGCTATTTTTTTCCTCCAACAGCGGTTGATTATCAAATTACCTGAGCTTTTTGTGAAAGGATAGTCGTTGCCTTCTATACTCTAGGCAGTCACAAAGGATATGTCAGATGGTTTCTTAATTGCCAAAGTGGTCACAGACTGTGGTGTCGGCCATCCAAATACGGAAAAGCGTAGCCGTTGGTGAACGCAGCACTCAACAACAGCCTATGTAAAAGAGTCTGGCACAAGTACGTGGGCTAATTGCTCGAAAAAAAAAATTTGTGTGGCCGGCCTGAATATTTACAGTGTATAATGCACTGCTATTTTTAGGACTCAAAAATATTGTGAATACTTATGGTTCGTCTGCCGGGTTTAAAAATAGGCCTTCAGCATTTCTAATAATTCAGCTATTGATTTGCAGGGTATTATTATTTGGCAGTATAAAAAAGTGTAACATTTAATGAAAGAATGAGCAAGTGCTGCACCACCTATTACACGATTGCTTAAGCTAATTTCAAGCGGTATGAAGTCCGCCTTTTGGCACCATAAAACACTGTTTATTGCTTTCCAAGCTGCATCAGGGTATCTTGTACAGATACCAGAAAACAGCCTTTCATAATACACTATCTTCGCCTTTCGAAGAGCGCTCTCTTTCATTTATTCCCGAAAGCTTTACGCTGCTGTAATAATTCTTCCTCTCGCAATGTAAAAAAACGCATGGAAGAGATTTTTTCTCTGTTGATCAAACGCCTAATAGCAAGTGTGACCAAAGGTTTTCTTATTATCTTGGACAGTTTCAGTTTTTAAAAGAAAATAAAGTCAGATAGATATTTGTAAATGGTTCTATAAATTTTAAGTATACGCTTCATGAACA
Source organism: Rhipicephalus annulatus (assembly GCA_013436015.1). Classification (NCBI taxonomy): domain Eukaryota; kingdom Metazoa; phylum Arthropoda; class Arachnida; order Ixodida; family Ixodidae; genus Rhipicephalus; species Rhipicephalus annulatus. Next base: position 264,244 of record WOVY01001922.1, on the reverse strand, counting down.
TCTCTAATCATATAAACGACATACAAGTCATTGGTGTTAACGGAACACTTGAAAGCCTACAGTGATTCATCAGAGTGTCAACTTGCGGAGCAGCCACAAATTGTGGGCTATTGCTGGCGATGGTTTTTCTTTTTTTAATAGTTGTTTCTCACTCTTGCTACTGGGTGACCCAGATAAATTATTTATAATGACTTGTTCGGTACATATACGTGCACACGGTTGAATATTGAGTAGTTTTCTCGCGCAAGCCACAGCCGGCGTGCCACTGTGTAGATTTGCAGTTATACCGATACCCACAGCTTGAAAACCACTTAAGACAATACTAATACAATCCGCTGAAAAAATATAGCAGTGGGTTTGTTCACTAACGTGGACGCAAATTACCAACTTAGGATTGGGTGTTCATACAAGCCACAGAAGTACGGGCTACTGCGCGGCTGTCAGCTTTCGGTGAGAGCTTGCGCTGCTAAACTCGCGATGCATCAGTGGTCATCGGTCCTTGTGAGGGCATTGCACACAAAAAAATGGTTGATTTATGTTTACAAACGTCTAAACTCTAAATTACAGTAATTCTTGCACTTTATAATTGTGCGTACCTAAAGCAAAAAGCACAGGCGGCCTACACGCTGACGCCACCGGTACGAGAGGCCTGATGCTTGCTGGGACGGGGCACTGGGTAAGGCCGCTCTCAACGCCGCTGAGTTGAAATGCCTGAAGTTTCTATATTTGGGCTTCGCAACATTGCTAACTGTTAGCTAAACTGTACTTGAAGTACGTAGAAGGCTAATCATTGCCATGCATGCATTTCTCGGATCGCGATATCGAGCGACAGCGCTTTTTCTGGCCTCTGCTGGCAGGCGTGCCAGTGTACATAATTGCAGTTATAATATTACCAACAAAAAAACTTCCAAAGAAGTCATAATGCAATCCGCTGAATAGGTATGCCAGTGGGCTTGTTCACGAAGACGTACCAAATTAACAGTTGAAAATTGCTTGTTTTTACATATGAGGCATTAGAAGTACCGGCTAGTGCGGCCACCAGCTTTCGGTGACAACTTCCGTAGCTGAAAGCGTGATGGATGGATAGTCAAAGTTCCTTGTGCGGGTATCGGCACAAGGCAAATGAGTTGATTTAGGAAGACGCATGTCTAAACTATGCTTTACAGTTGTGCTCGCACTTTCAAATTGTGTGCAGTTAAAGCGCGAACACTGGCGTGGCCAGCACGATAGGCCTAACGCTGACTTGGACGGGCGCTGGGTAAGACCGCTTTCGATGCGGCAGAGATGCGATGGTTCAAGTTTCTGCATTTAGCTTCGGAGCATTTGTAACCGTTACCTAAACTGTAACTGAAGTAAGTAGAATAATAAGCATGGCCAGGCATGCATTTATTGTGCGGCGGAATGGAACGACAGCTGTTTCTCTCGCCTCCGCGGAGAAACCTTGTGAAGCGACCGAGAAAGCTCACTTGCGTCTCGTCAGCTGGGCGGTGTAAACAATTTCCTGCTTCTGTTAGGAGTGGCGCCCAGCTCCAGGCTTAGAAACAGTGCAACATGGAACTACAGCCATAGCCGACTGATGCGAATATGGTACACGCGGGGGCAAGCAAAAACGTGCATTATAAGTTGCATTACGTACGTGCACCGCAAGATTCACTGCTAATATTGACGCCACGTGAATATCAAAGATAAATCATTTTAGAAAGCAAATATGCAGCGTTGGCGGCTTTAGGTTACTAACACAATTTTTCCTTATTCCTGAGAAAAACGTTACAAACAATAGTCATTTTGGAAATCTCATGCCATGAATGTCTTGGGTTTATTCTCTATCTCCGCCAAGCGACAAATTGTGAGGTATGCTCGGGAGCTGTTAGAGCAAATCTATACGTACCATCACATCAAGCGTTTTTATTCAACGATACCGAAACATACCGCTGGACATGCCACATGAGTGCGCACGCGGCACTGGCAGAAACTGCATGCACCCGCGCACTGCAGTAAAATGTCCAGCTTTTCCTGTGCTTCCCAGGGTGAGCTCGCGTCACAGCGGTCAAACCAGCACCCCTACCAGTGCGATCCAGCTATTTCCAGTGAACCCAGTGAAGTGCTGTGAATTTCAGCCTGTACCTGTGCCAAAAACGTGTTGGAATCACGCTGGACACGCCAGTTTTTGCAATAGGTTGATCTTTAAAAAGGGCTCAGACTTAATTATTCATCATCAGCAGCAGAAGTACAAACAAGGTGAACAGCTGCATAGGCTTACGTGTTGCCTACGGACACGTGGGGAGCGCTTCGGTAAATCAGAAACGAATGATTATGGCAGAGTGGGCACAAAGCAACTGCGCTTGCAATAGGCTTTCATGATATGTTGAAAGAGCCAATGTTAAGGACACAGTCATTCGTTTCCTAACGGCATGCAGTAATACGGTCCCTGTGTCTGAGTGCTGCGCTAGTCCGAGTGTCCTTATTGTCTCTGTCCTTGTGTATTTGTGTGTGCCAAAGCTTCAGTTTGGAGCGAAGAGCTTGGTCGAGACATGAACAAGAACCAAAGCAAGAAAGCAATTAAGAAGACGATGTACACATCCAGATTACGCTATCTGCTCTTGAAGGTGAAGCTCAAGCGTCCTTAAATATCTTTAAGATATGGGAAGAGGCTGCTTCTAAGCGTCCACAGCAAGAAACACTTTACAATCGCACCGGTCCTATGAAAGTCACTAATTGAACCGAAACCTTGTCATGATCAACGAGTTTGTACCCGAATTCGCGTGTCAACAGATTTTATTCACAAACGCCCACGGCGAAGATTGCGCGAGCCCACCACGTTCGCTATTTCCAAAGACTGATGTGCCACCGCAACGCCAGTGAGCTGCACGATTCAACTACAAGCCCAACCGCACATACTATGCACCTATGCACGCAGAACCTAAGGCCGTTGGATAAGGTGGCTAAAATGTCTCGCATTAAATTTTGCAACACTAACGGCTCACTACTCACAGCTTATTGATTCATATGTGGGGTTCAAGGTTCCAAAAACACGATATGGTTGAGAGACGCCGAAGTGGAGGACTACGGGTATTTAAACCACCAAGAATTACTGAAATCTGAACACACGGGCTCACAGCATATTCGCCTCTATCACAAGTACATCCACCGCGACTGAAATTCGCTACCGCGACCTCATGGTCACCAGCCGAGTACCTTGGCCAGCATACCTCGACGGCGGGACCCACTCACAGCAAGTACCCGCAACAAATTTCAGGGAGCATTCATCTCTGGGGACAATTGCAGCGAGTAATGCTACTGTGTATTACTTTGCGCAGTCATTGTTCCTATTGATTTGTTAATGCAGAAAAACCTTCAGGCGAATATTGTAAGAAACATATCTGCCCATTTGTTTATGTCTAACATTTGACAGAAGCGAAACAAACTGCCCGAGAACACAGCGTGTGCGCCCTTGGTCCCTTTGAGTGACGCGTTTCCATGCAGCAGGGTGAACGAAAAAACTTATCCAAGACAGAACATGCGCCCACGAATACGCCGCCTATGGGAGGCAAGATGTCCAGTTTGCAAAAGGCTATCGCTACAGTCGCACTTACTTTGCTGCTACGTACGATGAAATCATGACTAAGTGGCGGTAATGACGTGTTTGCTTGCGGTGGTCTTTTTAAAATAACTGGAAATGCCACGAATGCGTTGGTCACGCCATGTGCGTATTTGTGGCTGCTTTTCTCAAAGCTGCTTTCTGATGCTCCGCACTGTTATCCTGTCATGGCCACCCTTAGGCGAGCTTAGAGCAAACTTGTCTTTCCGAGAAGCTCAATCCATCCTGCAAGCACCCCTGTCTTCACTTGACGTAGAACGTTCGGCTAAGTAGAACTTCAGGCACGACATTTCTTGGTGCTAGATGGAGGGGTGGAATAAGGTTAATCTTTCATTCTAGAGTTCAAAGAGTGAAGCCCGTTTTAAGCTTGTCTTTCCAACGGGTTACGTGAACAGCAATCAGTATCAGTATGAAGAAGTACCCGCTCGCTTCGCTCTTCTCAAGATCTGCATCGCTTTCACAACAATTACGTCGATTTGACTGCTGCGGAATATGCGATCTCTAATGGGCGAGTCTCTAACGTGACTAAAATTATTGTATCATACTTTAAGAACTAATCTTGCAACCAAAACTCCTTCAACCTTTACGTGGCTAAAATCGCTTAAAATAACGTTGCTAGTCACGCGTCTAGAATCATGTAATCACTACACGAGTGGCTAAACGTCACGTAACATCAAGCAACTGACTACAATACATGTGAATGAAAACCGTGCAACATGTAGCAACGTCAATCAATCGAGCGACATCGCTAATGCCTTGTCACGAGACATGCTCTCTTCACAAACTACGCAACAGTCATTAAAGACTTAACTGAAGTCTAACTACATCATTAATGCCTACTCACGTGACATGTTCTCTCTACAAACCACGCAACAGTCATTAGTCACTTAACTGAAGGCACAGTACCACATTAAAGGTAGTCACGTGACATGACTAGCTAGTCTAGCAGTACCTAATACTTCTAGTAAAAACTGAGCATTTCTAGAAAAGGCTTGGCATTGCTAGAAAAACGTTAGCCAGGTCGAACCGTAGCTTCGCTGCTGATGGCTTCAGCTCTTTCCACTAGTGAAATCTGTGCCTTTCTTTTTCTCACGCTAAAAAAATGTGTTCATTCAGTGCTTTCGCAAGCCACCAACGGTTTCTAGCTAAAACTTGATTGTGCACATCTGCGTACTAACGAAAAGATGGAGCATCAAAAGTTGGTTCTAAACGTGGATGGGACTTAATCACATTGGCAGGAGAAATCAACGTGAACATTCGTTTCAGGGCACCTGTTTTACTGTTCCAAGGATGAACTCGTGCCATTATGAACTGCCTAATTTTCGTTTTCCAGTTTTGACGTATCTGCATATTTCATGGTAGGAAACTCCACAACATCGTGTCATAAGCTCTGCGAATCCGAGTGTTCTTGAGCTGCAAGTTGCCTCCGCTTGTCATCAGTTCTCCCATAATCATTATTCGTTATGGACCACCCCTAGAGTGCACAAAGGCGTCATTGATTAGCTGCCTCACGTGGAGAGTCATGAGGTGAAGTGCGTGAACGATATATTAACAGCGCTCCGAAAACCGTTCCTAAACGCGCATTGTTCTCAAACAGCCATTCAGCCTCATTTCAACTCGTACCGCGGGGAATTTCATTAAGCCTCCCAACCGAAGCATAAACGTGGCCGCATTAGGTCCGTGCGTCTCACAGAAACTCTTCTCAACGACTTCCCGTACTTCAAGTTCTGTGATGTTCAAGAACTGGGAAATGGTATAGCCGAGCTGAAAGAGCACAGGCTTAATGCCATTTTGGTTGTAGGAATGTATCAGAGTTCGCATATTTCTGAAAGTGGTCGGCAGACATCACAGTATGGGATTTTTTTTAGTAATTTGAAGTTTTTTTTGCGTACATCAAGCAGTTTGGAGTTTCTGTTTATCTATTTAGGGTCATAACCAAGATAGGCGCTGGGGCCTGGGCGCGGGGCAAATCTGGTAAAATTGTGGAAGACGAGGTACAGAAACCAGCAGCTCGCCCTAGATCGGGTCCGCTGTCTGTCTGATTCCTGACAAGGGCGCAGTCTGTATGTCTGTCTGTCAGTATATCTTTCTCTCTCTCCTTCTCTCTTTCTCTCTTTCTCTCTCTTTATATATATATATGTGACGCATTCACAAGGTGATTCTAGGAGAAGCCGACGAAGAGGAAGTGCGCGTGCATTAGAATAAACGCATGGCATCTGGACCACGACGTGTCTCCATTTTGTAGCGTCACACAAGTCGACAGGATCGACCTCATCAACGTGCCATGGCTAAGCCAAAACCCCCGCTCAACATACAGAGGTTCAAGGGAACACCAGAAGGCGTCCCCATCGACAAGTGGCTTCTTCTTTTCGACATGAAGGCAGCCGAGGCATCATGGACTCACCGCGATCGGGTCACTCACTTCAACGAATACATTGAAGGGGAAGCGTTCAAGTGGTACCTGACAGAGATTTTCGGCAACGGCGAGACAACTTGGGGCGATATCAAGCGTGACATGGAAGCCCGCTTTGCTTCGACTGACGGAGATGCCTTCCGTCTCTTCATTCACTACCGACTGAAAGGAGGGCAGACCATCAAGGACTACTACGACGAGAAAAAGCGACTGGGTTCCTTGGCTGACCTGAAAGAGTGCCACATCATTTCTGGGCTGACTGATGGTGTTCCTCCTGATGTGGAACTGGCGCTCGCCGGACTGTCTTTCAACTCGTCATTAGAGTGGCTCACCACTGCTAAACGGGTCGAGACATCTTTAAAACGGGTGAGAGAAGTTTCCTTTACTCGTAACGCTAGTATCGCATCAAGAGCTCCACGTCTCTTCAGCAGATCGCAGCAACCGACAATAACTCTTCAACCGCGTGCCCCGCAAAACGAATGTAGATACTGCTCAGCTGCTGGTTTCCCACGACAGTTTCACTGGCACAACGAATGTCCGCGTCGCGGCAATGTGTCCGCTATTGATACTGAACAGGGAAACGAGGAAGGCGACCCAGAGTTTCATTAATACACTTCAGTGCTCTCATCAACGGAAAGCCAGTAAATGCAATTCTCGATACAGGAGCAACAATTACTTGTATCAGCGAGGATGTGTACAAACAGCTAAAGCTTCAGTTGATGAGAGACTCCGGCATCATGGTCCAGCAAGTTGCATCAAGCATTCGAACTTTGGGTCGCGTAAACATTCAGTTACAAATTGGGAACGTCATCAAGAAAGTTCATGCACATGTGCTGCGAGGCATGAGAACGCAATTAATTCTTGGCCTAGACAGCGCTTCATACTTCAATCTTTCTGTAAATCTGGAAAGCAAGTCAGTGACACAAGCACGTGAGAATATGAACCTTCCGCATCACAATGAAAAGAAAACCATTCAAGCCCCGGTGATGCGAACCCTGACTTCAGAAAACTTATCAGAGCATGAGTCTGTGGCGCTCGACTCTCTTTTAAGCAAGTATGACGAGATATTTTCGAAATCTCAGACAGATATTGGGTGCATCACTACTGAGAAACATAGGATCGCACTTACCAATGCTGTCCCTATTCGTCGAGCACCATACCGATGTTCATAGGCAGACAAAGTGAAGATCAACAAACAGGTTAACGCTCTCCTCAAGCAAGGTGTTGTGAGGCCTTCATTATCACCCTACGCCGCACCTGTCATTTTAGCAGAAAAGAAAGGTGAAGGACGCACTCGTCTATGTATTGACTACCGGAAGCTCAATGCCATAACGGTACCCGACTTTCAACCAATTCCACGTATAGATGATATTCTTGACCACTTAGGAAAGGCGGAGTTTTTCACTACGTTAGACGTAACGTCGGGATACTGGCATGTGCAAATGCATCCTGACGATGTTCAGAAAACTGCATTTGTCACGCCTGATGGTCATTTTGAGTGGTTGGTAATGCCGTTTGGGTTGAAGAACGCTCCAGCTACATTTGAAAGAGCCATGAAATCAATAATAGCGAAACATCAGCTCACCAATGTTATTAATTACTTTGACGATGTGGTCGTATACTCAGAGACATTTAATGATCATATACGACACCTTGAGGCGCTATTGAATGCTCTCAAAACCGAGAACGTAAAACTCAAACGAAAAAAGTGCCAATTTGCACGCTGCAACATTGAATACTTGGGCCACAAAATTTCACAAGGAACAGTGACACCTAAGCAAAGTAATGTGGCTGCCATACTCAAATTTCCTACACCAAAACGAGAAAAAGATCTCCAGCGTTTTCTGGGCACTGTAAACACCTACCGTCAGTACATCCCCCACTTCAGCGATATCGCTCTTCCACTCACAAAACTACTCCACAAAGGCAGCAAGTGGGTGTGGACAGAAGCATGCGAGCAAGCCTTTCGTGAACTGAAGGAGCGGATAACTGAAGAACCGGTGCTTCGCATATACGACCCTTCGAGACCATGTACTGTGTTACTGTGACGCATCTGGCGAAGGCATCGGTGCAGTGCTGAAACAGCCTGATGACAAAGGCAAAGAACATCCTGTTGCTTACTATTCCCGCAAACTACTTAAGCATGAGGTGAACTATGCTATTACAGAAAGAGAATGTCTTGCCATTGTAGATGCCATTGATAAATGGCATTGCTACCTTCATGGAAAGTCATTCACTGTTGTAACAGACCACTCTGCACTCCAGTGTCTGAAGAATGTTAAAAATCCTCAAGGTCGTCTCTTCCGGTGGTCTTTGAAACTGTCAATGTATGATGTGAACATCAAACATCAAAAGGGCACAAGTAATGTCGAAGCAGATGCGCTCTCCAGAGCCCCAATAGTTAATCTTCTATCACACGACGACCTTCAGCGATGCAACAATGAGCGTCCAAAAGGAACGCACTCATTGGAAAATAACATCATTATCGTTAAAAGAAAAGGACTACGGAAAATATACGTGCCCCATGAACTACGCCCAACCATTCTGAAGAATGCACATCAACATTTTGGGCATGTCGGAGTGAAGAAGACGCTATCACTCCTGTCTCCGCAATATTATTGGCCGCATATGGTAACCGATGTTTCCACTTACATTCGGCATTGTGATACATGCCAGAGATGCAAGAACACGAAAACAAAAAAGTTTAGGACGCTTGAATCACTGCCTCCAGCTGAAGAGCCCTTCGACCTCTTTGCAATAGACACCATAGGAGGATTTTCTGGATATGGCTCGTCAAAAAGGTTTATACACTTGGTTATTGATCATGCGACTCGCTACGTATGGGCGTTTGCTCATAAAAGTGAGAACAGCGACGCCTACATTTCATGCTTAAAAACAATTTTTTCTTCTGGAAAACCACGGAAGCTCCTTTCAGACCGTGGAACAGGATTTACCGCAGGAAAAATTCAAGCAGTTTTTAAAACATAATCGTATACACCAACTATTCACCTCATCTCATCATCCACAATGCAACGGCATGAACGAGCGGACAAACCAGACTATCGTAACGAGACTTAAATGTAAGATCAATGACGAACCACAGAAGTCTTGGACTAAGCTGCTTCCGGAGGTAATTGACGAATACAACAGAACACCCCACGAAGTGACCGGCTACGCACCTTCCTTCCTGATGTATGGAATTCCATCTTATCCTACTGTACTGGAACAACGAGAAGAAACCGTCGAAGAAGCGCGAAAAACTGCAGTTACCAATTCTATCGCCTACCATAATAAGAACAAAGTCATTTATGATAGAATATTTCGTCCGATTGAGTTCCAAGTCGGTGACTTTGTCCTTTACGAGACACCATGGCATCCTAACAACGGCAAACTGAGTTCTGTCATGGAAGGACCCTACAAGATTCTACGCAAGGTCTCAACAGTGAACTATGAAATCAACCACTCCGTGCTACCCTTACGTAGAAACTCTGACATTGTGCATGTTAGCAAACTGCGGCGTTATTTTCAACCTTCTGAACTGAGACTTTCTCGAGGGGAGGGGGAAGTGTGACGCATTCACAAGGTGATTCTAGGAGAAGCCGACGAAGAGGAAGTGCGCGTGCATTAGAATAAACGCATGGACATCTGGGCCACGACGTGTCTCCATTTTGTAGCGTCACAGATGTGGTAAAAAAACGCTGCCCTGGAGAGTGTGCGTCATGATTTGACGTAGAAAATCGGTGTGCGGGGCCGATTTAGTATTTCAAGTTGCGCGGGAATCATCATGATGGTGATAGCGGTAAAACTATGAGCGCGCCTATGCGCGTGCTCGTGCGCGTACCACGTGAAAAAGCTCCCGAGCCATGGGGACAGCTCGGCTAACCCCACAGAGCAGAGAGCAAGGACAAGTTCGGGCCACGCCCCGGCTGCTCGTTCTGACCCTCCGTGCCTGGGCCTCAGTCCCGGCGTTGAAGTCCTCGGGTGCCTCCTGGACTGGGCATCGCCCCACCTAACCCCAGAGAGCAGAGCGCAAGGACAAGTTCGGGCGACGCCCCGGCTGTTCGTTCTGACCCTCCGTGTCCGGGCCTCGTCCCGGCGTTGAAGTCCTCGGGTGCGTTCTGGACTGGGCATCGCCCCACCTCGCTCCCACGTTGGTCTGAAGCGGCGTTCGTCACGGCCAGCTGCTGTTCTGGTCTCGGAGCGAGATGCTGTCCCAGGTCTGTTCGCGGCAGTCGGCGACACGCTGTTCTCGGTCGTGTACAGGCAAGCCCAGGCGTTGACCACCGTACTGGGATGCCCCCTGGCGGTTATCTTCTAGACCGGGCCCCGCCTCGGTACGAACTTCGCAAGCGCAAGGCACACCGCGTTCTGACTACCAGAGAGCTCAAGGTCAAGCGCAACGTTCACGCCCCAAGAGTAGAATGTGAGTGAACGAACGAGAACATTAACTCCCTTTCGCGTAGGACCATGAACGCGTGTATATTTGTGTGAGTGTATGTTGTGTGTATCCATTTGTCCGTCTTCGTGTATATAAAAGTCTCTCGTTGTCCTCGAACGTCCTCTGTCCTCATCTGGCTAACCTGTGCCCACAGTTGCCCACAAATTTTGGCGAGCCTTGCCAGGATAGATCGGCCTTACCTTCTTGCCAAGAGCCAGACGGGCGGGACGAACCGATGGATTTAGAGAAATTGCACGCGATCGGAACGGACATGGGTCTAACAGGATCGGCACTGCAGGAATGGGTTGACGCGGAGCGCGTTATCGAAAGGGACCTTCGTGCGCAAGTTCGCGACGAGCAGCGAGAAAAGATAGCGCTGGAGGAAAGACGGCTGCAAGCCGAGGAGCGCGTTTTGCTGTTGAAGCTAAAGTTGCAAGAGCAGAAGACTGGTTCGAACGCGGGAGAGATAGGGAGACCGACAAGCGATGACGCAGCGTCCCCAGCTGTAATGGATAGCTGTGGCCCGCACAAGCTATTGCCACCGTTCAACGAGATGCGAGATGACCTCGACGCATATCTGCAGCGTTTTGAGCGCAGTCGCGGTGTCTCAGGAGTGGCCTCGGAGCAAATGGGCCTTTTCGCTCAGCTTGTGCCTGACGGGAGAGGCGTTATCCGTGATTAGTCGACTTGACTCTGCTTCCGCCACCGACTATGATCAGGTGAAGGCAACATTGCTGTTACGATTCCGGTATACGGCTGAAGGATACCGCGAGAAATTTCGCAAGGCGAGACCAGAGGACAAGGAGACGGGGCTCCAATATGCTTCTCGCATAGCAGGTCATTTCGACCGTTGGATGGAGCTGGCAAATGTCGAGAAAACATATGACGCTCTTCGCGACGTAATGATTTCAGAACAGTTCATGAAGGGATGCTCACCCACCCTGAGGGTATTTCTGAAGGAGAGGAACTGTAAGAAATTGCACTCTTTAGCGCAGAACGCAGACTGCTTTCTGGAAGCCCAAGATTTGTTCAATTTGGGCAAGGATAAGCTATCTAAGGAGAGCTCAGCAGATGCTCGTAAAGCAGAAACTGCTAAGCGCCAGTTCAAGGGCCAAAGTCTCTGTTTCTTGTGCAATAAGACAGGGCACCGGGCGTCTGAATGTTGGTCTCGGGCAAGAAATAAGCAGTCAGCAACAGGCTGGTCGAGTGGCAGAAACGGTTCATCTATGGAGACAACTCGAACCCAGGAAAAGCAGTTGGCGTCGTGCACGCTGTCACCCAAAGAAGAAGACAACGCTGACACACCGGAGAAACCGGATGAAGGGTACGTCGTACTCCAGACTGGGGAGACTATCCCGATCGTGAATATGACGTCGACGCATACCCCAACTGTGGCTGATGTCGGAACTCTGCCTGTAGTGAGAGGATTGCTTGAGGGCAAAACTGTATCTGTACTTCGAGATACGGGATGCAACACGATAGTGGTACGAGAAAGGCTTGTCCCGAAAGAGAAGTTTACGGGGACTACAAGTCCGGTTTTTCTGCTCGACAGAACAGTGCACCACTTGCCGGAGGCAATCGTTTCTATTGACACACCGTTCTTCACCGGTGTCGTGCGAGTTAAATGATTGAAGAACCCTCTATACGATGTCGTGCTAGGCAACATCGAAGTTGCCCGATCTACAGAGCTAGAATATTCGCACAAGCCTCAACAGCATCGGGATTACAGTGGAGGGAATGTAGTCAGAAAACTCGCTAACTCGCCCGTGCCCATCATCGCGGACGACACGCAAAGTGATGTCGGAAACGATTCAGGCTACTTACCAATGACAGTAGAGACAACTTGCGCACCTCATAGACCCGCAGATCAAGTACCACTCGGTGATAGTGCTGCAGCAGTGAAAGAAACACGCGCCACAGCCAGGCTACCTGTTCTGAAAGCCTCTACCCCAATCGTAGATAAAGTGACGCTTGAGGAATATCAAAGAAATGACCCATCGTTACGGCATTGTTATGAGAGTCTTGGTAAAAAGGTAATAGTAAAGAATCGCGAAACCTGCTTCTTTCTTGTAGATGGTATCTTGTATCGGAAGCACAAGCTACTCTCGGAGAAGGAACTCGAACAACTGGTCGTACCGAGACAACTGCGAGAGACTGTGCTCAAACTAGCCCATGAAGGTATCCTCGCCGGACACCAAGGGATATCCCGAACAACTGACCGTATTCTTGCCGAATTGTTCTGGCGAGGTGTTCAATCAGAAACCAAGAGGTTTGTGAAGTCCTGCGATATCTGTCAGCGGACTGTCCCGCGCCATTTGGTTGGTCGGGCTCCGCTAGGTACCATGCCAATCATTGAGACCCCGTTTTCACGTGTGGGCATCGACATCATCGGTCCTTTGTCGCCGACATCTTCCAAGGGCAACAGGTACATTCTAACCATGGTGGATTTTGCAACGAAATATCCAGACGCCATCGCACTTCCTTCGAGTGAAAGCAAGGTCGTGGCAGAAGGACTAATGGAAATGCTGTCGCGAGTTGGTCTACCACGCGAAATTGTAAGCGACCGCGGGACAAGCTTCATGTCGTCGGTTATGAAGGAGTTCAGCCGGCTACCATCTATCAGGCAATTACCGACAACCCCTTACCATCCGATGGCAAACGGGTTGGTCGAACGATTCAACGGCACGTTGAAGCAAATGCTCCGCCGAATGAGTCGGGAAAGCCCGAAAAATTGGGACCGCTACCTCGGCCCCCTCCTTTTCGCGTATCGGGAGATGCCACAAAAGAGTACGGGATACTCACCATTCGAGTTGCTTTATGGCCGGTATGTTCGCGGCCCAATGACGATTTTGAGAGACTTGTGGACTAACCCAAAGTTGGATGACGCGACCAAGTCAACCTATGAATACATCGTAGAACTGCGGGAACGTCTGCAACGAACCTGTGAAATAGCATCTCAGGAACTTGCGAAGGCACATGTTCGTCAGAAGACTTACTATGATCGCAAGGCGAAAAAGCGGGACTTAAGCGTGGGTGACAAAGTTCTCGTGCTGCTACCCGCCGATCACAACAAACTGATACTAACATGGAAGGGCCCCTTTACTGTGACAGACAAGAAAAGCCCTTTGGATTATGCTGTGGACCTCGGTCACAGAACAACTGTCTTCCACATCAACATGCTCAAAAAGTACGAGCTGCGGAATGCCTCGGACACGTCAACGACGACAGCTGCTGCTGTAACGTCAATCCATCAAGTGGAAATCGAAGGCACAGAAAATTTATTACATGCCCCACTTGCACAAACGCAGAATTGGAAGGATGTGGCTGTAGCACCTAGCCTTAGTAGAGAACAAAGAAACCAAGTCAACGAGCTCCTTTCCACCTACCACGACATATTTTCTGATTTACCGGGAAAGACTGATGTTGTGGAATGCCAGCTGAAATTGACCACCGCTCATCCCATACACGTCCGACAATACCCCATACCTTTCGCTGTTAAGGAAGCTATTGAGAAAGAGATCCAGGAAATGTTACGGCTGGGCATAATAGAGAAGTCTGCATCTGCTTATCAAGCGCCGATTGTGGTTGTCAAGAAGAAGGATGGCACGATGCGCCTCTGCATTGATTTTTGTCAACTTATCAATGTGGTCGTTCTGAATGCGGAACCAATTCCACGCGCTAACATAATGTTTGCACGACTTACTGGGCGTCAATACTTTTCGAAGTTTGACTTCACAAAAGGATATTGGCAGGTACCCATGGCCAGTACGTCAAGAGAAGCTACAGCATTTTCCTGTGACTCGGGCCTATACCAATTCCGGGTTATGCCTTTTGGCATAAAGACTGCACCTGCCGTGTTCAACCGATTGATGCGAGAAGTCGTCGGTGACATTCCCAATGTCTATTACTACTTTGATGATGTTCTTGTTGCGACCGCAACATGGGATGAACACATGGTCACATTACGCCATGTATTTCAACGTGTGCGCGAGGCGCGTTTAACTATCAAGCCGAAGAAAAGCGAGATAGGTTCCCCGACGACTAGCTTCCTTGGTCACATTGTGGGACAAGGGCTGCTACAACCTCAGAAGGACACATCAGACAAAATCGTGTCAGCGAAACGGCCGCAAAGTAAGAAAGAGCTTCGAGCCTTTCTCGGACTTACTGGCTACTACCGAGAGTCTGTGCCCAACTATGCCGAGATTTCACATCCACTTACCGAGCTCACGAAGAAAGGAAGTCCTAATAAGCTGGAATGGCGTGACGAGCATCAGGATGCATTTCAAAAGCTCAAGGCAATCATGTCAAGGCGACCCATACTGAAAGCACCTAACCTCGAGAAGCCTTTCGTATTGCGCACTGACGCATCATCACGGAGTTTGGGAGCTGTCCTCCTACAAGAACACAATGGTCTCCTGCATCCAGTGTCCTACGCCAGTAGAAAGCTGCTACCGCGTGAAGTGGCATATTCTACAATTGAGAGAGAATGCCTCGCCATCGTGTGGGGTGTCCAGAAATTTCATGTGTACCTCTACGGCAGGCCATTCGTTTTGCAATCAGACCACCAGCCACTGAAATACATCAACTCTGCCCGACAAATCAACACACGAGTGCTACGCTGGAGCCTACTCTTGATGGACTACGACTTCCACGTAGAATACATTAAGGGCTCAGATAATGTCGGCGCCGACTATCTTAGCCGCACATCTCTTATTGCTGACTAGGCTGTCCGATTACTCGTATAGACACACAAAGAACTCATGACGCGGGTAACACGTTGTCTACTCTATGAACATGCCTACCCTTCTTATCCCACCGTTTCGCTGTTCTTGAACTGGGGGGAAGATGTGGTAAAAAACGCTGCCCTGGAGAGTGTGCGTCATGATTTGACGTAGAAAATCGGTGTGCGGGGCCGATTTAGTATTTCAAGTTGCGCGGGAATCATCATGATGGTGATAAGCGGTAAAACTATGAGCGCGCCTATGCGCGTGCTCGTGCGCGTACCACGTGAAAAAGCTCCCGAGCCATGGGGACAGCTCGGCTAACCCCAGGGAGCAGAGAGCAAGGACAAGTTCGGGCCACGCCCCGGCTGCTCGTTCTGACCCTCCGTGCCCGGGCCTCGTCCCGGCGTTGAAGTCCTCGGGTGCGTTCTGGACTGGGCATCGCCCCACCTCGCTCCCACGTTGGTCTGAAGCGGCGTTCGTCACGGCCAGCTGCTGTTCTGGTCTCGGAGCGAGATGCTGTCCCAGGTCTGTTCGCGGCAGTCGGCGACACGCTGTTCTCGGTCGTGTACAGGCAAGCCCAGGCGTTGACCACCGTACTGGGATGCCCCTGGCGGTTATATTCTAGACCGGGCCCCGCCTCGGTGCGAACTTCGCAAGCGCAAGGCACACCGCGTTCTGACTACCAGAGAGCTCAAGGTCAAGCGCAACGTTCACGCCCCAATAGTAGAATGTGAGTGAACTAACGAGAACATTAACTCCCTTTCGCGTAGGACAATGAACGCGTGTATATTTGTGTGAGTGTATGTTGTGTGTATCCATTTGTCCGTCTTCGTGTATATAAAAGTCTCTCGTTGTCCTCGAACGTCCTCTGTCCTCATCTGGCTAACCTGTGCCCACAGTTGCCCACAAATGTATGTCTGTCTGTCAGTATATCTTTCTCTCTCTCCTTCTCTCTTTCTCTCTCTCTCTCTTTATATATATATATATATATATATGAAAAAGAAGGTGTTCTTGGATCCAGTGGAAGAAATACCAAAAAGTGGAGTGCTGGCTAAAGGAAAACTTTTTACTTATTCTACATTTCAACCGGGGACCGGCCTTCATCAGGGAAAACACGATCGTGTTTTCCCTGATGAAGGCCGGTCCCCAGCTGAAACGTAGGAAAAATAAAAAGATTTCGTTTTGCCCGTCCTCCACTTTTTGATATATATATACATACATATATATATATATATATATATATATATATATATATATATATATATATATATATATATATGTGTGTGTGTGTGTGTGTGTGTGTGTGTGTGTGTGTGTGTGTTATCTATCTATATGACCCTGCTTTTGTGGTTTAGTGGCTAAAGTACTTGGCTGCTGACCAGCAGGTTGCGAGATCGAATTCCGGCTGTGGTGGCTGCATTTCCGATGGAGGCGCAAATGTTGTAGACCCGTGTGTTCAGATTTGAGTGCACTTTAAAGAACCCCAGATGGTCGAACTTTCCGCAGCCCTCCACTACGGCATCTCTCAAATTCATAGGCAGGTTTCGGAACGTTAAACACCACATATCAATCTATCTATCTATCTTTTACGTACAAAAACGAGGCACATGTTAGGGTCTCGTGTGGCGCCACTGCTCGCTGAGATATATTTAGCAGATGTAGATTGCTCGTTGTTTGGCGTGCTAACCGACGATTCAATTGTTATTGTCTGTAGATAAATAGAGGACTTTAAGATACTTATAAATAGTCACTTTAACGTTGACCTCTAAAAGATAGCGAAGTGTTTTCTTCAATCTTTCAGTGTCACAGCAACTAAGTTGGATTTCGCTTTTGAAATGACTTACAATACCTCTCGGCAGTTTTTAAATATAAAGCTAGTATTTTGTGACAGCGAACTTTTTGCTGGTGGTACTCACCACGCACGAACATGACTCTATTGCCTTTTGAACATTCTCAATCAAAGCTTGCGAAGAGGGGCATAGCAGTGTCATGCTTAAGGTCATATTTGCCAAAGTCATGTCACCACAAAGTCAAAGGTAGTTTTCTTAGCTAGTGAGTTGTCTCCGAAAAGGCTGAAGCAACGTATATCGTTCTGGAAATTCAGAAACTGCAACAGCAGATCAATTACTTAAACTAGTGTTGCCACCAAAGTTTTGAAATTCATGGTACGCCACAGAGCCAAAATGAGCGCCTGCTTGATAAGCTGAGCAACTTGGCGAAACAGTTGAACCATAGCGAGCTTACACATATATGACGGCTTGCATAGGCTTCCGCCTAAGCCAGGTAAAGAACCAGCGGTCCTTGTTCGCTACGTGGCACACGGGGCGAAAGGATGGCGAAGAAAAGCTGTTTGAAGTCCACGAAATCACATGCTTACATCCTAGACAATCGGACGGCAGAAAACAAGAAGCTTTTTGGGCTCTTGAGAAACGGGGCACATGAAAAGCACTATCACTTTGTTTGGCACAAACAAGAAAAGTTGTTTGTGCGTAAGACACATGGCAAGCGGGTCATCCGCATTGAATGCGAAGCAGATTTAGACAAGATGCAGTGAGCTCTTGTTTGGGTTATTACTCAATTTTTTGTTTTTTGATGACAGAATCACATAGCATGACGTACTAACAAAGCGGTACCTTCAATTCTGCTTTGCGGTGTCTGTTTTAAAAGCTAATATTTATTTGTCTATTTTTATTGTTAATCGCAGGAGCTTGAGTCCTAAGGGCATAGAATTAGAAACAGCTTTGTATTCCTTAGATCATAAACTTTACAATCTCGCATTTACAGAGAACTGGTTTTTGATGTCAATTTTCTTGACGGTTACATTTGTGAAGGTGTCTTTAGAAAAAATCGTTGATGTGATGGTTGTTCACTTTGTAATGAAATTACCTGAACTATACTTAGTTCTTGCTGAATTTTCATCCGTTAATTACAGTTATGAATCTATTGCTCTGAAGTGTTGCGGTATCGTAATTGTAGCTATTCATAGCCACACTTTGGGTGTTTTTCATGAAGTTAGGTTGTTTGAACTGGTGTAATTTTGAAAGACGAGCTAGTTGGTATGAGTGCATCGTAAGTTGTTTTCAGTGCACACTTACACAAGGACAAAGAAATGAAGGGTACAACACCAGCGCTACTATCAACTGAAGGTTTCATTCAGAAAAGTAACATTTATATATCAATGTAGTCACCCCCGGCCCATGCGCACCGTCATAATTTCAAATCCATGTCGATCGTACAATGTATCATGTGTTCATTAACCGCTTTAGTAGTGACACTTTTTTCTCAAAAATTGTCACTGACGGGTGGCTGATACAGGATGATTGCCTAATGTTGATGTGAACTGTCTCCACGATCTCTCGTGCGGTGCGATCATTGGTGCGTAAAGAAAATCATTTTGTTTGAAAAGTCTGCCTCTCATCCACACTTTTCATAGTGGAAGGCCAAACGCGTTAGCAGCCTGCCCTTTAAAGGTGACTGGTGCTCCTTTAGGCGAATATTTATGCAGCAACCAGTCTGCCCCACATACACTCGTCCGCATGTGAGAAGAATGCAGTAAGCAAGGTTAAACGCCCATGATGAAAAAAAAACGGCCTTGTGCTTAATCTTGCAAGTTTGTGTGCCTCCTCGTCCAACAGGATGGTTTTTCAATAAGTTACCATGACAGGTCTCTTGGTTGTTCTGATTAGCGATTTTAAAATAAATTTATTACCAGCCAATTCTGAGACGCAGTACTTCATTGATCTCATAGTGTCATTTCATTGCGGTATCACTATTGATTCACCCACCAGAATTACGGCAGACACAAAAAGCCTAATTGATTGGCGTATTACAAATTATCATATCGCAGATCTGCTTTTCACAATTCTTACTTTTGACATGAGTGACCTTCTGCCAAATTTGTTTTTGCACAAGGCCCAAAAAAAACAATAGCACACTCTACGTTTCTAACTTTTTGAAGAAATTTTAACAGTGAGGCGTTGTATGCTTTTCGGCTCATGATTGAGAATATAGATTGGACAGATGTATTATAGAGGACAATCCAAATTTATCTTATGATTTATTTTTGCAAAAATCAAACATTTGTATGAAACTGTATTTCCACTACATTCAGTTGGGTCACCAAAAATGTACAGAACCATTAATTACCCGTGAGTTATACAACAGAATTCGAATGAGGGATGGATTATTCCATACTATTATTCGCCTGAAAGATCAAACGATACTCCGGGAATATAAAAGTATAAAAAACAAACCTAACTCGTATCTTCGTAAGGCTCGCACTGAGCACTACAAAAATATGTTTACTTCGATATCAGGTGAAATCCCGGTTGTGGCGGCTCCATTTCCGATGGAGGCGGAAATGGTGTAGGCCCGTGTACTCAGATTTGGGTGCACGTTAAAGAAACCCAGGTGGTCGAAATTTCTGGAGCCGTCCACTACGGCGTCTCTCATAATCATATGGTGGTTTCGGGACGTTAAACCCCACAAATCAATCAATCATATCGATATCAGGTGACCTCCAAAAAATATGGGCTGCTCAAAGGTACCTCGGGCAGTGTGATCCCTAGCAAACTTACTTTCGATAATTTTGAATATACCAAGATTTCACAAGTGAACAAATCCAATGATCAATTTTTGCATGTGGGCATTGTAGATTAAACTTGCACAAACAACTCCAGGAGGATCTGTGTAAATATATAATAGCTGACATTAACAACTCTATATTTCTGTTCTCGTGTACTGATCACAAAATCGATAACGCAATCAAACCTCCGAAGCCAGATAGTGGAGCCGGTTTTAATGAGATCAAAGCAAGACCAATGATTTATGTTGCTTATTTATTATGCGCCCCTCGAAGGATGTATGTATTGATATGGCTGTACCCTTTAGATCGGGGAGTGGCCAGCGCGACCAAGCAGTAATACTTAGTGAACCAAAAACCAGATTAATTTTTTCCTTTAAATTGGGAGGTTGAGGACTCGTACTTTGCAGTGAAGGGTTCAATTTCACTCGTGACTTGACTTTAGCCACCAACCAAATAACCTCCTTCTAGTTAATTCTACCCTCTTAAAGTCTATTCTGTCCCTAAACATCAATGCTTTGAAAAACTCTGCGCCATCATCCTGAACTATAGATTGAAGCCCTTTACAGAACATTATCAAGTGTTCAGCAGTTTCCTATTCCTCTCCACACACACTACATACCGTGTCTACCCCTTTGTATTTGGCCGATATGTCTTGGTTGGCAATACTCCCGTCCTGGCCTCAAACAGTAGAGAACTACCCCGAGTATTATCATAAATCCTTTGCTTGGCAATTTCCTACATAAAAGTGTAATAAATCTCTAGTGCTGGACTTATTATTTATGTCTACATGTCGGTCTCAGCTTCCTTCATCTTCTTCTTAACCGATAAGTATTTTTTGGTTTGGCCCCCTGCTGTTTTCTTAGTATTTACCAGTCAAGTTTCTGGTTCGCTTCCTCCATTTTGTATCGAAATTCTTCATGTGGAAGTTGCTGAATACCTTTCTATCCCAGCGCTCCTCCCCCATTTTCTCAACCGCTTCTGAAATTTCCCCTTGCTGCTAGCTTCCCTGCCCTCAAAAGATGTCGATCCCGTATCTCCTTATACTCTTTGATTTGGTGTATTCCCGTGAGCTCCTAAGGCAAGCTTACCTATTCCACGTTGCTTATCTGCTAATCTTTCTTGAACTTCTGATCTCATGCACAAGACCGCATTGCCGAACATCAGACCAGAAACCTTGACCCCTTTCCATATTCCTCTCACAACCTCACACCTAATGTGATTCTTCAGTGCCCTGTTTTTCATCACCGCTGCATTCCTGTTACCTTTAGTCATCAGATATTTTTCGTGTTCTCTTAGGTACTCGGCCTCAATGGTTATCCATACGCCCAGATATTTGCATTTATCTGTTATCTCTAGCGTGATATCCTGTATGCTAAGCTCCCGCATCACCGCAGAAGTCCATCAATATCAATATTAGCACAATATCATCTACGTACATCAATGCTGGTAGTGCCTGTCCAATGAGTTTTCCTTGTTTGACGAAAGAGAGATTGTAGCCAAATCCACTTCCCTTAATTTGGCCTGTAATCTTTGTAGATACATCGTGAGTAACAAGGGTGACAGAGGACACACCTGCCTAAGCCCCCGTTTTACCTACAGTGGGCCTGGATACCTGTTTTTTTCCACTTTGATACTATCTTGTTACCTTTATAGTTATGCTTTAAAAATTAGTGACTACATCTTTCACACCTAGTGTGTCCCGTATTCTCCACAAGTCTTCTGGAATCACGCTAACGTACGCTCCCTCAATATCCAAAAATACTCGCTACAGGTGCCTGTGTTCCTTTACTGCTATTTCTATGCACTGCGTAAGTGAGAACAGATTGTCTTCCAACCTCATGTGCTTTCGAAACCCATTATATGGATGCCCCAGCACCCCCTCATCGCCTAGCCATGGCTGCAGTTTTTCCTTTATAACTTGCATTGTCACCTAAAGACCACTGATCTCACTATTATAGGACGGTAGTTGTTTATGTCAGCTTTGTCCCCCTTTCCTTTATAGATCATGCTCATCCTACTAAGTTTCCATTCATCGGCCAGTTCACCATTGAATATTATTTTGCTCACAGCCTCTCTCAAAGCCTGCTTAGACTTCGGACCTAATGTCTTTATCAGCATATTTGGAATGCCATCTGGGCGTGTTGATGTACTACTAGGAACCCTCTTCTCAGCTCCTTCCCACTCTAGTTTTGAAAATGGAAGTCATTGCGCCACTTTATTCATCTTTGTCTACTGTGGTGCATAAAGCACTTCCTTGTTGAAACTTTCTGTCACCCTTGTTCTTATATATTAGGTAGCTTCTTCCCCTTTGAGCCTAGCACCTTGAGCTGTACTTGTAAACCTCTGCTCTAGGCTCGTCTCATTTCTTAGGCAGTTTAGATGGTTCCTAAATTTCGCAGCTGCCTTTCTATCTTTTTATGTACTTCTGCCAGCCACTGAGCTCCCTTTCTCCTAATCTTTTCATTGATCTGAAGGGATGCATCCCTTCTACAGCTTAGAAAGGTTTCCCATTTTCTTTCAACATCATCTGTCAGTTCATCCCGCTGCTTAGCATGTCTGTGTTCCCTAGAGGCTTTCTGTCATTTCGCTCTGGCTCTCTTAACTTCCTCATCCAACCAACTCTTGGGTTTGTGTCTTCTTTTCCGCTGTGGCTTGTCACGTGCCTTAGCAAGCTCTAGCTCAAACAGTCTAATCAGATTCGCGTATGTCCACACTGTTTTTTTTATCCTCAGTGATTACTTTCTCAATTTGTCTAGTAGTAATTTCAGTTTGCCTTTCTGAATAAAACTTAGCCTGTACTTGCTCATCTCATCTCCTTACCACTTTCACTGCTGTTTCAAAACCTAGCTAAATACTTTTTTGAACACTACCCAGACTTCTGGAGCCAGCTTCATCTATGTGTATTTTCTGAGCTTATCATACATCCTATGTGACATCAGTGAGTAGTGTATCATCGACTGCAGCCTTCCCACCTCCCACGTAATTTGGCCTTTACACTTCTCGGTACTGTTGCAAATGATCAAATCATGTTTTTCACATATATCCACAATCATTTGCTCGTTGCATTGGCATACCCCTCCATATCTTCTATGTGCGCATTCATGCCTCCTAGCATAATTATCTCGCACTCTCCTCCTACACCTCAATGTCTTTGGTATACACGCTACCATTGCCTGGTTTTCTCTCTGGCCTTTGCTTCCGTCCACAAGTGCACCAAACCAAGGAGTGTCATTTGCCCTGCCACTTTCTCTTTTAGTTATAAATGTTCCTTGCTCTCCTTGACCGTTTGAATCTGTTCTTTTATGAATGTATGCCCCTATACCACCCCTCTTTCTGTTGCCCTTCTGTTCTATTACAATATTCCGACGCGTAGTTCGTATTGTTAGGAGGTTGTTCCATGTCCCTAAGATGTGTTTCTACAAAACGGTATACCATTGGTCTCTCCTCCCTTAGCTGTTCTTCTATCTCTTCCCACTCCGGGCTTTTGCTGCCACCCTGCATATTAATATACCCTATGTCTGAATTGGCTCGGCGCTCGTGGCTACGTCTAATTCTGCCCCAGACTCTACCTATCTTGGATACTCATGCCACTTTAGTATCGTATGTGTTCGTACCACCTGTCAAAGAGTCTCCCTGGTTGTTTTTCTTGTTACTAACTATCCTGCACCCCGAAGGGCCCATATGCCCCTCTAAAAAAAGCTACTGCACGTCCTGCAAGCCGCCAACCCACCTCATGACCTAGCCACCCATCGAAGTGAATTCTGTCTCGTTGAAAACCACCCCACCTATGCACCTCTCTGGTTTATTTCCACCACCTCAAAGCCTTTCGCTCGACTCATCCGCTATATCTCTTAGTTTGTGTCGACAACCGCTTTTTGTGGATTGCCGTCACGCACCGGTAACTCCGGTATTGTGCATATCACTACCTGTACCTGAGGATAAGTGGCACGCATGTCATCAGCCCCTTTTGCCAGTGTGGTCGCTAGTCCTGCCATATCTTCATTTAAGACATCGTTTAAACCGCCTGAAATTATCACGAAGTTTCATCTAATCAGCTGTATAATTGAGTTTTGCGCTCGCTTGCCTCATGACTGCTTCCAACTTGCACACTGAGAACGTCCCTACTGCAACCCTCTTGTCATCTCTTACCCTTTCTTTGATTGCTTCTGCGCATCGATTTAAATTGGATTCCCCGGCAGTTATCACATGCTGTGACTTTTCAGCTAGAGCGTCCTGCACCTGGGGTTACTTGCACCTGTGTCGCCAGCTGCTTTGTTCCCTGCCAGCCCCACCACTACTTCGCTGAAGCTGGGCCTTGCGAAAACTGAACCAGCTGAACCAGTTTTTTCTACACTTGCTAGCATTTGTTCTCCGCCGTTCTGGTTGCCGATGCCCTACTGTTCTCTCCGTCGGCCGCTCCTTTGTCCATCTTGGCTTGTGCTTCCTAGGCGGACTTCAGTCTTTCTCCCATTGCCCTCACTTTTTCTTGCGCTGTCGCCAACCAGTCTGCAGCTTGGTGATTCTCGAAAGCAGTTCACTCTGGGCAACCATCGTTTTCTCCATTTTTCCTCGACCTCACATTGCCTACACTTCGCGTCAGCTTTCTCTCCATTCGTTTCTGCACTTGGGTGCGTTTTCAAACTCACCCCGCACTTTGAACACTTTACAGCATTTTTAAACATGTCTTCATGACACTAATTGTCCTTATGATTTGTCTCACTCGATAATTACAAAAGACGGTTCTTGCCCTACAAAAAAGATAAAGTCTAAGCTCTCTTATAAACATGTGCGTGTTCAGTGTACGTGCACCTTCCCCACGAGGTGGCAAGAAAAAAACACAAAGAAACAAACACACATACACACGCAAAACCAGTAAATACCTGGTGACTGACCTCCGGAAATCCGTACAATGTAATAAGTGCTACAAAGATTTTATCTGCTACTTTATTATATAAAGGCAAGCTCAAAATATGCAAAACCACTTATCTCCCCAGTCGATCGGGAGCGCTCGAAAAACACGTCCGTACATTGTGCCAGTCCGAACAGAACTGCATCGACCTTTTCATAAAATACGCCATCTAACGGTGAGAGAGAGAGAGAGAACAAATTTATTCAAAGTAAAAGAGCCCCAGTACAAGTCTTGACGGTGAGCTTTTTGTGAGTTTTGCTTCCAAAAGAGCGTGGGATAGCTAGCGCAATCATGAGGGCATGGAAAGGGAGCCGTCAAATGCGTGAGTGCTTTGATGTCTGTGTTGTCGGCTAGTTCTCAATATCATGCGCAGCAATCGCACTGTTTTCTAGCTTGAACTAGCTCCTTGTACTCTCCGATGAGCTTTCTGAGCTGCTTCCGCTGCACATTGAGCAATATTTTGTACCCTTCAACGGGTTGGACGAACAGTTTTGGTTGCTGTGACTGGCAGTGCTTGGATACGGCCTGCAAGAAACTCTCATCGGCGTGCCCTCCCGACGCGGTCCGCGTCCTGCAGTAACGCAAGAGGTGTCTGTGTGCACTACAAAGAACGCGCATCAGCGTCGCTGGGACACACAGCCTGCGTCGTCTGCTGCGGTGCCCTGACAATGGCAGCAGACTGTAGTTCGCGTCGGCAGCACTAAGGGTGCTCTTTTTCGAAAAGGGTCTTCGAAAAGAAAATGGGGAAAAGCTGACATAAACAACTACCATCCTATAACTATGATATCAATGGTTTACAAGCTGGCATTGCAGATTATAAAGAAAAGACTGCAGGAGAGAATAGAGGATGAGGGGGTGCTGAGGAAACTCCAGATTGGGTTTCGGAAACACAGGAAGTAGGAATACAATCTGTTCTCACTGACGCAGGGCATTGAAATAGCAAAAAAGGAACACAGGCCCTTGTGGCTAGCATTTTTAGATATCGAGGGAGGGTACTATAACCTGGTTCCAGAGGACTTGTGGGGGATACTGGACACACAAGGTGTGGAAGATGGACTCACTAATCTTTTAAAGGATATCTATAAAAGTAGCAAAGTAGTTATAAAAACAGAAAAAACAGGTACGCAAGCTCACAAAGGTAAAACGGGGACTTAGGCAGGGGTTTCCTCTGTCTCCCTAGTTA
The DNA here is from genome assembly GCA_013436015.1 of Rhipicephalus annulatus. Classification (NCBI taxonomy): domain Eukaryota; kingdom Metazoa; phylum Arthropoda; class Arachnida; order Ixodida; family Ixodidae; genus Rhipicephalus; species Rhipicephalus annulatus. The sequence continues at coordinate 238,394 of WOVY01001922.1, read as the reverse complement.
TTCATGATGTACCTACAAAAATTTGAGGCCTGCTAGAGGGAATTGGACTTGGCTTCAACCTCTCTTTCGTCAAACAAGGAAAACTCAATGGACAGGCACTACCAGCATTGATGTACGCAGATGATATTGTGCTAATATTTATATTGATGAACATCTGCGGTAATGAGGAAGATAGGTTAGATTTCAGATTCTGTAAGAAAAAATAAGCAGTCATAATTTTTAATGGTAATGAAGGTGGTGAGCTTAGAATACAGGAGGTCATTCTAGAGTTAACAGATAAATACAAATATCTGGGTGTATGCATAAGCAATCGCACCGAGTACCTGAGTGAACACGCGACGACGAAAAATAGGGCATTGTGGAATAACAATAGATATGATGTGAGAAGAATATGGAAAGCAATCATGGTTCCTGGTCTGACGTTCGGAAATGCAGTCTTGTGCATGAAATTAGCGGTTCAAGCAAGATTAAAAATTTGGCAACGTAAGTAGGGAGACTTGCTTTAGGAGCTCACGGGAGTACACCAAATCAGGGAGTACAAGGTGATACGAGATGGACATCATTCGAGGGTAGGGTAGCTAGCTGCAAGATAAAATTTGAGAAGCGATTGAGAGAAATTCGGGAGGAGCGTTGGGCTTGGAAGGTTTTTATCTACTGTACATAAAGAATGTTACTACTAAATAGAGGACGCGAACCAGGAAATTGACGGGTAATTGCTCAGAAAACAGCAGGGGGCTGAACCAAAAAGAACAATTGGTTAAGAAGTACGTGAAAGAAACGGAGACCCATATGTAGAGAATGGGCATGATTAAGAAGTCTGCACTAGATATATATTGTACTTTCGTGCAGGAAACTGCGAAGGAAGGGATCTATGATAATACTCGGGGTAGTTCTTTACTGCTTGAGGCTATGACGGGAGTAGTGCGTACCAAGACATATCAGGCCAAATGCGAAGGTTGTAGTGCGTGTGGAGAGGAGGAAACTGCCGAACACTTTATAATGTTCTGTGAATGGCTTCATACTACAGCTCCTGATGATGGCGCAGAGTTCTTCAAAGCTTGGGGTATAGGAACAGGGAGGGCAAAATAGACTTTGAGTGGGTAGAATTAACTAGAAGAAGGTTATCTGATTGGTGGCTAAAGTAAAGGCACGAGTAGAAATTAAACCCTTCACTGCATAGTACTAGTTATAAACTTCACCATTTAAAGGAAAAATAAGATAAATGCTGTTTTTGGTCCACTAATTATTACGGCTTGGTGGCCTTAGCCACCGCCAGATCTAGAGGGTACAGCCATATCAATGCATGCATCTATCTATAGCGCATCGGTTAGTGGTATTTTTCCGGGTTATATGAAAATAGTGCGAGTAGTGATTTCGCACAAAGGTGCATCCTTTAATAATCTAAATAATTACAGGCCAGTACCTGTGCTATGCGTTCTTTCAAAAGTATTTGAACTAATTTTCAAGATCAGATTGTCCTGATTTCTGAATGAAAACCAGGCCATAGTCGACTATAAGTATTGTTTTTGAAAAAATAGGTTGACTCAAGAGGCATTGCTGACTTTTAAATAAGAAACCTTGAAAATTTTGAAATTAAACGATACACTGCTGGAGTTTTGTTTGATTTCAAAAAAGTTTTTGATTCAAAAAAACATCGCATTTTATTTCAAAAACTAGATTTATTAAGAATCAGAGGTTTTGCCTTAAATCCTATATAAATACTTTTCAGACAGATTTCAATTTGTAAGCTGTACTCTCAGAGTTGAAGGAAATAAAGTGTGGCGTACCCCAGAGGTTCATTTCGGGTCCCCTATTTTACCATTTATATTACCGATATCGTGAACATACCGCTTACATCTAAAATGGTCCTCTAAGCTAATGATACTACTTGGTAAAACGTTAACTCCCTTGAAAACAGCGGGGAACCATCGGATGCGTGTACGGCTCATTTGGTCATCTCTCTCAACTTCAGCTAAATGTGTTTAAAACTAAATACATTGTTTTCAAACCTAGGAACAAACCTTATGACGCGGATACTTTTCTCTCTTTTTATGCTTTTGTTATTCACAGGGTATCGGTATTTAAACTTCTAGGAGTAATATTCGAACAACATTTAAACTGGACTCATCATGTAAACAAATTACATACTAGCATTACTAGATGGAATGTTTTCTAAAATCCGACATCTGGTTCCGACTTGGATAAGAAGTGAGCTGTATTATTCGATGATACATTATCCGCTATGTTACTGCTTACTTATCTTGGACACCACAAGCAAAAACAACTTAGGTAGGCTGACAGTCCTTCAAAAGCAAACTGTCCGACAAATACAAAACCTTAGATGGCTTCATCACACAACACCATTCTTCTTAAAAAATGAGATCTTAAAAAATGATCAGCTGTATAGCCTAAAAATTGATACATACATACTAAGAAAAATTCGAAAATATCGATGAGTATTTTCACACATATATTTGACCACACGTGAGCAATATAGCTTAAGATGCAGAAACGTCGAACTTCCACGTTGTAGAACTAAGTACGGAACTAACCAACTTAATTACCGGATACTATTTTTTTCTAAATTAACATCCCCACATTCTAAAGTATGTGAATGAAGCCTTGTCGAAATATTTGCTCAAGCTTGTCATTAAATCTTATTTGCTATCTCTTGTGGCCTCATGAGCAGGGCCTCAAGCGTTATGTGGAGTTCAATATTTGTATAAAAATAGTGCATTTGCATAAATGTTTTTATGTGTGTCACGCACTGTCCCTTATATCATTGTGTCAAGGTTTTCTTTTCTATTAGTGCTTCTGCTTTCTTGAATTGTATCATTTCTGCATTTTCTAAACTCTGTTGAACATTGCTTGGGTTGTCGGGCGATTGTCAGGCAGTTATTCTGCGTTAAGCCGTATCACCCCTTGACATGTAACATTTTCTTATGTAACGTGTTGAAAATAAACAAAATACATTATTCTATTATTATTATTTTTATTATATTATTATTATTATTATTATAATAACAATAATAATAAATTTAAGTTTCCCGCAGACTCTGCTTCAGGCTGTAGCAGAATCAACTTTGCAGTCCGTGTGTCATTGTACCACGGCCGCTGACGATCACCCAAGGGTAATCGAAGAACAACAGTTGAAGAAGAGTGGAAGGTGGAAAGTTGAAGCGATACCATGGCTACACAAGTTAGCGCATGGCATTAAAAAGGTGGTGGGAAGATACGGGGTCGATTTTGTTTCTTCAGCGCTTTGCAAGTTTTCGCGTTTGTGCGCCATGTATAACGTGAGCAAAGTTAGCAATTAAGGATCCTGAGTTAGGCACAGACCTGCATATGCACCCTCTACAACGAGAGTTTACAAGTTCCTGCTGACCTGTGGATGGCTTTTTTTGGGCAGACTGGAAGGTGTGTTAACAGGCGTTCGATGGATCATGCTAATTCTATAGGATACCAGAGTAGGAGGCATCAACCAGTTCATTGCGGCGCATGCGTGGAGGGATGCTAGCGCATTTTCAGAAGTACCAAGGTGTAGGGGTGAGCCAAGAGCCAAAGAGCGAGAGAGATCTTTGAGGCATCTTTGATAGCCAAACACGGGCCCGACAAGCCTACTTAATCAAATTAGTCGCATGATTTAGTCGAATGAGTCACAGGAATTAGTCGCATCGGCGACTAAATTGTGAATCCTTCCAGCGAAGAGCACGATTTCATTTTCGTACATAGAAGTCTCGGAACTTGTCAGGTGCTCATGTTTGTCATTGCGGATGCGCTTACCACGGTGATGCTGTGTGTGTTGTTTCTGCGTCAACCGCCTGCGCAAAATAGTTTTATTTGAACCACAAAGAGTCAGCGACACTCCAAACTTCAGAGAGGGAAAGTAGAGCTGAAACCAAGCATTCGCATCTGTCGTAGACCTACGGGCATGTTGCCGATGACATAGGCCATCCGTCGCTTCTGGTTATTCTCAAAGCCACCGTTGTCTTTTTCGCCACCTGGTAATCTGTCATTGCACTTACTCGTCGTCTTAGACCCGCCTCCATCGCTTCGCAGCCATTTTATGATGATGATGATGCCTCCACTATGGTTTTTGCCCACTCAAGGGAATTGGCCAAGAATTGAGGATATGAAATGTTAGGTCTTTCGAATGATACCTAATCCCAAGTTAAGGAGGATAAGCACACGTAAATACAGAAAGAGTGCAATATTTTTTGCGATTTCGACCAGACAGAATAATATATATCTCGAATTGAAATCGCAGTAATTTTGAACACGTTTAAAATAATGTTTAGAATTTGCTTAATAATATTAAAATAACAAATATGCAAAATGGAATTCATAGGCGCATTCGTTTTGTTTTACGAAGATAACTGCAAAGGGCATTAAAGGCATTCCTGTGGCTTTAGCACAGAACCGAAGCACCAAAGGAGAGTATATTCTCAAGGATGAAGGTTTGCAAATCCCAAGGTCCCAAGGTTTGCAAATGGGATGACAAGGAGACGTTTACTTAATCGACTGTAACGGCGACTTGACAAAAATAATGGTCTATAGATTCCAGATCTGTACAAAAGCTGCATAGAGGAGACATTCCCAGACCAGTCCTGTGTGAATATAGATTCAAAGGGGGCACACGACATCGCAGTCTTGTTAGCATGACTTCAAGTAGTCTAGTATGATACCAGCTGGATTTCCATCGATATTTATAATGTCTAAATTCAGTGCATTGGGTTACTGATTCTATGGCATCAGCCTTGAGTGCAAATTTTTGATATTTTATCGCCGTTATACTGGACTGCACCGGAAGCACAGAAAGTATTGGGTCATTTAATGCCATTCGAGCTAATGAGTCCGACATTTCATTTAACTCTAACCCGCACTGTCCAGGTAACCATAATATTTTTAAGAGCTTAAGCTCTGGAAGAATTAGCGTAAATATTGTCCCTAAGGCATCTGATTGACATCAAACTGTCAGTGACGTACATACGGACAGGGAGTCTGCAATTATTATAGCAGTGTGGGTGTCCATAGCATGCATCACAGGCTAATGGGATCCGGTAGATGACTCCTGTGATGCGCGTTACAAACCTGTTACGGGGATTATTTTCGTACAGGCCTTTTTCTGGGCACCCCGGTTTGGACTTTGTGCAAAAACTGTTTAGCTTGAGGGGGGGGGGCGAGAAAACCATTTGCACGTTGCAATGCTCTGCTCATTTCTTCAGGTTATGTGAAACACCACAAGTATACAGGATTACAGCTGCACTTTTTGTTGCTGGCAAACACGTTTTTGCGTTGCTCCGTCGGAGTGGATTTGCCTCAGAAGGTCTTCTGTACAGAAAACAGGACGTGTTGTGGATACCCCGAGTTAGCTAAGCGTTTCAACACGATAGAGTTAGAGAGCTCGTGTCGCAGAAATCCCGCCGCCAGCGTCGGCCCCGTTGGTTGTGAGTGAGTGAGTGAAACAACTTTATTCGGTCCACAATAGACGCGAGTAAACTCAGCGTCACCTGCCTAGGCCCACTCGGGGACCATCAGGTTAAACCTGACGGCCCTCGCGCGGGCCCTCTGGATGGCCAGGATTTGAGAGGTCTGGTCCTGGGCCTTAATGAGTCGCTTCATTTCCTCTTGGGTGAAAGGGGGACCGGCAGAGGCGCAGCCCCACAGTACATGTTCGAAGTCCGCATAACCACCACACAGGGGGCAGTCCGGGCTTGGAAACCGTTCAGGGTACATTGTGTGCAGTGCCGCAGGGCTCGGGTAAGTGTTTGTTTGTAGCAGTCGGAGAGTAACAGCTTGGGCCCTGCATAGCGAGGAGTGTGGTAGAGGCAGCAGTCTTCTTGACAGATAGTGGTGCTTGCATATCTCGTTGTACGAGCAGAGAGGCTCAGGTCGCCCAAGAGATGACGCGTTACCCGGCACACGGTCAGTCAAACCTCGTGCAGCCGAGTGCGCCTCCTCGTTGGGATTGAGCGAGGCACCCTTAATGGTTCCAAGATGCGCAGGAAACCAGAACAATGAGTGATTTTTGAGGTCTTTGACATTTTGAATAATCTGTTGGACCTGGGGAGCCACCATGCCCATCTGGAAGGCCTTGATAGCGGCCTTGGAGTCTGAATAAATTGTGTCATGTACACCGTCCGTCAATGCAAGAGCAATGGCAACCTGCTCTGCAACGCTGGAACTAGAAGTGTGGATGGTAGCGCAGCTGATGACTCTGCAATCACAGTCAACGACCACTGAGGAGAAGGCTTCTTCTTGAATGTACGAAGCAGCATCGACGAAGCAGGCTCGATCCTTGTCCAAGCGGGCACTGGCGAGCAGAGATTTACCCCTGGCTCGTCTTCGTGCTTCGTTGTAGGTTGGATGCATATTGCGCGGCATCCGCGCAATCTGGATCTTGGATCTTACGTCGCTGGGCAGCTTCACAGCGTCAGGACCGACAACCATGTGGTTTCGTCCCAGCATGCCGAGTATGGCTCTACCCGCTGGGGTGACAGACAGTCTGACAAACTGTGCAAACTCTTGGGCTTCGACAATTTCTTCGAACGTGTTGTGGATTCCCAACTTCAGGAGGTCTTCCGTGTGCGTTCGAACGGGAATGCCAAGGGCCAGCTTGAAGACTCTTCTGATTAGGGCATTGATTTTGTTGCGCTCCGACACGAGCCAGTTGTGCATAGCCGCCGTATAAGCGAGGTGGCGTAGCACGAATGCGTGGATAATCCGGATCAGATTGTCCTCCCTGATTCCGCGGTGCCTGTTAGCGATTCTTCGAATCAGTCCGAGGGCGCTTTCGGTCTTGGAACAAATGCGTTTGACGGCGGCTCCATTGGCTCCGTTAGACTCCATAAACATTCCAAGGACCCTGATAGTGTCCACCCGCGGAACTGGGGAGCCGTTACCGGTGAATAACGTAATGTGGCTCTCCATTGCTGGCTTCCAGGACTGGTGAGAACCGCCTCTGGGCCTCTTCTTATACAGTAAGAGCTCGGACTTAGCGGGCGAGCACCTTAGCCCGGTGGGGATGAGATAGCGCTCCGTCACATCGATGGCCTCTTGCAAAGCACTCTCGACCTGACCCTCACATCCGCTGAGGCACCAGATGGTGATGTCGTCTGCGTAGATCGTGTGGTTAATGTTCGGGATTTTGTTCAAGGCCCTCGACAGGTTGATCATGCAGATATTGAACAGCGTCGGGGAGATCACCGCCCCCTGAGGTGTCCCTTTTGGCCCAAGGGTAGTTTCGTGGGTCAAAAAATCGCGTTGGTTGTGAGCGAAAATTTTTCTGTGCGTCTGTGACCAAAAATCTAGTTACTGAGATAGCCGCGGGAGGCCGCTACATGTCCATGAATGCACGCGCGGTCACACTGAAAAAGGCACGCATTCAAAGAAAACAATACTCATGGTCATGAGGCGTGGTAGTTTCTTTCCTCTGCCACCCCTCCCTGCTTAGCTTCCAGCACTTCGATCTAGACGAGAACATAGATAATGCAATTGCAGCATGCAACAAACCTTTCTAGCTCCACTCACACTGAAAGGATTCTTAAATTTTTTTCAGCACTAAATTCGTGAGGCAATCGGCTCTTCTAGTGAATTCATTCCATGGTTACTTGAAGAAGGGTTTCAGGGCCTCTTTACCGCATATTGTTCGACAATGTCACGACAAAAAACGAGCCCATTTGGCGAAAATAGCGCATGCTGGTCTAATCTACTGTGTGCGCGTTTGTATGCGTCCGAGTGAATGTAACAAGACATATTAATAAATATGCACTTAGCGGTTTAGGGTGCATGAGGGGCCGGATCTCACTATCGCGTTCGAGTCTTGATGGAGAAGCTTAAGGATTCCCATTTTTTTTCTTTCCTTACATGGAACGAGCGCTGCTTTTTATTAGAACGTCGTTTAAAGAATCTTCCCGTAAAGCCGCAAAAGCAGGAGGCGGTCGCCATGCGTCTAGACTATGTCTAGACTAAACGTCACCAGTTCTGCGACGACCAAAGACTGGTTACAGGCACGCTTCAGTCATTTATGGTCACCCATTTGCCCTGTGAATTTTACGGTGTACAATGGATACGTTGGACAACGTAAAACCAACTTCGAAATGCTTTGCTTGTTGTCAACTTCGGCGAATACTTAGTTTTTATTAGAAAGACGATGTTACGCTACATGTTCGAACTCGCTTGCTGAATTTCGTGCCTACCGGTTGTTCCCCCGCGATCTCCGACGACAGCGCAGCTCTGGCCGACTGGCTTGCCCTATGCCTTTTTCCTCACGTCGACAGGAGCTCTCACTGAGTGGTGCCCCGTCCTCGGACTCCTGCGACTGTGTTCATCTTTCCTATCTTCTCCCTGCTTTCTATGCGGCTGTCTCTGCGCATCGCTCTCTATGTCTCTCTCTCTCTCTAACTCTATAGCTTTTAATTATGTCCTTTCAATTCCTCCTCACCTCAATTCCTCGTGAGCTACGTTGAGGTGTCTTCCCCCTGAGGGATAGTTACGGGGCTCACTTTTGTTTTGTTTTTTATTCAAGAATCACTCCTCCCCTCCCACCTTATATGCTCGACCATTGGATTTGGTTGCAGTCGAAAGTACTGATATTGTGATTGTGTGACCAAAACATAATGAAAGTTCAGACGATGAAAACGAGACGATCACAATTGAGGCACCTTCACTGGTAAAATGGAGGGAGTGAATGTAGGTCGGCTAATTGAAGCCTTCTGCAATATTCCGGCAAAATTGCTTTTCACGTTCTTTACTTCAATGACATGAACAGGACAGTCAGTTACCTAGAGCGTAACTGCACTTCGGTTGACTACCTGATAAATATGTGTGCGCAATATAACAGTAAAATTATTAGACAAGATTGGAGTGCAATAAAATCAAGGACGATTAGTTGCCCAGTTTCTCCTATAGAAGTTTCCCAAAAAGGGGAATGCTAGAATGCTTCAATATTTCTCAAATAGAGGTGTTTAACAGCGAGCCAAAACGGACCGTATGAAAAAAAAAAGTTGTTTTGCCACAGACGAATTGATACATTCTTACAAATAACTATCAGCAAAATGTCGCAGTTGCCATGCTTTTCTTCGTAATGGGCACCAGAATAAAAGCAGTAACAAAAAAATACTTTGCTTCTGTTCAGCCAGAAGAATCTGGTGGTGGTTTTTGCTCGTACGCGATAAAAAAAAAACATGCACACGCTGGAATCCCATGCGCTTTGCTTTCTGCACCGCGGTCCGCAGAAAACATACCCTGCTCCGGTTCAGCCAGATGACTCTGGCGGTGTTTCTTGCTCGTGCGTGAAAAAAATAAACACATGAGCACGCTGCAATCCTATGCACTCTGCTGTCTGCCACGTTGTCCACCAAAAAGTGCTTTCCTTCAGTTCAGCCGCAAGATACTGGCGGTAATTGTTGCTCTTACGCGGAAAAAAAGAAAAAAAGGCAGATCCTACGTACAGGGGGAACCAACGATATCCGAAACATGAATGAGAAATGTCGATATTTAACTTTAAATCAGCACAACGTCACGAGGTGAACATAAATGATGCCGTACAAGACTTTCGTGTCAAGAATATTGTGTTTGGATGTGTCGTTTACCTTCGTCATCTATTCAGGTCCGGTGACATCAAATTTAGTATATCAGGAGCTAGCGAAATGGCCGCGAGCACGCTATGAGCGTGGTATGTTGTCATGTTCTTACATGGCACGCGTGTAAGGAATATCACGTTTGCACCAGTCATATACTTTGTCATTCATTGACGCCAAGTAACACAAATTTTGGTATATGTGGAGCTAACAAAACGGCCCCGAGCGCATCATGAACGGCCCATTATACTCCAATGTAGCGTTGACGCGCATGCACGCTGGGCACGGTGACGCAATGTTTACATACTCGAGCACTCTAAAGTCGGACGCCAGGTGCCACTAGCGTCCGTCAGCGCGGCCCTATGGCAACCAGCGCGAAATGCGACATGTTGATTTAGCGCCCACGCGTTACTCAGACAACACTGCGTCTATCTCTTTTCGTGATGGAGGGAAGCTGGACGCGCTGAAAAGCACATGCGTCAAAGCAAGCGAGCGCGGCGCGTGCCTGCGAGTATATGGCAGGACCGGTGCCTGGCGTGGCAACGCCGGCGTGACGCGACGAGATGAACGCCGGCGAGCACGCGCACCACGTCACGTCGAAATGCATTGGCGCCTTGACTGTGGCATGTAGTCGTGTTCTCACATGACACGCATATCATGATTATCATTTTTGCACCAGTCACATACCTTCGTTACCCATTCGCGTCACGTAATACCAGATTTGGCATATGGGAAGCTGGCGAAACGGCTACGAGCGCATCACTAGTGTGGCATGTAGTCACGTTTTTACATGACACGCATGTCGTTATTTACCCATGTCGTCCGTTCACGTCGCGTAATACTGTGTTTGGTACATGTGATGTCAGTGAAACGGCTGTCAGCGCATTATGAGCGTAGCATGTAGTCATGTTGCTACATGACATGCACCTCATGTTTATGATGTTCCCAACAGTATCATGCCTTCGTCATCCATTAGTGTTTCGTAATACCGAATTCGGTATAATTGAAGCTAGCGAAACGAGCGTCAGTGCATTATGCGCGTGGCTTGTAGTCAAGTTGTTAAATGACGCGGGTCTCATGATTATCACGTTTGCACCAGTCACATACCGTCGTCCTCCATTTACGTACTTTAATACTAAATTCGGTATATATGTGACATTGGTGAAATGGTTGCGAGCGCATCATGAGCGTGGCAAGTAGTCATGTTGGTACATGACACGCATGTGATGCCCCGCCGTGGTGGTCTAGTCGCTAAGGTACTCGGCTGCTGACCCGCAGGTCACGGGTTCGAATCACGGCTGCGGCGGCTGCATTTCCGATGGAGGCTGAAATGTTGTAGGCCCGTGTGCTCAGATTTGGGTGCACGTTAAAAACCCCAAGTGGTCGAAATTTCCGGAGCTCTTCACTACGGCGTCTCTCATAATCATATGGTGGTTTTGGGACGTTAAACCCCACATATAAATCAAACACGCATGTGATGATTCTCATGTGAGGGTCTGTCACTTGTGTTCGCCATGCAATCATGCCATAACATACCAGTTTTGCAACATGCCATGTGAACGAAACCACCACAAGCGCTGCAGGACCATGAAAGGTAAATCATGACATTCATGACATGCATGTAATGATTTTCATGTTATGACTAATCAATTATGTTTGTAGTACAGTCATGATATGCTATACTAAGTTTAGTATCAATACCATTATCGAAACGGCCAGGAGAGCTAAAAGTCCTAGGCGGCTAGTTTTACGCTTGGCCCGGCGATTCGTCTGGGCTGACGCAATTGTGCGTAAGCCGGTCTACTACGGAGGCTTTCAACCCCATCGGCGCCCGGTTTCAAGACGCTGTCCCGTAGATGTTCCAGGAAGCAGTCGGGTCTCAACGAAAGCTTCGCGTAACAAGCGTTTTGTTGAACGGTCTTGAACAGTGGCGGGAGGGGGGAAAGGGGAGGACGGCGCTATTGTGGCGGTCTCAATAAAACAACCTCTTGACTCAGCTACTGTCATCCACGCGAGGACATCGTGAAGCAGCAACAGCCCGGAAACGTGGGAGACGTCGAAAGAGCCGTTCTCAGGTATCGAGCGTTTGGACTGCCAGAAGCTTATAGCAGCATAGACCGCTGCTGACGTTCGGGTTAGTGACCCTCTCCCCGGAGGAGCTCAACCTTCTTTTCCGGACTCTAGCTCATCGCCCTGCGGCGCCTTAGAGGTGGGGGCCTAGTGCGTCATTGTGTGGTGTGCTCGTGCTCCCATTGGACCATTGAGACTTCGTTACCTGATTTGTGGCGAGAGTGCTTACCACCGCCATTTTCGAATCTCGGGGTAAAAGAGACGGCGGGCTATAAAAGCCGAAGCATTTTGTGAATCGCGAGTGGAATCATGAGCTGAATCATGAACTGAATTTGTGTTGTTCATAATGCGGGATCTTCAGAATCCTTGTACAGTTCCTATCTTTCAACTATCATGTAAATAAATCTTCGTTCTACCTCTCTTAAGGCGTCCCCTCACTGGCGAAGATCGGCTATGTGAACGACGGCGGGAAGCCAGTGTCCTTAAAGGAGTCCGCCGTTCAAGCCATCATCAACGTCCTACCCTTCACAACTGGCTGGCACTGGTGTGATGAACTTTGCTACATGGTGCTGTTTTGTGGTGAGTACTTGGTCCTTGCTTTGACTTTCCAGGTTTTTTTGAGTGAGTTGTGTAGAAGCTGGATTGTTTGAATATAAGATAGGGAGATCGCCTATGTTGAGTATTTAGTGAGCGATAGGGATCACCTAAATATGTGTGAGTTGCAGGACCAACGTAAAGCACCAATTATGGCGTGAAAGGTAATGCTAATAGAGGAACTTTTGGCTGTGAGTAAGCATCTAGGCATTGAGGTATTGGAAGAATTGGGCAGGACACCAATTATGAGGCTGATCTTGCAAAAAGCCAGTGAGGAATAGATTAAAAATGGCACATCCCACGTACAATGAGAATCAATGATATGCGAGGCACGAATGAGAAATGTTGATATGTCACTTTAAAATCAGCACAACGTTAGGAGATGGAGGTAAATGATGTCATGGATGACTTCCGTGTCATGATTATCATGTTTGGATGTGTCGTTTGTCTTCGACATCTATTCACGTCACGTGATACCAAATTTAGTATACGTGGAACTAGCGAAACGGCCACAAGCACGCTATGAGCGTGGTTTGTTTTCATGTTCCTGTATGACACACGTGTCAGGATTATCATGTTTGCACCAGTCTTTCATTTCGTCATTCACTGACGTCATGCAACACCAAACTTGGTATATGTGGAGCTAGCAAAACAGCGGCGAACGCATCATGAAGTGCTCAATATACTGCAACGCAGCGTTGACGCTCGCACATGCGAGGCACAGCAACGCCACGTTAGCGAAACGCGAGCAATGATGCCAGTTGCGACCAGCGTTCGTCGGTGCGGCCCGACGGCAACTGACGCGAAATGCGCTAGGCTGCATGTCGTGCCAATGCGTTACCCAGACAACACGATGTCTCCCTCTCTTCACGACGGAAGAGACGCCGGACGCACTGAAACGCGCGTGCGTCAAAGCAACGCCGCGCGGTGCGTGTTTGCGAGTATAAGGCAGGACCGGCGCCAGGCGTGGCAACGCCGGCGTCACGCGACGAAATGAACGCCAGCGAGCACGCGCACAGTGTCACCTAGAAATGTATTCGCGCCTTGACTACGGCATGTAGCCATGTTCTCTCATAATACTCCTCTCATGATTATCATGTTTGTACATGTCATCCATTAGCGTCATCGTCATCTTCACCCTCGTCATCCATTGGCGTCACGTAATCAAATTGGGCATATGTGAAGCTAGCGAAACGGCTGTGAATGCATCGTGAGCGTGGCATGTAGTCATGTTGTTACATGACACGCATATCATGATTATCATGTTTGCACCAGTCGCATACTTTCGTTATCCATTGACGTACTCTACTACCAAATTTGGCTTATGTGACGCTAGCGAAAATGACCGCGAGAGCATCATGAGCGTGGCAAGTAGTCATGTTGTTACATGACACGCATGTCATGAGTTTTACAGTAGGGTCTGTCGCTTGTGTTCGCCATGCGATCAATTCATGCCATACCTGTTTCGCAAGGTGCCATGTGAACAAAACTACAGCAAGACCTGCGCTACCATGAAAGGTAAATCATGACATTCACGACATCTATATCATGATTTTGATGTTACGACTAGTTAAATATGTTTTTCATAGAGTCATATTGTGATATACCAAGCTTACTATTGATACCATTATCGAAACGGCCAGGAGGGCTAGAAGTCGTAGGCGGCTAGAGAGATAGACATGCTCAGTGTCGCCGAAGTTTTCTAAGAAATGCTTCGCACTTAAAACGCGGTAGAAACTTTCAAAAAACAAAAAATAGGAAGAGATGAAAAAGAGAAAGAAAGAGAAGGTCAAGAAAGAGGAGATAAAAAAAGTGTGATCGAGCACTCGACTTGGAGATCGAACTATAGGAACAGAAAGTCGTGGCGATGCGGTGGAAGATTCAGCCATCCACAAGTGTAGAGCGCAAGAAGTGCAATGAAGTATTGAGTGTAGTGCAGTTCACAGCCGTAGAAAAGGCTAGAACACGTGAAAACAGCAGCAGATTCAAAGATGAACCGAATGGGAGAGCTGTTGAAGATGCTGCTCTATCGAGAGAGGCCGCCGAAGGCCAGAGCGAATGCGGCGAGGTGCTGTGCCAGTTAAATGCTAGTGAAACAGCTAGGATAGCTGTAGAAAAAGTGGTACAGACCTAAACTGTAGTTGTCGCGACTGTTGATCTTGCGAATGAGGTCGAAGTGATCAAGAACACCGGAGAAAGCTCAGGAGATGCAGCCAAAGCAGAGAGTAAGGATAACAGTGCGACTGTAGGCAGCTCCCTGCAATGTGAGCTAGATGGCTTGGAGGAAACAGCGGCACTGTCCCTAAGAACGTCAAGCTGTCCGCCAGTCTAGAGTGTGACATAGGTGATGTTTTCGAAAATATTTAGACGGGGCGGTTTCGACAGCTGATGAATGCTGTGGGAGGGTGGTCGAGCTTGAGCAGCAGTTGGGAGGCTCGGAAGCAAGCCGCAGAAAGTGGCGCAGACGCAAGAGACGTCGGAGGGCCACGAGCGAGACAAGAAACACTATAAAGAAAGGCTCTAAGTGTTTGAGCTTAGCTAGCAGGATAAGGAGTTTTGCAGCAGCGTCAGAGCTGTTTCGCATGCATCCGAGTCGCCGGATGACAAGAAAAAGTAAAATATGAACTTGGTGGATGCAATCACGTGGAAGGCGTCGGTGCTCCCGTTGTGATATTCACCGAACGTTTCAGGGCACGTGTGAGTGCAGGGTTAGCACAGGTGAATCGGCCCGAGAATGCGACTGACACAAGAAATCGAAGTGCCAAAGTTGAATGGCAGGTGGTGCAGAAGCGCCCTTAGGCTTTAATTCCACCGACGACGGAACCGGAGGCTCACTCTTAGTAGTGTGGAAAAGGTCGGTGGCAAACGCCGTCGTAGAAGAGTGAAGCGTGCGCGCGCGACGAAGCAATGAGAGAACAGAGGTGGCAGGCAGCCAGACGAAAAAAAAGGTAGCTAATCGACCAGTTCAGCGAAGGGGCCTTTGTGGCGTACAGTAAGGCACAGACGGCGAAATGGTAGGCCATGGCGCAAGTCCTCATGACGGAATGCGCGGTGAAGATTTAGAGCTCTTCGTGGACAAGAGTGTCGATGTTGTCCAAGAAGAAAAGCCACAGTATCTAAGCGACGCGCAGGTGCAAGCCCAAAAGGGGCATTGCCGCTCTTTCCCCCGCATCGCTTGGGTCCTCTCCCCCGAGCTGACAGAAGCAGGCCAAAAAAGAATGAGGCGTCACTGCGCAGTTCAGCATATAGAACATGCACGCTGTAGATCAGGCTTTCTCGAAATCCCCCCAAGACCACGATCACCGCGGGTACGATTGAGTGAGAGGCAGGTGTAAGCTGGAGAGAGTGACACAGGAAAGTTTTTGGAAGCATGTTTGTTTGCTTATTTTTGATTTTGAAGTAGTATGCTTGTGTCATTTCCACGGCTACTTTGTTTAGATAGTTTTTTTCGCTTCTAGACTTTTTTGGAAGCGTTGTAAGAGTTTTCTGGTAAGTGTTAAGCTTTATGCAGAAGCAGTAATCCGCACCAGTCAGTCGACTGCTTGAAATAAGTTTTCTTCGAGATAAGAGCATGTAGCTCATGAATTATTATTTGTACGCCCAGTAATTTTGAAATCGTGATAGCGTTTTCGAGTGGAACCATGGTTTGTATGCTTCGTACCTTTTGTTGTCTAGAGCGAAGTTGTCGACCGTCTTAAAAAAATAAATGAGCATTCTTAAAGAAGGTTTCAGAATAAAAACAAAAGTGGTTTTCGAAATGCTCACGTTTTATAATGATTTGGTACAGGGTTGTAAGCGCAAAACTAGCGCAATTTTCGTTTGGTGCTCCTGAAGTGATGTACAGCTAATTTCATTATGTGCGTGACGTTCTTTGTAAGTATTTACGTTCAGAGGCGTGTTGCGTGATGCTTGGCTTATTTGAATATGACCTATGACTAGGTGTGCGTTAGTATGCTAGCGCTCTTTGGATGAGAGTATGATGTCGTGCTAGGGCGCATAGCATAGTCCTGTCCGTTCTTTAAAAACATGGGCTGACATGAGGCTACATTCAGCAAATGAGTGTGTTCGTATACTAGGTTTATTCATTTTTTTATTTATTGAGTGCTTGGGAATCATGCGATCTTTTGAGCTGAGAGTAGCGCTTTACCGAACGTTAACGTCAGGAATACGTTTCAGGTAGTTACAAGACGCAGTTTTATTTGTTGTGAGCCAGTTGTCATTGGCCTTGGGGTGTCCTAAAAGTAGGTACTCACGAATACGCCTTAAAAGTATGTAGTGAGAAAACGAAGAATGTGCACAGATACCTTGTGTACAGGGTCTGGCAGCATTCGTGTAAAAATCAAGTAGTTAGTTGTGTATCATTGAGTTAGTGAAAAGTTAGCAGATGTTAGCTACAACGTAGTAGTGCGAATGATAGGAGAAATATTGTTTTTTAAAAGGGTGTTCATGCTTATCTGGGACCGAATTCTATTTGCCTTTGTGAGCTTTTCTCGCACGGCAAACTGTTCCATCTTTAGTAAGCATCTCCACATCCATAAATGTTGTAACTTTGGCGGCACAAAATTGTCTCAAATATTTAGCGTACAGGTTTTCTTTTGTTTGTGCTTTTTGAGAAGCCTGGAGGGTTTTGAGCGAGTCCAATGCACTTGAAAGCGGCATGGTATTGTGTCATGTGGTTCGTTTTGCTGTTGTCAGTCATTGTGAGGTGGTTTGCGAGTTGGTTGCGAATTCACAGCTGAAGGTTAGCAGCCATGCCGTCGTCCTCGTCACCAGCCATTCTCTACCTGCCCAGCGGTTGGGAGCGCTGGCCAGCCGAGATTTTCCGGGTGGCAGTGGAGCTGTTACGTTTGGCCCGGCAATTCGACTACGCAGACGCCATTGTGCGTAAGCTGGTCTACTAGGAAGGCTTTCAACGCCATCGGCGGGCAATCTGCAAAACTCTGTCCTGTAGACGTTCAAGGAAACAGTCGGGTCTCAATGAAAGCTTCGCGAGACAAGCCTTTTTTTGAACGGGCTCGAACAACAGGGGTGGGGCGGGGGGAGGGGAGGGATGGCGCTACTGTGGCGGTTTCATTAAAACAAACTCTTGACTTGGCTATTGTCATCTACGCGAAAACATCGCGAAGCACCGACAGCCCAGAAGCGTGGTAAGACGTCGAAGTAGCCATTTTCAGGGATCGAGTGTTTGGACTGCCTGAAGCTGAAAGCAGCACGGACCTCTGCTGACGTTCGGTTTAGCGCCCACCTCCCCGGAGGAGCCTAACCTTCCCTCTCCGGACTCTATACCTCATTGCCCTGCGGCGCCTTCAAGTCGGGGGCCGGGGGTCGTCATTGTGAGGTGCGCTCGTGCTCCCATCGGACGTTTGAGGCTTCGTCACCTGATTTGTGGCGAGGGTGCTTACCGCCACCTTCTTTGGATCTCAGTGTACAGGAGACGGCGGGCTCTAAAAGCCGAAGCATTTTGTGAGTTGCGAATGGAATCAAGTGCTGAATCATGAACTGAGTCTCTGTTGTACATATGCGGCATCTTCTGAATTCCTGTACAGTTCCTTTCAACTATCATGTAAATAACCCTTCGTTCTACCTCTCTTAATGCGTCCCCTCACTGGATTGGCTATGTAGACGACGGTGGGAAGCCAGCTACCTTAAAGAAGCCCGCTTTTCATGCCATCATCAACTTCCTACCATTCGCACTAGATAGATAGATAGATAGATAGATAGATAGATAGATAGATAGATAGATAGATAGATAGATAGATAGATAGATAGATAGATAGATAGATAGATAGATAGATAGATAGATAGATAGATAGATAGATAGATAGATAGATAGATAGATAGATAGATAGATAGATAGATAGATAGATAGATAGATATGCTCAATGTCGCCGAAGTTCGCTAAGAAATGCTTTGCAATTAAAGCATTTGCACGCTGCAATCTCAAGCGCTCCGCCGTCTGCCGCGGTGTCCGCCGCTGCCAGAATCCGCGCCCTCTCGCGGTAGCCAGGTGTGCTAGGCGATACTCGTTAATTTTGCTGGAGAGTGCGGCGATTGGGACGACTGGAGAGAAACACGCCATGTGCCCGCTATCTCGGAGGCGATGGTTAAACTAAAACTGAATAACTTTATGAACGCTACAAATGAGAGTATGAAAACGAATGGTAAGCTATACATTTCTGTTTTAATTTATTTATTGTCGAAATGACGATGCAATCTTCAGCTTGGCATCGTCGATGCGGCAGGGGCTCGAACTTACGCACGCAGTCAGGCTTCCTTTCACACCACACCATATTATCAGTGTCGCACAGGCATTTACGCTTGCAATCAAGGCCGGTACGTATCGAGTTTGGTTCAAACGTTAGCCACTCAGTTATTGAAAGGAATCAAGCAACATCACGCTAAACTATGTCGTGATCAAACCTCCGATCAAGCGTTCCCGTGGCAGCCTGTCGACGCTGTCGGGTCAGCGTGCTTTGCACATTGTAGTCCCTACCCGCACGAGCAAAAAAAAGAGATACAGCAACAATAATAACCTCAGTGAAAATCTTACGACAGTGTAGAACATCAAAAATTGTTGAATGAATTCAAATTTTATGATACCTTTTATTATAGGATAGGGTACTTTAGAGAGTTTTTAACTAATGAGGGAGCTTTATTGTTTACTAAAGTGTCATTCTTGAAATATACCTTCCAGGTTACGAGGAATTCTCGAGGGAGCAGTCACCTCGTGTCTTCTTTTTAATATATTGCAAAGCACTAGTCACAGTTTCGATGAAGTATACATACATGTATACACCGATCATATAGCATTTTTTTGCAGTGATATACAATCGCTATATATTCGCTTACAAACGCATAAATTAACGATTGTTACTCTGTTGAAGGCTGTTCGTTTAAGTCAAAGTTTAGCTCAATTTAGGTCACTATTATCTAGCATAACCTGCAACCTGCGGTTCATATCACAGTTGAACTCGGTCAAATATTAGGGAATATCTTACGATAACCACGTCCTTTGTCATATGACTGAGAAAGCAATACAGGAACTGAGCGTCTTATGACCATAAGAGAATGGAATAACCTTCCCTTACTTATTGTCACGTGCGTCCCGCGAAAAAGACAAGGGCGGGACGCACGTGAAACATCACGTCCAAACATGTACCGACTGTCAACGACGCAAAGCACCACCCGGCAGGCCGGCAGGCTTATTACATTCCGTTCAAGTACCAGCAAAGCCATTCGCCCAAATCGGAATGGATTTCCTGGGCCCATTCCCAACTTCTACCACAGGGAACAGATGGATCATTGTCGCCAATGATTACTTGTCTCGCTACGCAGAAACTAAAGCCATGCCGAGGGCCACAGCAGCAGAAGCGGCTCATTTCTTCATAGAAAACGTCGTCCTTCGGCACGGTGCTCCAACAGTTCTCATCACGGATAGAGGAACTGCGTTCGTGGCAGAACTTTTGGAGTCGGCTCTCAGGCTCAGTGGTACAGCTCACCGGAGAACAACGGCGTACCACCCACAAACGAACGGACTAACAGAGCGACTTAATAAGACCCTCGCAGACATGCTCTGCATGTATGTCGACAAAGAACACAAGAACTGGGACGAACACTTGGCTTATGTGACCTTCGCCTATAATACTGCCCGGAAGGAAACTACCGGAATAACGCCGTTTAGTTTAATACACGGGCGCGAAGTCACTACAACGTTGGACGCTATGCTGCCGCACGAGTGTGACGACACTCACGCTGACGCCGAAGAATTTGGTAAGCGCGCCGAAGAAGCCCGAAAGCTAGCCCGCGTGCGTATTTGCCACCAGCAACACAAAGATGCGAAACGGTACGACCTACGACATAAATTCGTAACCTTCAAACCAGGCGACAAGGTATGGGTCTGGATCCCAATACGTCGACGCGGACTTTCAGAAAAGCTATTACGACGATACTTTGGCCCATATCGAGTCACCCGACGATTGAACAACATCAACTACGAAGTTATTCCCGACGGCGATTGCAGTTCTAATCGCCGAAACTGCTCACCCGAAATCGTGCATGTCATCCGGATGAAACCCTACTTGTCCAGCTAACTCTCGTTTGTCCTGTGCGTGCCGGTGCATATGTGCGTTTTTATAAGTAGAGTGCCTTGGCTGTGCATCGGGACGATGCCATTTTTGGAGGGAGGCGAATGTCACGTGCGTCCCGTGAAAAAGACAAAAGCGACAGCGCATACGTGCATCTGCACGCTTTTATGCAGAACGCAACAACGAGAAAGATGAGGAACTCTCTCTCGCGTGGTTAACAAAAAGACCGACCCGCTGCTGTTTTCTCAGCGTCTTCGAGTACGACCTCTCTCTTGACGTCGCGACAATATCATAGGAAGCGCATCACTAACACACTTCTTAACTGCACTTGAAAGCGTACCTTGAGCCTTGTCAGACAGTTCTTTTTTTGTCGTTTTCCCCCTCCTATTGATGTATGAAACTACACCTGTCACAGTTCTTCATGCATTGTCTCTCTTACTTTTTTCTTTTCAAATACCAGAAACCCCACAGTATGCATTTGTCGCCTCGCTCTAAAGCACCGCTGTGTAAAAATGCTTACACCATAGTCTCACAACGCTTTTTCTTTTTCTCTTTTTCTCCTTTTTTTTCTTCCCTTGCCTACGGTTTCATTATGCGAGCCTGTTTTCTTTATATTATTGTGCCACTAATCGCTCTTGTGTTGCACTTTTTTTCATAATTAGTTGGTGTTTCCATTGTATCACAATTTGTGTTATGTTGTATTCAACTATTGTATATGCCCTCCTGCTATGATTCCTTTAGGATTGGCAGTATTTACAAATAAATAAAAAAATAAATAAGATTTATGGGAATTTGACGGGCCGCAAAGGGACAAAAATTAACGAAAATGGCGAAATAGCAGAATCTTCGGTGAAAGGCACTCTCAGTGATCCTATATTCTCAAACATTCTGACAACAGCCCTCATGATTCATGACAGATTGAGAAGGCGAGCAATAACTTGACCCTGTGAAGTCAGTTATTGCTCACCTAAATGAGTATTGAAGCCTCTTGTCACTTTGGCGTAGCAATATCTGTTCAACACCAAAAGTTGTATAGTTACTTTTATAAAATTATACTCCCGCTTTCCGAAATTGAACTATAGTATGTACTCACATAGATGGTATGGATCCTTCCCCTCTTTGCCGGTGCTGTAACAAGAATGCAACAACTGAAAGTTATTTCTTGTCTTGCATCCGCTTCAATTTACTGAGGGGAAACATTTTCAAAATGGTGTTTATTCTAATCCGATTATATTTCGTCATTTCAAATATTGTATCATAGGGAACCCCTTATCGTCATTGTCACTGAGACGTTCGTTTTACGGCCAAACTTTTTTAATAATGCAGGGAGGTAAAAACCTGAACTATCTAAATTAGCGTCAGTAATTTTGTTTAACTTTTATATAAATAATTAGTCATACAATATTTATGTGAACACTTTTTATATAAATTATTTCTTTTTTGCCAGCTCTGAAGAGTGGGCGTGAGCCATACATATAGGTAATCATGTTCAATTAAAGGCAGAGCGGCTTCTGGTGAAAAAGAATATAAACAGAAATAATGAAAAGAAACGAACAATTGAAAAAATAAAAGTGACTCCATCCCATATACTTCAGTGGATCTCCGAAAGAGGAGACCAGAAAAAGTGTAAGCACCGCTCGCCGCAGGCGGCACTAGAATGTTTGGCCACTATCGCAATTGGTACAAATTGTTCTGTATAAGGTTACACACTGGAAACGAGTAGTAAATCTTGTTCTTTAACTTACGTGAGCACGAGAGTTTACAATAGAAAGTAGGATCTCAGATATATGGAGGACTAAGAAAATCCAACACTGGGTTTTGGTAATGGTTCAATTACGACGCGCACGTGCTCTATATGCTTCATTAGCCGATACATACATGTTCCCTCTACTGGGCATACCTTCGAAATGTTTATTTAGGGCGATGGTATCGCAATGGGGATTCACTTCTCAATATAAGCACAATATGCACAAGTAACTTTTAAATCACAAGTTGTGGGCGGCTGCTAGGAGCATGAAGAAAACGCCGGTAAATGGTCCAGTGTGCTTGCGTAATAAAGAACGCTTCATAGAATTTGTGGGGGTGCTGACACCTCCTGTAAAGTTGTTTGCGCTGCTTGGCGAATATGTCTCGCACAGAAGCCATGTTTCGGCGGTGACAACAATTGAGTGATAGATGGCGTTGTGTTCGCGAGTGGTTATCACCACTATCATCATCATGGTTGGTAGAGCAGTAGTGCCGGCGGTGACTCCTGGCGGAAGACAAGCCTTGGTGTTGGGCGAGACAGTTGAGCGAGTCTCTCTCCTGGCGTGGTGCAATGGCACGGAGGGTTGCCTCCAGTGGTGGGTCTGCCGTAGACGGAACCCCGGGCCGTCTGCGATGGGCCCACTTGATGAGTCAGGCGTTAGCAACCACCGCCTTGGTTGTCACGTTGTTGAGTGTTTATTATTGTGTAATAATGTCTTAGTGTGTTAATTACAATTAATGTATAATAATTGAATGACTATATTGTCGATCAAAACCCAGGTAAATAAGTGCGTGTGTTGTTGGGTTTGTTCCAGCCGCGTCTGCTGTGTCCCTTCACTCCAAGAGCCAAGAGCCATGGCATGGTTCTCTCGCTCGCCGTCGAGATCCCACAAATTTGACAATAGTATTCAGTGCATGCACAGTTCCATGCTGCCACTGACTACCTTCTGTTTGTGTGGACAATCATTCTGTCGCAAATGTGTTATTTGTTGTTGTAGTTCATTGTCTAATTTTGTTCGCAGAGTGAAATTCTTTGCTAAGTATGCTTCGCATGGCACCAATGAATCTGTTAAGTAATATGTATCGCAGTATCTCATCGCACAGTGGCAAGGTTTTTTGTCTAGTGGGATATATTTGTTGTGCCATTGCGATTCGAATTCCAGTGTTCTGTCCACCACGAGCCTATAACTTGTTTTAGATGCGCGTAGAGTCTTATTGCGGTGGACTGCTCCCTGTACTTTACATCTTCCAACCTCAACAGGGTGTTGAAATCACCAAGTAATGAGAAAAATATATACATGAGCGTTGCACGACCCCATTATTAGTGCAGTATGCTTCCGCGCCAAATAGAGCATGTCAGAATATTTTTTCCAGTCTGTCAAGCTTGACAGTTCACAAAAATTTCTTAAATAACATTGTAATAGTGACTCTAGAAAAAAATCTTTATTCCAAAATCAGTAGCACCTAAACTAAAATAATAAAATTTTGAATCTGTGGTAAGACAACTGCACCACCTAATTTTCGCCAGCCTCGTTTTAAAGTTCGTGAAATGGAAACATTATCACATCACTACCGCCGTATGGCCTGCGTTTTAGTGTCTTCACATGTAGGTTCAAGGAGTTATCGGATACTGTTCACGAAGGAAGGTCACTTGTGCAGGCTATCGGTGACTAAGATGGGCGTTAAGCGATGACAGATTGGTTCCGATAAAAAATACACATCGACAAAAAGCGGCCGCCACGTGCGATTGTGATACGAGACCACTGGCCGCATTCAGTGTAGTGCCGGCATTCGTTTTTTTTCTAGCAATTAGCGAGGAGCGAAACATTGGTTGCGATCTTGAGGCAAACAAGTAATGCGCGCTTGATCTGCTCTTTTGTTGATGAACCGTTATTGGGTTTGGCTCAGAAACACCACGCGGAGGGCCATCTAGTGAGCATCGAATACTTGGCTCAATGAATTCATAGGCAAAACACTATTGCGAAAAGCGCTTGTTAACGTTGACTTTTCTTTTTAGTTGTCTTCATTCACTCTGTTGTATAGTGCTGACATGGGTACCTGTTCCAACGAAGTCAGCAGTAAAGACGATATGCATGTGGTGATGTCTGAACTTATAGTCTATTTGATGGGGATTACTCTTTGAAAGGCGTAAAGTGGCTTTTCGACAACGAAACTAGTGTGTATGCTGAAGGAGATCGCCGCATTGGAGCAGTGGTTATGAAACTCGGCTTCTGACCTAGAAATCGCGGGTTTGATTCCGGCCGGGGCAATCGCATTTCGGTGGAGGCGAAATGCTAGTAGGCCGTGAACTGTGCCAAATCAGTGCATGTTGAAGAACACCAAATGGTCAAAATTTACAGAGCCCTTTTCTGAAGCACCTATCATTATCATTTCGTGATTTTTGAACGTACAATCGCAGATAATAATATGCTGATCAGGAAAGCATAGTAAAGAAAGAACGTGTTCAGGAAGTGTTTTGCCTCAAAAAACAGTCCTGAAAACTTGCATGCCTCTCTATTGTAATATCTACGCGCTTCTGCAAATTTCACGGAAGAATGGCAAGGATGCTATGAGCCCGAGACAACATTTTTCCTGTTATAAAAATTAGGAGCGCCAAAAATTCAAGGACCGGAACGCAAGCCAGCAACAAAGAAGCCGATAGAAAGTATCTCTGTTGTTATTATGGCAACAACGTTCAGCGAAACTTTGTCGAGTTTCCGCACCTGCTTGCCTACCATTTAGCCGTCTGTTTCACGCACATCGGTCCGCGCCGCCGTCATGGCTAAATGTCAGCGAAGGAAAGGGGAAGGGTGTTTGTACTTATCTTATGCACGCTCGTTCATTTGTACATGTGCGTCTCTACACATGCAAATTTTTTGAATTTCGGAAGATGTGCAAACACCCCTTCTCCGCCTACGCTAACGTTGGCTAGTAAGGAGTATACATCACAGCAACGTGCCATCTCTGGCGCCTCAAAGCGGCAAAACTACGTGTGTGTACACCATTACTGCCACCGTTTTATATCAGACGAACTCACCGTAGATCCTTCGTCTTTGCCACTAATGTTATCATGTGTTTTCTGTCCTACGTTCACACATGCGATTGTCTTTTTAGTACCCTCGCTGAGTACAGGAAAGATGTAAGTGGAACGAGCTTGTTCACCGAGGCAGCTGATATCACAGTGAACCTAAGCAACACCGCTTCACATCCATTATTCAAACAAATTGTATGCAACCAGGACATACTTTGTAGACATGCTGCTTTTACATCGCAGGTAATCTTTTCAATCCCATCTTTGTCGTGGATACATGAAAATGAAAGTATTTGTGTGAGTTCTTTCAGAGTGATCGCAAGGGCCAGAAATTTCTGGCAATGCATTAGTGGCACCCGCTTTTCATTCAACTTCTGCCACTGTGTGATTGGATATGTTCACACTGTCATGGCACCATATATAACCACACAACGGAAAAGCGCGGCAATAATGTTTTTGAATGTAAAATGTGACTTTTTTAATGGTACGCATTGGGGCTGCAATACCGAGGACCACAACAGCGTTCATCCTCGATGTGTCCTATGCCATAATTAGGACTACGTGTCTTCTGAGAAATAAAAAAAAATAAATGAACTCACGCATGTAACATTTTTTATCACTACGTTTCATCTATCAACTCCCATTTTAACGCGATAGCGTTCGTTCTTTTTGCAGAAATTCCGGTATTCGTCTCGGCATTCGACGTCGTTGGTTGTGAAGCGAAACATTATCTTATGTATCAACGAAATATTGATAACGATGTAAATAGAATAAATAACGAAAACTCCAAGGTCAGAATTTGGATGCAACCCGGGTCGTTTGGGTCTTAGTGTATATCGAACATGTCTCGTTTCGGTGTCAAGCGGATGTTCTGCGACACAGCCAAGCGTCTGCTTGTGAGTACATTGAAAATAACTCAGTCTGCTTAGAAATGCAGTGAAAGTTACACATGCTTCACAAACACACGCGTCCTGCATACATGCGTCACAATGCAACATTAAATCTGGCACTTTGATCTTAGCCAAAAGCCCAAGTACTAGTAATGCACTAGTAACGCGTGGTACAAGCGCCCATGGAAATCAGGTGTCGGAACATGTGATTATCAAAATGACTTTGTGGTTTAACGCCGTTAACCCACTAAAAATACACACACGATACTGCGCCTGTTTCTTTAAGGCAATATAAAATATGCGTAGTCGGTTCGAAAAGCTTTCAAGACCCACTTTCCAGCTACGAAGGACCTGCCAACCAGAGTCTGGATACTGTTGCGACTGACCCTCGCGGCACCTGAGCTCCGGGATGAAGTCTCCGAGGCAGGAGGAAGGGAAGCTTGAAGAGAGTTTATTTACATGGATGTACATTTCGAGAGCCTCTTTGAAGGCGTTGGGGGCTCATTATATAGAGTACTTTCTCCCCAGATCCATAGATCGGGAAATGTGTCCGGACCGCGCTGTCCAATAACGGGTCATACATTCCTTCCTAGCGTCATCATGGCGGCACCACCCTCAACATACACACATACACAACCCAAACACGTATATGGTCTCAGCGATACTGCCTCCTCCAGGGAAGCTTGCTTCAAGCGAGCGGGGTGCTCGGGTCGACCACGCATGCTTTGTCGGATGGCGGTCTTGGGCTCGGCGTCTCCGAGTACCATTGCCTAGGCATCTGATGTCGATTTGAGCGTCGGCGGCCCATCAGTCACAGACGCACAGCCTGGTGGTCCAATATTCTGTCTTAAGCGGAAACGCGGTGTGGTGGCCTTGCCTCCCAGTATATGAAAACCAACCGGGCGTCTTCGCACTCCTCCATATTTTTATAAAGTGAAGCGGCTGCTTTTCTTGGCTCCCGGCGCCCGCGTGAAGGGGCAGCGCTTGTCGAACGCAAAATTACTGACATCGAAGAGTGGGTAGCGCGAGTGCTTCTGCAGACAATTATCTGTAAATCGGCGTCTAGACCACACTACGTTACCAAGGCATTACGAACTTTAACGACACAGCAATCGAAGCCCTCACCAAGTATTACAACCAGTGCTGGCGAACGGGCAAGATACCGCAACAGTGGAAGACTGCAAAAACGGTCCTAATCACGAAACCGGACAAATCATTTAGCATGGACAACCTAGGAGCCATCTCTCTGATGTCGTGCGTGGGAAAAGTGCTGAACCACGTCCTACTCCACAGATGGCAACGTTATTTGGAGGACTCCAACATATATCCACATACAATGCTGGTGTTCTAAGCCAAGCTGTCCACCCAGGACGCCATGCTGTTACTCAGGGATGCAATCGTGGACAGACAGTTTCTCACGTTACACAACAGAGCTGTGCTCGGGCTCGATCTCCGAGGAGCATTCGACAACGTACACACTCGGCCATCCTTTGGCAAGTGTCCCACTTCAACATGAGGGAGAGGACGTTCACTCGCATCAAAGATTTCCCCACCAACCGCAACACGGAGAACTACAACTACCGCTCAAGCAGCTGGGGAGCACAGGAACCCCGCAAGGCTTGGTGATCTCCCACCTATTGTTCAAATTTGTCATTATAGGCGTAGCAAGAAGTTTGGAACGTTTTAGAAACGTCCAGTACACGATCTACGCACACGAAAATCACGCTGTGGTCATTGGGTGGAAGCGACAGTCAGATCGAGGCAGCCCTCCAAGAAGCCGTCGTCACCGTAAAACAACGCCTACGACCCACCGGACTCAAATGTTACCCAACCAAGTCAGTGTGTGTGAGTGAGAATCTATTAGAAGGTGGAGAGGTCGGCCTGGGCTAGTTCGCTCTAGCCTGCTACTCTACACAAGACTGGGGATAAGAGAAGGGGGAAGGAAAGAGGGATGAAGGGTGATGATGGGGACAAGAAAAGGTGGTGAGTATGTACAGTAGCCACTTAGCATAGTACCCAGCAGTCTAGTATCTAGGCCCAGTGCTTTTTATAAAATATAAAACAGCCTTTGTAGCAGTTTTCGACACTGTTTGGTCGTTAATTGCTGGCAATACAAGGCTTTCACTCAATGGCGTTCGCCCGATGCTTGCCAACGTTGCAGTTAGCATTTTTCTTTGCGCCACGTATAATACCCAGTCACAAAATACGTGAGCTAAAGTTTCGCGCACTTGGCAGCGCTCACAATTCGGGCTGTCCGCACGGCCGATTAGGTGGGTGTTGTGGCGAGTGAAGGCGAAGCCCAGGCGAATCTGGTGCAGTATATTAGCGTGTCTTGGACTGATAATATCTGGAAAACGAAAAGTCATACCAGGTTTTGTTTCCCACAGACGCTTGTTCTGGTGATCTGGTAGCGACCAGTAAGTGGCAGCACATTCGCGCATGAGAGATCTCAACATTGTGTTGACGTCACTTCGCGAATACGGTACTTGGACGTACATAGGAGCGTTGTATACTGCCGCCCTTGCTTCGTTATCGGCTATTTCGTTGCCAACTAGGCAACAGTGTCCCGGAATCCATGGGAGTGTAATCAAGTGACCGCTCCTGAGTGTTAGGTCAAATGCTTGGACGATTCCTAACGCTAACTCGTAAAATTGACCTCTTCTTGAGCAAGAATAATAGCTTGAAGCGCTGATTTTGTATCGGATAGAAACGTCAATTTACGCGGTGCTTGGTCGTTGACAAGCTTTATGGCTTCCTGTATAGCAACAAGTTCTGCAGCTGTCAACAGCTGCAATGATCTATGATCTAAATTATACTGTCGGGGAATCCCGAGTTGAGGAATCACGAAGGCTGCAGCTGAGGCGGACGAAGCTATGGATCCATCGGTGTAAATGTGCACAGAGTCGCTGTATCGGCCATCCATATGTGCCAAGGTGAGTTGCTTGAGGGCAATATAAGAAACACAGGACTTATACGAAATTCCACGTATGTGAAGGCATACCAGTGGTTTAGTCAATGTCCATAGAGGCACTGCAGGGATTACAGCAGGTGCAAAGCCTGAAGGAATCATGTGTCCATGCGTATCGAGGCATCGAGAATAGGTACAGCCTGGTCGGTCCGCTTGTAGCGAAGACAACAGATGCTGTGTATGTCGGGTCAGCAGACTAAGGTGCACTCGAAGAGGCTCACAGGACGTGTAAACCCGTATAGGGTAGGTGCGGGACTCCTCTACAGTGCTAGAGGTTGACGTGCACCATGGCAGGCCAAGGCATATTCTCAGTGCTCGTGTCTGAAGGCTCTATAAAGTACGAAAGCACGTTGCCCGTATTCCAGAAAGTACAGATGAGTTGCACCGTATATAGCCCACAAATAATGTCTTGTATAACTGCAGCAGACTTTTCTCTGAAGGGCCCCATCTCAGTCCTGCTATAACACGAAGAAGACACACAAAACTGATTAGTTTTTTCCGCAGCACAGTCACATGCTTTGACCAGGAGAGGTTGCGATCAATGACGACGCCTAAATAGCGGTGGTGCTTGACCGCGGGAATCACTGCTCCATCAGCGAAGATTGGGTACCGCGACATTGATTTCTTCGTAAATGTCAATGTAGCACATTTTGCTATTGAAAGTTCTTGGCCCTGATGGCGCAAGTACTTAGATATTACTGATGTGCCCTGTTGTAGCCTTGCTCGCAGTTGTGGTCGCGTTGCTATAGAAGCTCATATGCATATGCCGTGCTCATACGCACTGATTCTGACAACGTCGGGAAGCTCAGCTTCAAGGCCAACGAGTGCTATGTTAAAAAGCATGGGGCTCAGGACGGCGCCTTGCGGAACTCTACGGCTTACGAAGTCCCTGGTCGTCTCGCCATCAGATGTTGACGTAAAACTTGTATGTCCTCTGAGATAGCTCACTATCCATGCGTGTAGTCGGCCACCTAAGCCGATGTCTTCAAGTGCGTCAAGAATGACCTCAGTGTGTATGCTATCGTACGCGCCCTTTATATCTAAGAAAATGATCCCTACCAATCTCCGACGTTGTCTTTTCTTTTCAACAGAAGAAATTACGTCTACAACGCTGTCTATAGATGATCGACCCCTATGGACGCCATTTACAAAATCTGGTAAGCCGACATTCTCCAGCAGCCATTTCAATCTTGCCAGCACCATGAGTGCCTTTGCCTTACCGATGCAACTAGGTAGGGCAATCGGTCTATGAGAAGACAACTCGCGTGAATACTTGCCTGGTTTCAGTAAGGCCACTATGCGGCTGCACTTTCAACTCTCTGGGACTGTCGCCGTTTCCCACGTAGAGTTGTAGAACAAGAGAGCCTGCCTTGCTTCCTGGCTGAGGTGATATAGAGCCGAATAAGCAATTCCGTTAGGCCCAGGTACGGACGATCGTCGGGACACAGAATCGCAGCGCCAAGTTCGTACATTGTGAATGGAAAGTAGAGGCGATCGTCGCTGGATGGCGCTGAGGCTAAACACGAAGGTGATATCGGTGAGGAGGACATAACTACGAGTAAGTGGCAGTAATCTTCTCCAACCTCTACTTCAAGTCTACCTTTGCTCTAGAGCCAAAATTTAAAAAGGTAACAACTGTTGCGCAGGCGTCTGAAGGCTTCGGACAATTTGTCATATTCGAGACAGGGGTTTTCTGGGATGAAAAAAGCCACAAAAGACCCTCAACTGTGGCCTGTCGAGGTTATCGAGGTGTCGCAATGAATGTCGTTGAGTTTGGCTAGCTGTAGATAGGTCAGAGAGTGATTTCGTCCTCCCGTGTTTCCTCTCTGCCCGGCGACGAATTGCACGAAGGTATTCATATTGTGCGTCAAGTTTTGATCTTGGTAGCGGTACACTCACACGTTTCGTATGCGTTGTTAAGGTTGAAGCAATGAGGCTTTCTGTTTCAGATATAGATTGATTTTTTCCGCACTGGGCGTTTACAAAAGCGTGGAATCCTAGACAGTCTACGCTTTTCACAGGCAGGGGAGTCGAACGATGGAATCCTTTTAGGCGTATATATGTAGAGAGATGGTCACTTTCATGTGTTTCAACGTCTATGAACCAACAGGTGGTAGGCAAGGAACTTCTGCTCACAAAACATACGTCTAGACAGCTGCTGTACAATGCACCTCGGCGGTAAGTAGGTGAGCCATCGTTGATGGACATCAGGCCCTGATTAAGAACAAAATCAGCAATGTCTCTACCGCAGGTGTTCATTGAGGCAGAACCCCACATGGGATGATGTGCATTAAAATCCCTAACTAATACGTGTGGTCCAGGGCAAGCTTGGAGCACAGACAAGAGATGGGAAGAGAACTGCTGGTGTTCCCACCGCAACGTACGCGGCGCCCGACAACACCGCACATAAGCGTGGTAACCCAAGATGGAACACCGATACCGGACGTGTCGATGCTCAGAGGTTGGGGTCTGCACCTCCAGGATCTGAACTTCAACAACATGATGGTACAGAAGCTCCACGCAAAGCTCTCACTCGCCACCCGCTTACTCAAGAAGGTGACCACGCGGTACCAGGGCATAAGAGAAGACGGGCTCGACTACTACGACTCACCCAGTCGTTTGCAGTCAGCCACATCTCTGACGTAGCGTTGTTCCACAATCGGAAACTGGCGGAGAAGATCAAGATCGACCCGATGATCAGAAAGGCGTACATACGGCCATGGGCCAAACACCCACACGTAACGCATGCTCTAGTTCGGAGTTCACAACACGCTGTAAGAAATCGCAGAAGCCCAGAGAACGGCGAATTATCACCACCTGTCCCAGACCAAGACTTCACTTCACTTCACTTTATTTCCGTAAAGACCCCCGAGGGGGTATTACATAAGGGGTGGGTTAACAAATAAAGTTCTGTTATTTTTTTATTGACAGGGGTTTTCATTGCGAAAGATGTGCAGACAGTTGGTCGAAAAATGTTGATGGACAGGAAATGGCCACGACGTCGTTGGGAAGATCATTCCAGTCGTTGGCAGTCCGTACAAAAAAAGGACAGAGAAAAAGTGGTCGTTCTAATGCGTGGATGGGCAACTTGAAGTGGGTGTCTAGTGCGATGAGATATGCGGGCTGGTAGAACAATGTAGGGATGGCGGAATGGGCTGTGAAAAATTTTCTGAAACAGGCAGAGGCTGGAAATGCGACGGCGAACGTCAAGGTTTAAAAGAGCAGATTCTTTTTTGAGGGATGATACACTAATATTATACGAATACGAAGAATGAATGAACCTAGTAGCACGGTTTTGAACTGCCTCAAGTGAGTCGATGAGATATGCTTGGTGTGGGTTCCAGATTGCAGAGGCATATTCCAATTTAGAGCGAATAAGGGATTTGTAGGCCTGTAACTTGATGTACTGCGGGGCGTGCCGAAGGTGACGTTTCAGAAAACCTAGGGATTTGTTTGCAGATGATATAATGTTGGTAATATGCAGGTGCCAGTTAAGATCATTGCACAAGGTGACACCGAGATACTTAGATGATTGCACGTGTTCGAGGGTGACATTAGCGATTGAGTAAGGGAACAAAAGACGGGAAGAACGATACTACAACGCATCGGGATCAACGCGCCAGGGACGATCCGGAAGGTAGCAGAGCAGCTACTTTAGGACGTTCTCCAAAGACTGATTGTACCACCCTTTCCGATGCACATGCACCCCCAAATACGCCAAGAATAAGGATGGCGAGAGCCATGGCATCAAAAAAGGACATACCAATGATATGAGGGCGTACAACGTGGGCGTGGCGAAGTATCCCCACCGACCAAACACATACGCAGCAGCAGTCATCGCAGCAGACACCGGAGTACTCACAACGTCGGGAAGCATACGATGCACGTCACCCACGCAAGTCGAGGAGTTGGCAACACACTGGCACTGGCATTCCCTGATTGTCACATGGCCCTCAGCGACTCGAAGCCGGTAATTGACAACTTTGTTATAATGTGCACGGAACCACCGCAAGGGTATGTTTAACAATAACAAGAATGGAAACCAACGTTGCCGTTAAGTGGTTCTCTGCGCATGCTGCAAAGTTGGACGTAGGCCCGAACCAACATGAAGAGGCACATATAGAGGCACACACGCTAACTAGCCGCGGGTCTTCGTCAACACATTCCTAGGAACCGGAAGGACCCGATGTCGAAGACGCAGAGTATTTCGTCACAACCTAGGATGACGTTCTGCAATGGCACAGAACGAGCAGACGTCTCTACCCACTGCCTCACCGAGACCTACAACGCAGCGAAGAAGCCACACTACGGCAGTTGCAAGTACAAGAAAAATGGACCCCCGTATGAGCAAAGCACGTCTGCCCGGAGATATACTCCACAGATATATGCCAACTCTGCAAAAAGGCGTGATCGACGCAGAGACATCTCCTCTGGGACTGCACGCCACCACCAGGTAACCAAGGAGAAATGCCAACTACCATTGGCAGCGAAATCATGAGCCAAGAGCCAGGCAAACAAAGAGACGTGGCCCAAAACGTGCTTGGCATGCTGGAACGCCAGTGGCTGAATGAGCCCCCCCCCTCCTGTGTTTGACGCGAGTAGGCTGCTACTCAGGGATGTCCGAGCACGGTAGGGTCTACCCCTAGCTCTTCACATTTTATGCCGTAACAACAATAAAATTGTTTCACTCACTCATGCATTAGGTGTTTGAAGTACGCACAATAGGAACAAAAGATCGCTACCGCATTGAAGTCCTAAAGGCGAAGCGTCAGGGTTCCCTAAATTTTAACGACGATTATGACCTTGTTCCCCTTCTACCAAATGAACATGATCTAAGCCATTATTAACAGGTCGGCCGTAAGGGCGTAGGCCCATCGTTATTTTTTTGGGGGAGGGGGTGAGAGCGGGAAGCTTTTTGATATGGGCTTTTTTCGCCGAGTATGCCATAGAAAGAAAAAAAATTAGGGAAAGGGCAGGGGCAAGGGCCTGGTGTGGTGCCGCGACGTGGCTACGCTCTCGGTCGACCTGTTTGCCTAATATAAACTTCACCCTAATTCTGCTGTGGTTCTACGGCATTTGGCTGGTGCATCTATTGGACTCCTAAATGAAGTGTCCAGTGGCACGTACAGTGCCAAGCACTTATTAACTATGCCATAAATATAAAAAAACACGAAGAAAGGACAAGATGAAAGCTCTTTGATGAACAATTCGTAAACAGGGGTTGTTTCGAGACTTGTCTTCCTCAACGCTAGAACGGAAGTGAATTCTTTAGCACTAGCGTGTCTGTGCTTGGTACCCTTTCTTAAATACATGAATAACTTTATGAAAATAATGGAAAAGACATTGCGTCAACAGACCCTATTAAGAAACACTGCGCCCTTAACTTTCATCAAAATCGACGAGCCACCGGATGTTCAAAGATGACAGGCAGTGACAGTTTTTGTGTACATGATGAGGAGCTTCCGAGGCGTAAGACCACCATGATATACTAACAAGTTCAGTGGCACAACAATATATCACTTGGTATATTGATACACCCCCTTCTTCACAAGCCGGGAATCACCACTCGAAAGGAGTGCGCATCCATCAGTGAAAACAACCTCGTGAAATACTCTTGCACTGCTTACAAGTATGCCTTTGCGTATAAAACAAGTTTTAGGATTGTTATACGGACAAAGTCTTGTATTCAACTATTTCAACTTAATTGTGCGGGTGTTTGTGTGCGCCTCCATGGCAGTTAAATTATACTCCATGTGTTCTGATGTTTTCGTCGTTACATAATACTTAATCTGGGAAATCTTAATCATAATACTTAATCTGGGAACAATGGGAAAAAACTGAAAAAGCACACGCCAATTCTTCACAGAATCCGGGAGTAAGAACTTATAAACTGTGATAAAGTGCATATTTTCTCCGAAAAAGTAATAATAACCTTCGAAAAACACTATGCAAATTTCAAGAAAGAAGCAACCTAAAGAGCACATCTAAGGAAAGGATGCACCACAAACAGCGATATTTTGGTAGCCCTCATAAGAGCTTTTCTGGTTCATAAAAAGCGGTTAGTCCATTTGGCAGGCAATGCCGGACAGCTCGGAGTTGTAACGCTTTCACCAGTTTAACCTTCACTTAGTTGTAATATTGTCTTTTTTGATGGACAGATGTTGATTATCACATTTGTTGAGCTTGTTGCAAAGAGATAGTCAGTGTCCACTATACTCTCAGCAGTTTCGAAAAAATACGTGAAATGGTTTGTTTGTAGTCGCAGTGGTCACAGAGTGCGGTATCGACCATCTCAATGCGGAAAGCGCAGGACAGCAGGGTATATTTTCGAGCAGAGATATATGTATATACGCTTGGAAATATAGGAAATGGAACATACAAAAATTGTATGAAAAATTACACAAGTCCACAAAATCTTGAAATGTGATAAAAGCGCATGATCTCAGGTTCTCTTGCTATTTAATTCAACGAAAAAAAGTTAATCACGATCATGAAATATCTTCTATCGATGACGGCTTGTTGTTTCCTTTTACAGCACCAATCTCTGGATCTTTCGAAAAGCTTTCATCTACATGCGTCTTATTA
Organism: Rhipicephalus annulatus; assembly: GCA_013436015.1. Taxonomy (NCBI): domain Eukaryota; kingdom Metazoa; phylum Arthropoda; class Arachnida; order Ixodida; family Ixodidae; genus Rhipicephalus; species Rhipicephalus annulatus. Next base: position 202,845 of record WOVY01001922.1, on the reverse strand, counting down.
CACAGACCAATCTGATGTAGCGCACTGCAGTTTATGATTGTGAAGACAGAAGGCATGCTGGCCATTTTCCATTTACGCAGCACCTTAGATACGACAACTTAAGAAAAAAATATCCCAGTTTCACCGCAAAGGCGATGTAATGAGCGCGGTAGCAACAAATTAAATAAGGCTAAATTTTTACATCCAGTGTAGCATAACACTACAAAACGCTGCTGCAACTTAACACAGCCATTTGCGGTAGCAGGGGAAATTCACACAGTTTCCTCTCGTTGAGAGCGAAGACCATATAGAGGTATACAAGCCGTCCGCTGATGTCTCTCAATATAGCATTCGCCACCTCGTCATTATAATTAACGTTCACGGCCGCTGCTCCAACGCTATTCCCCCCATGTCCACCTTCACCTCCGCGTCTTTTCATAGTCTTCAAAGCAAACAGGACGTTTACGCTTTGCTTCATCAGCATTTATGACATGCTTCACCCCACAAGTTAATCTTATCGCATGCGCCCTCTGATCAACAGAGATGGGCCGATACGTTTGATCAGCCGAGTTCGTTTCCGCCAATCTCGCACTTTTATCCGTGCGTAAATCATACGGTACACAGGGTAATGACGTCGATGACGTATTTTTATGGAACACGACGGCAATGGCGACGTCAACGGCGAGAACCTACCTTTAGTGTTGATATCGAGTTTATAGTTGATATCGCAATAACATACGGTTGAGATACAACACGAAATCATGGGTTTAGCAAAATGCTAAGTTTTTAGCCTCTACCAAGAATCCCAACAGATTGACATACCTTCCGATCACATAGAGAGCAGCGACGTTTAGTCATTTTAATTGGCAGATCCACGTAACATGGGGATCAGCGTAATGCGAATAATGCGCAAGGAGTCTGACCTTGTTCCACTTCTTTTATTAAGGCAAACAATACGAAATCTTGCAAGATACATGAACAAATATTGTTGCTCAGACATATGCTGAACAGTCTTGTATGCTTTATATAACCAGATGGTTACAGTTGTACAACAATGCCAACAGGAACATGGTTATTACCAACACAGAAGAGGTAAGCGGAGATGTAGCGCTTTTGCTTGCGAGGATGATAAGTGTGTTTAGTTGTCCCTAGACCAACTACCGCGGACGTGGATAAAGTGTATAACTGACGCTAAGCTGACGTGAATCCTGTGTCATAGGAGCACATATGTGATGTTCAATAATTTTAATGGCCGGCAACGCAACCACAATTGGTGTTTCATCCACAATAGGATGTTTTTCCAAAGCAGTTTCGAGACCTAACGTGGCGCTGTGGTACTGTATTTGATGGACACGCTGAATGCTCGGTTTCAATTCCTGCTGGGGCTCTATTAATTAACTTTACATGCATCGGGTCTGCTGGACTCCGTGTATTTTGGTGCTATCACACTTACATTACAAATGTTTGTTCGCACCACTACAGGACCAACAAACCGCCAATCACGTATGTCGTATACCACCATACCATCACACGGGGTAAGTGGGTATGCGCCACAAATGTGTGGAGGGAAAGCTTTGTCAACGTACGTACGCAATAGGATTTGCAAGTTAATCATGTCAAGACCCGTCAAACTTATTCGACAAGCTTTCTTACCCCTAAATACTCATTCTGGTTTACGCCAAGCTATTGAGGCAATATACGCAATAAATATTGCCGTATATTATATACAGTGATATATACTACGTATAAAGCCTCCTTACCAATGCGGTTCTATACTATGTCTTCTGGAGTGGAGGTGTGCTCCGATAAGTGACGTCTGTCGCCGCCATATTGAAAAAGGAAAGACTCGGAAGCAGACGACAATGTGCGCTTCGTATCTCCGCCCTTGTAGTGGCATTTGGAGACTGTGACATGCTTTTGTAAAACAGTAAAGATTTTACAAGGCCATGGTGACTTCGTGCGTCGCTTATGTATCGTATCAGGCCCAAGAGCACAAGTCAGCTATCTTGGTTGCACTACACGTGCCTTCCTTCACTATCTACTAACCGCCTACCCTTTGCCCTTGTTTCGCTATAAAAGACTGACGGGAATAAACACAGGGGTTCACTACTCTCCTGACAAGGGTATTGGTGTCATTGAACGTGACCCGGCTGATACATGGTGCCTGAAGACTGAAACCAGAGCCTTGCCTGCTCGACGATGAAGCGAGCACCGTAACAAGTAGGTACCTACACCACAGCCTTCAAAACCACCGCAAGCATGAGGTACATCAAACCAACGGAGCCTCTGCGCCTCTCGACCAACGGGGGAAGAACGTGGAAGCTCTTCCGGCAAAAATTTTATTTCTTTTTGGCAGCCACGGAGTGCAGTGAAAAACCAAGTTCAGAGGCAGCAAAAACGGCTCTTTTCTTCAGCGTGGTTGGTGACGAGGCGCTTGAAGTGTACAACAACCTTACGTTTCATGAAGGCGAAGATAAGCAGGACTATGGCGTGGTAGTGACGAAGCTTGAGAAATACTTCGTCAAGCAAGAGAACACAATTCACGAGTGCTACGTCGTCCGGTCTTGACGACAGAACAAAGCTAAACCCTTCGAATAGTTCCGGCGCGCGCTGAAGAAGCAGGCGCAGTTTTGCAACTATGGAACGGTGATGGGCGAGATGGTTCGCAACCAAACTGTGTTCGGTACAAACTCGCCGAAGCTTCAAGAGAAGCTGCTCAGGGACAAAGGCTTTACGTTGAACAAATCCGTGGCTTTATGCAAGAGGCCGAAGACATCAACACGTAAGAGCTCGCTATGACAGAAGACTGACCGGGACCTTCACGTCCTTGCAGCATCGACGAGCCGAAACTTCAAATGTTCCCGCTACCACCGATTTCATGCCGCATGGCGCTGTCCAGCCTACGGAAAAACTTGCTACATGTGCAAGGGGCGTAACCATTTTGTGCCATGCTGCCAGTCAAGCGGAGCCATCTTCGATGTAAAGGACGAGAGGACGTTGCCATACCAAAACGACTACTTCGATGTTTTGGACGTCGCTATTGCAAACATCAGCAGTTTCCGGGACTGTATCATGAAAGAAAATATTGCAGGCAAGGACATCAACCTCAAGATCAACACAGGGTCCCAAGCAAACTTGATTCCGCTGTCACTTTTCCTGAAAATTCGGGTATGCGTGAACCCGGGAAACCGGGTTGTGGGTATGCATGAACCCGAGAAAAATAATGAATGTCTTAAAGAGAACATTATCAGATGCCGCGCTGAGAAGACATAGAAAAAGAGCTGGCAGGAGCGAAGATGTTTTCTCAGCTTGACGCAAACGCCGGGCTCCATCAAGTACCATGCCCTGGGTCAGCAGTCTTCCAAAATATGCGCCTTCGCAACTCTCTTTGCCCGTTATCGGTTTCTTCTACTGCGTTTTTGGCATTTCATCGACAAGCGAAGCTTTTCAAAAAGCGTTCAACGAGATATTTGATAGTTCACCTGGCGTGCGTGTATATGCTGACGACATGCTCATTTGGGGGGCTAACCAGAAAACAAACGATGAGAGGTTCAAAAACGCAATACTAGCGGCATCAAAAGCAGGACTGATATTAAATGCGTCCAAGTGCTTGTTCGGCGTTGAAGAAATTTTGTTTCTTGGTGACATCATCAGCAGCAGTGCATACGACCTGACCCTGCTTTGGCCGAAGCTCTGCTGAAAATGCTGGCACTACGTGACAAACAAGTGGCACAGAGGCTCTTGGGCGTCTTCTACTACTTTCGCAAATATGTGGCGTCACTATCTCGGTGCACTTCTACTTTGCTTTCGCTGTTGAAGCATGATGTTTTTTTGACTGGACACCGACTCATGAGAGCGAATGGCAGGTTATATGCAGGGAGGTTAGCGAGTCGCCACCACTATCAATTTTCGAACCAGGCAGAGAAACGAAAATAACGGCAGATGCCTCGCAATGCGGTGTCAGTTCGGTGCTGAAGCGACGTCACGGGAGCACCTGAACACCTGTGGCTTACGGTTCAAGACCTTTTAATGTAACCGAACAATGTTATTCACAGATAGAGAAAGAATCTCTGGCTTTGCTTTTCGGATGCGATCACTTCGTATACGGACATCCTTTCATTCTTGAGAGCGACCATCGCCCACTGCTTGACATATCAAAGACGGCTATTGTTGACATGCCACCTAGAGTAAAGCTTTTTTTTTGCGGTCATTGAAATATGATTGTACGTTGATTTTTGTTCCAGGCAAACGAATGGTTGTGGCCGACATGCTTTCCCGGACACCTGCTTCTAAAGACGGTGCTGCGCCTCCCACAAGTGACGTCGAAGTTCATGGAGTCATATCGTATCCATACTCGTGAGTGAAAAAACTATTTCAAGACTTGCAAGTGAGACCGAATGTGACGTATGCAATCAGCGGGTACTTCACAAGCTTGCGAATGGGTGCGCTGTGGAAAGTCCACTGTAGGCAGCTGCTTCCGAACTCTCGGTGGTCAAAGGATTCTTTCTAAGAGGAACGAACGTCGTGGTGCCAAGTAGCATGCGGTTGGACATATTGAAGCGTTTTCATGCACGGCGTCTCGGCATTGGAAAATGCAAGGCCAGAGAAAGACAGTTGATATACCGGCCCACTCTAAATTCTGATATAGAAAGGCTAGTTCGCAATTTTTCAGTATCCCAGACTCATCCTTGTAACCAGTCGCCAGAACAGCTAACCACGCGTCCAACACCGACTCAATCGTGGTATCGTGTGGGTCTTGACTTGTCTCAGTATGGTGGATAGGAATTATCTCTGGGCCTATGACTCAATGTCGAACTTCACAGAAGTTGAACTTCCCTGCACCACAGCCAGTTCCGTCATACGAAGATTGGGACCTATATTTTCCCGTTATGGTATACCAATCAAAGTATGCACAGACAATGGGCCCCAGTTCGCCAGTTAAGTGTAGAGGCTATTCGCTCAGTAATTCGATTTCAAGCACATAACATCCAGTCCCTCAGTCAAATGGCCTTGCCGAGAAAGGTGTACAGATAATTAAGCGCATATTGAAAAACCCGAAAGCCGCGAATGAGAACTTTTGGCTTGGCGTCCTGAATTACAGAACAAGTACATTGGAGGATGGGCGATCGCCAGCGGAGCTACTGCAAGGAAGACGCCTGCGGCCCCCCATACCGGTCTTCAGACCCCACGTTCCCACGCGAATAAGGAAGCACTGGCAGAGCAACCACAGCAGACGTGTACTTCTCGGCCTCAAAAGAAACAACACCGTTAGCATAGGTGGAAAGACATTGATGAGAAAAGCCAAGGTTCTTGGATCAGCGGGGCCGCGATCCCTCCATGTACGAACGGAAAACCGGTACATCCTGCTCCGCAATCGGCGGCACCTTTCGGCAAAGAGTGAGCCTTTTGAAGACACCTCCGACGAGGAAGATGACGACGAAGAGCCCGCACTTGCTTCCGTAGAATCTCCCACGTCCGGCTCGTCCACAGTCGTGCCAAGTTGCCCGCAACAAGCGTTTCAGCCAGTTATACCGCAGTGAAGGTCACAGCGCCAAACACGTCGCCCGGAACGTCTGGGATATGATCCAAGCTCTCAGCAGTTGTGTCAACGACGTTGAAGGGGAAGGTGTATCGTATCAGGCCCAAGAGCGAAAGCCAGCTATCTTGGCTGCACTACATGTGCCTTTCTTTACTATTTACTAAATCCCTACCATTTCCCTCGTTTTGCTATAAAAGACTGACGGCAATAAACACAGGGGTTCACTACTGTCCTGACATGCGTGTTGGTGTCATTGAATGTGGCCCGGCTGATACAGCTTATGGCTGCGGAAATCGCATCAAGAAGACGCCTGAAATCATTTTTCATGTGTAAGTCTTCTGGCTTCGTTCGCTGAAAATCGCCTGTTTTTTTCGCTTATTCTATTAAATTAGAAAGAATATCAAAGGCATGCTTGCGTGTATGACATGTGTGTAGCTGCATAGAAGGTAACTTGAAGTTTAAAATGCTCGCTCACACGACATTGTTCATGAGTTTTAAGTTTATGAACGAAGCACTTGCAGTCTATGGCTGCACGTATCAAACAATGGAATGAGTAGGACATCTGAACGCCCTTTGAATTACAAGTTTACTGGTGTTGTTTCACAAGGCAAGACTGACGGCGCGCACGTATAGTTTTTTTGGCGAGTGCAATTTGGTGCATGTTTATCGAGAAATTCGCAAACGTAGAGAAAAATTCTATGCCGTGATTATCCGTGTTACAGGTTTCCAAAAGACAGTGCGTTGTGTTCTGCCTGGGAACGTGCTGTTGGAAGGAATAGTTGGAGGGCTACGGATGGTGACCACCTCTGTTCTGTTCACTTCGAAGAATGCTGCTTCGACAGAACAGGGCAGACAACCAGACTGTGGCCTGGCAGTGCACCTTCAATTTTTCCTGCTTTCCGAGCGCATATGCAAAAACCTGTGCGTTTCGACGTCCTTGACAAAGCTTCAGTGGAATATAGTGACTACAGTAAGCAATTGCGTCTAAAACAAGATGAGACACCTTTGAAATGCGATCTATCTTGCCGACAAAACCGAAACCAAAACGCCGCCCCGCCGTGTTGGTCTAGTGGCTAAGGTACTCGGCTGACCTGATGGTCACGGGATTGAATCCCGGCAGCGGCGGCTGCATTTCCGATTGAGGCGGAAATGTTGTATGCCCAACTGCAATCGTTGTAGGCCCAACGCCACTGCAATCGTTCTTATTAAGGGTTCATTTGGAGTACGTCTCCTGGAATTTTGTCGATTGCACGCGACATCGGTGCTTCTGTTTTGTTTCCGCCTGTAAAATGGTTAAAAGGTTAGAATTCGATAACTCTATAAATATTACTGGTGACTCCCAGTTTACTTAGTTACCTCTGTTCAATAAATTTAGTATTAATTATTTCACCTACCTTATATATAATCTCTGGTAATCTGCCGACACACAGGTGAGCAAATGTCACGTTCCCCTTGAAGTTGAGTATTTGAAGGCGAATTTCTTAAAACACCCAATAAAAACTACAACCTTTTTGCACCGCAAAAGTGCACAAGGAAGCTCGATATGCGAAGCACCCCTCAACAACAGATTGATCTGAAATCGTGTGGCTGAAATTAGGTGCATGAAATAATTTCTTTCATAAACAAGAAGTGGCATTTGTTTGTTGGTGTAACCTAAAAGTGGCTTCTTTCTCATTTTTTTTATCGTGGAACTGCAAACCGACTCGCGCAACGCGCGTATTCCATTGCGGTCTGTGGCGGTCCCTCCTTGTTTTTTCTCTAGCGATACGGCCGCCGGTGGCTTCACTTGCTCCCGTTGGCGGTGGCCGGAACTGCCACTCCAGAGGTTCTATAGAACCTCCTTGCTCCTTACCTAGCAGACAAAAATAAGTAAAGGATATACGGTGTTATATACAAATGGGGGTAGATAGATAGATAGATAGATAGATAGATAGATAGATAGATAGATAGATAGATAGATAGATAGATAGATAGATAGATAGATAGATGCTACGCAAAGAAACGCATCGCATTCAAAAAGCAACGGAAAAACGTATACTTACGCGTATACTATCACTTGCTTCTCTACTCTTAGTTCATGTTTTCAACATCGGTGAAATATAGGGACCTGAGAAAAGCATAGCGAAATCATGAAAACGGGGAGTGATTTGATTGATTGATTTTAGGTGTTTAACGTTCCTAAACCAAAATATGATTATGAGAGACGCCATAGTGAAGGGCTCCGGAAATTTCAACCACCTGGGGTTCTTTAACGTGCACCGAAATCTGAGCACACGGGCCTACAGCGTTTCCGCCTCCATCAGAAATGCAGCCGCCGCCACTGGGATTCGATCCCGCGACCTGCGGGTCAGGAGCCGAATACCTTAGCCACTAGACCACCGTGGCGGGGCAAAATGGGGAGTGAGTTTACACCACATAATGCGTGCAAAAATACGAAGGAGCTTTGTTCACCTAACTCGATTGAGCGTTGTTTTCCTTATGATGTTTAAAAGATAAGATTAGATTAGATTTGTGGGGTTTAACGTCCCAAAACCATCATATGAAAATGAGAGACGCCGTAGTGGAGGGCTCCGGAAATTTTGACCACCTGGGGTTCTTTAACGTGCACCCAAATCTGAGTACACGGGCCTACAACATTTCCGCCTCCATCGGAAAAGCAGCCGCCGCAGCCGGGATTAGAACCCGCGACCTCAGCGTCAGCAGCCGAGTACCTTAGCCACTAGACCTCTGAGGTGGGGCATATCTGTAAAATCTTTGCCACAATCAGCAGCATTACTATGTATTGGAAAAAGTATCGATAAGTACGGTGCCGGTATATTTAGCACACAAACGGGTACGTACGTCGGAAATTTCTCAGAATTGCTTAGATATCACTTGTCGTGAACGTTTTAAACAACAATGGTACTCTGCACTGGCAAAAACAAGGACTGTGCATTCGTTGTTGTTTAGCATTAATTTTGAGTAATTTGTTTTTAGCCAAACTAAATAAAGACCTATCAGAGCGCGTAAATAAATACAATGATGTTAACGTACTAAGATACGTCGACGACTTTTTAGTTTTTATTGATGACACAACTACCGATTTCACCACTCAATGTACTACAGCGTGTGTAGAGTTTTTCGTTACTGTCCTAACCCACTTGAAGTGGCTTTTGAAATGCCATTATACGAAGGAATCAGTTTTCTTTACATAAACTTTCAATTCTCTGATGAAAAGGCGTGCTGCCTTTACGAACACCGAGAAAATGAGCCATTGTTATAGTTTCTTTCCGCGCTTCCTAAATTTGTAAAACAAGAAATCACGAAGATGTGCTTAAGTGAGGCACTTAAGAAATTTTCCCAGTGTGTCGCGAATGAAAGCTTCAGACAACTCTCGCGGTTAAGCGATGCAGGGTACCCGAAGAGCCTCATGGTGTCAATTGCACAATGATTGCATAGAAAAGCGCTAAGGAATTTGTGCGAAGAAATGGATATGGAGAGCTCAAAAAGGAAAAACTTTGCCCTCGTCCCGTACATACATAAGTACTCTAACAGGATCAACAAGATCGCGGAAAGATGTGGCACAAACTGTTTTTCCGGCATCCAATAAATTGGTGAGCCTATGCAGAAGAACAAAACTAGACAAGATGAAAGTGAATGTGTGCCAAAAAAAAGCATAAAAACCTATTCGTTGAAGGCATTGTGTGTTGTTTGGGTGGGCTCGGCAGCTGTTCTGCGAGAGCGACCACTAATCCTCTGCACTTCATCATGCAGCTTATCCTTCATGCCTTCGTTCTGATGCTTTTTCCTGTGCTGTCTGGATCATCACCGTGCGCATCACTGTTGCGCGCGCTACCGTCCAGTGGACTTGCTCAGATTTCAACATGCGGGACCTGGCTGGACAGTACTCGAGATTCAACGCGGCAAGCCATGCCACAATCTCAGTACTTGGTCCTGGGCACAGCTTGGAAGGTGCCAACGTCAAGGACATCAATTGTTCCTCAAGTTATAAAGCCACCGCCCCCGTCGGCATCGCCTTGTGGGATCGGCAGCTGTTCTGCAAAAGTGACCACTAATCCTCTGCAATTTAGCTGCCGAGCCCGCAGCGCCTGATTGCTACTTGTTGTGAGTGTTCAGCTGTCGTGCGTTCCTTGCTGCTAGTCGTGGGTGATATCGAGTCGAACCCAGGACCTGATAATGTGGCGATTCTCGCCGAGCTGCGTAAGCTAACTGCCGGTCAAGCAACTGTCATTATGAAAATTAAAAACATTAGGGCACAACTTGTTACCACAAATAACACTATCGCCGAGCTCGCTAAGCGTGTGGCTTTTGTGGAAGCGAGTTGTAAACACATCGACCAGTTGCGGTAGCAGCTTGGAACCGTACAGACTGACAACACCGAAACCGTGTATCGTGTTTCTCATTTAGAAAGCCGTTTTGATGATGCCGAAAATTGGTCCCGCCGAAACAACCTGAATTTTTTATGGTATCCCCGATTCTTCATCTGAATTGTGTGCACACCCTGAAGAAGCGATCATTCAAATTTGAGTCCGAACAACTGAATTTAACAGTCGACACAAAAGAAATAGACACAGCGCATCGCTTGGGTCGCCATACCTCGGGCCTTAATCGTCCCATCATTGTCAGATTTTGTGCCTTTAAGACGAAAGAGGTGATCCTAACTAACGCTCATAAGTTTAAAGGTACCACACACGGCATTGGGGAGAACTTTTCCCAACGGGTACAAATCGCACGTAAACACCTTGTCGCCTTTGCAAGAAAAAAAGAATTTCGTGCCTTACTTTGGTATAAAACCCTACACATCGGCCCACGACGCTTCTCCTTTGACGAAGCTTCACAAAGCGTGCAAAAACAACTATAGCTATCTTGTCACGCCCGTCAACCACGCAGCCACCTTGCTCGCATGTCCCGTGCCACCGTTTCTCGCTCGGTTATCTTCACTACCATTCGCAGCTTCCTTCCAAAACGTGAAGTAGTGTTGAATCTGGTGTCATCATCCAATATTAATGTAATTGTACTAACCAAAGCATGGCTTTCCAGTGAAATCGCTGATGCTGAAATTTCGAACAACCTTCCCAACTTTGATATTTTTCGGAAAGACATGCACGGTGAAAGAAGGGGTGGGGTATTAATCGCCGTTCATACTGAATTGTCATGTTGCCCTGTCAATATATCAAGTGATCTGAAAATTATGTGGCTACTCTGCCGTACCAAACATTCATCTATTATTCTTGGCGTGTGTCACGGGTCCCGTTAATTAGGGAGGCGATCGCCGGGCTAATTCCAAGGGCCGAAGTATCAGCCCCCCGAACCGCACCACGAAAGCGTGGACAATTTAGAAGTGGTCCTTTTTGCCGCGCCAGCGGACGCCGGCTGTGGCCCAAAGAACAAGTCAGAGCCAAGAGTTGATAAACAAAACACAATTATATTCTGAATAATGGCAGATCAAAAACCATACACAAGAATGCACACTCCTCAATAGATGAGGACAATATGTCACCAATGAAACAACGTACTACACAGTTCAATCAGCCACACTCGAAACAGCGGACACAAACAACAATACACACTACAATGCAGTCGCATGCATTGAACAACCAAGACACTTAAAGACTAAAGAGATAGAAAACCTATTCAGTCCAAAGTCCTTGGAACAAAAGTCTGAATGATAATCTTCCGAGAATCACTCACTCAAAGTCCAGCGTTGTTGTCGTTCCACTGCTCCCTGAAGTTTCTCTTCCAGGAAACCTCGCCGAAGTTTCTCTTCCAGGAAACCTCGCGTCTTCAAATGGCCACTCTCCAAGCTTCGAACTTCTTCGCCAGAAACACGTCGGCTTCACACACGCAGCTGTTGCCACGCGTCTTCGCTCGATAGCGGTAAACACACGCTCTTGCCTGTAGCTCGAGCCTTCACCCCTCAGGTGGAAATCCTCTTCTTCTCCTGCTTTGTCGCTACGGACAAAACCTTCGCCGACTACACGGCGGAATCCCTACGCGCCCTGGCGCTAACTTCCGTCTTCTCCTGCTCTCTCGTCTCGGCCGCTCGATTAAATACCTTCCGCGGGAGATTCCAGATGGTTCTCGTCATTTCGTCGGCGCGATACGCAGCGAAGGCTGGGGAGAGGGCGAGACGGTTCGACTGCCCTCCGCGCTCGATGACTCAACTCGGCGCGACCTCGCCTCTTTCATTCTGGAAATTTCGCGGGCTTGCTGGGCCGCCGATGTGGGGTGAGGAGGTTCGTCGGCGAAGCCACGCTTCCGAGGGGAGAGCGCGCGCCCGGGGAGCCTTGGATGTTTGTTTTCATTTTTTTCTTTTGACCTCGCGGCGTTTCTCCCGCCCGTTATCGCAAGAATTTGGCGGCGCGCCCATTTTTAGCGCTCGTTCTGTGACACAGCCCCCCACTTTAAGAATATTATCTCATAATATTCAAAACCATACAAACGAGCGCGAACAGTCACCACACACTCTGAACGACTGTAACACAAACCGTCGCCCATGACACTTCACATTCGCAATAGATCGCTCAATACAATCTTTCATTGTAGTTCGATTCCACAACACATTAAATATAGCCACAGGTACATGACTACAACACTTCATCACTAATTCCTAACAATACAAACGTACAAAGTTCTCTCATTACAACAATTATACAACACTATACATTACACCACAGCACAGACACTTCGACACTTGTGACACAGGATAACACAACATTAACACAACATATGACACTCAACACTGCCAAACACATTCTGATTCGACTTCAGCACTTATCCTGTGTATTTCGAGCTGCGCTTGCGTCTTTTCTTGCGGTGCTCGCTCGATTTCTTCTTGTTTTTCCTTTTTCTTTTTCGGCGAGCCTTTTCCAACGACGATATCTGAGGCGGCGTCTCAGCCATCGTTGTCACTTCCGACACCGTTAACGGGTCATAACGTTCAGCGGGTCCTATCTGTTTATTTACCAGCTCGTTCATGTCATGGCATTGGGCTTGGCTGGCCGACTCCGTCACCTTTACACTGTCGGTCGGTAGGGGTCGTGTCGACGTACGTCCAGCTGCCCAGAACGTGAACTTATTCGACACGATCGTCTTCTCCTTCGCTGTCTCTTGCGCCGCGGTTTCACCTTGAGCTCTAGTGAGATCCGTCACGGGATGCTCCTCCCTTGTATCTCGCGGCCGCTGTGTTGGCGAGGGCTCTGTCTTCGGGCCTTATCCCAAACATTCTGGATCATTCGGCCCTCGCGCCCCATCGATGTTTCCGATGACAAGGTCGTACAGGGGGGTCGTCATGCATAGAGCTGTAACCTTCCCGCTGAGGTACGGGGTTTCAACCTCAATCTCTGCTTCGGGAAGCATCCGAACCGTACGGTCAATTAGGCAAACCGGTTTCGTTCTGCCTGTCAACTGACTTTCCTGTACCAAATTTCTCCGCACGATAACCGTGGAGCTACCGGTGTCTCTTAAAAACGTAATCTTCTTACCCGCAACCTTTCCAGGCAGCGTTGGCATTCGCTTCGTAACACCGGTTGACTGTTTTGACATTACTGCACCCACAATAGGAATTTTTCCCCATTTTCAATTCTACGAATCCATCGGTGACGGCATTATCACCGGATTTCGGTGCCGCTTGCAATCAGAACACCCGGTGAGTTTGACTCGCTCCGTTTCAACATGTGTTTGCTTTGTGCCCAGTCTGTCCACACTTGAAACATTTTACAACCGTAGGGCTCGTAAAGATCGTTAGACAGTTTTTCGCGCGATGACCCACTCGGTTACACAGAAAACATCGCGGAATGTTCTCCGGTGCACGCTTCTTTTCTTCGGGAGCCGATTTCTTCGAATCTTCAGGACACTCCTTCTTGACTCTGGCCAAATTAGTTCCACCTTGCGCTTCCAAGAATTGATCAGCCAATTCAAGCATTCCTTCAAGTGACTCAGCCTTCCTCTCTTTCAAATACAGCGACAGGCTTGGGTGGCAACTAGTAAGAAATTGTTCTCTAATTAGGAGCTCTCTAAGCTCATCATACTCCTGCGCTGTCCCCGAAAGTTCAATCCATCTGTCGAAATAATGGCACAGTCGGGCGGCATACTGCGTAGCCGTCTCACCATCAGCCGGCTTTCCTGTCCGAAATCTGTCCCGGAAACCTTCCATGGTAAATCTAAATCGCTTCAGCAAAGCAGCTTTCACCTTGGCATAGTTGGCTGCATCGGTCGGCGTCAGCCTACCGTACACACTGAGCACTTCACCACTCAAGCAAGTACTCAAAGCAGTTGCCCATTGATGTTCCGGCCAATTCTGGCTCCTCGCAATCGTCTCAAACCGGTGAAGGTACGCGTCCAGGTCGTCCTCCCTTTCATCAAACGCTACAAGCAGCTTGCTTGGGTTCAAGCGGAAGCCGTGGTCCTCCCGTTCGCTGCTTTTAACTCTAGCTTGGACGGGAGTTTCACTTCGCTGTTGCAAACGGAGGAGCTCGAGTTCCATTTCGTGCTGCCGCTGCCGTTCCCTTTCAGCCATCTCCGCTTCTCTTTCTTCTTTCGCCCTCTCAGCTGACAGTCTTTCTCTCTCCATCTCCAACTTCAATTGTTGCTGTCTTTCTTCCTTCAACTGTCGCTCCTTTGCCTCTCTTTCTTCTCTCGCCCTTTCGGCTGCCAACCTCTCTCGTTCCAACTGAGCTGCTTTTTCTTCCTTGGCTCTCTCAGCTGCCAACCTCTCTCGTTCAAACTCAGCTGCTTTTTCTTCCTTGGCTCTCTCAACTGCCAACCTCTCTCGTTCAAACTCAGCTTCTTTTTCTGCTTTGGCTCTTTCGACCGCGAGCCTTTCTTTTTCCAGCTCAGCTGCCTTTTCTTCTTTGGTCCTCTCTTTTTCTTCTTTTTGCTTCTGGATGACCCATTTCCGTAGTTCGGCGCCAGAAAGACCCATCTTCTCACCAAGAGCGACTAACTTTTCGAGATCCATTGTGTCTCGCAACTCGCAAATAAAACCTTGCCGCGTGCAAAAAGTATCTGCCTAAATCAGTCTATCGGAACACTCCCCTGCACTCATTAACGAAAACACTGAACAACACACAAAATCGTTCCGATAGCACTATCAAGAACTCGAGGCTCTTTCTCACTACTTTGGACACACTGTGCACCAAAAGGTCCTGTCGCGGACGCCAGATTAATTGTCACGGGTCCCGTTAATTAGGGAGGCGATCGCCGGGCTAATTCCAAGGGCCGAAGTATCAGCCCCCCGAACCGCACCACGAAAGCGTGGACAATTTAGAAGTGGTCCTTTTTGGCGCGCCAGCGGACGCCGGCTGTGGCCCAAAGAACAAGTCAGAGCCAAGAGTTGATAAACAAAACACAATTATATTCTGAATAATGGCAGATCAAAAACCATACACAAGAATGCACACTCCACATTAGATGAGGACAATATGTCACCAATCAACCAACGTACTACACAGTTCAATCAGCCACACTCGAAACAGCGGACACAAACAACAATACACACTACAATGCAGTCGCATGCATTGAACAACCAAGACACTTAAAGACTAAAGAGATAGAAAACCTATTCAGTCCAAAGTCCTTGGAACAAAAGTCTGAATGATACTCTTCCGAGAATCACTCACTCAAAGTCCAGCGTTGTTGTCGTTCCGCTGCCCCCTGAAGTTTCTCTTCCAGGAAACCTCGCCGAAATTTCTCTTCCAGGAAACCTCGCGTCTTCAAATGGCCACTCTCCAAGTTTCGAACTTCTTCGCCAGAAACACGTCGGCTTCACACACGCAGCTGTTGCCACGCGTCTTCGCTCGATAGCGGTAAACACACGCTCTTGCCTGTAGCTCGAGCCTTCACCCCTCAGGTGGAAATCCTCTTCTTCTCCTGCTTTGTCGCTACGGACAAAACCTTCGCCGACTACACGGCGGAATCTCTACGCGCCCTGGCGCTAACTTCCGTCTCCTCCTGCTCTCTCGTCTTGGCCGCTCGATTAAATACCTTCCGCGGGAGATTCCAGAAGGTTCTCGTCATTTCGTCGGCGCAATACGCAGCGAAGGCTGGGGAGAGGGCGAGACGGTTCGACTGCCCTCCGCGTCGGATGACTCAACTCGGTGTGACCACGCCTCTTTCGTTCTGGAAATTTCGCGGGCTTGCTGGGCCGCCGATGTGGGGTGAGGAGGTTAGTCGGCGAAGCCACGCTTCCGAGGGGAGAGCGCGCGCCCGGGGAGCCTTGGATGTTTGTTTTCTTTTTTTTCTTTTGACCTCACGGCGTTTCTCCCGCTCGTTATCGCAAGAATTTGGCGGCGCGCCCATTTTTAGCGCTCGTTCTGTGACAGCGTGTGCTACAGGCCCCCTACTCATCATTCCAGTTTTCCCAGCAAACTTAACAATATTTTGAGTGATTTAGCCAAGCGGCTTTCTAATGCATACATCTTGCTTTTCGGTGACTTTAATTAGTCCGGTATTGATTAATCTTCTATGCAATTAGCTACAGGTAACTCATATGCTGCTGAATTTACGGACTTCTGCCTTAACCATACTTCGACCCAACCGATAAAAGAACCAAATCGTGTCATGGTAGATTGTGTCAACACGCTTGACCTTATTCTGACATCGCATCCTGAATTCAAGTCATATATTATTACCTTAAAGAAATAAGCGACCATAAAGTCATTCATGCCACATTTTCCCTTAAACCACATTTTAATCATTCCCCAGCAAAAAAAATTCGCCTGTACAATAAAAGTAACTACTCGGCCATAAACGACGAACTGCATGTATTCAATTGGTCCTACGAGTCGACATTTCAAAATCGCTCTGTGCAACAGAACTGCTCATATTTTCAAGCAAGATGAATGTTTTCGTGGACCAATATATTCCAGTCACCACTACTCCTTCTAATCGTCATAAGCCGTGGTATACCAATACCCTTAAAATACTTGAGAACAAAACGAAGCGGCTCTTTCGTACCGCGAAGTTTAAACCAAATGCCGACTAGTGGGACAGACACTATCAAGCTGAACGCACATATTTTGCGAAAGTTCGTCAACATAAACATTCCTTTTTTCACTCGGACCTTCCCCGCATGATAACCGATAACCCCGTCAATTCTGGCAGAACATTAACCCTCATCCCTACCGCACTATCCGTATCTATACGGATCAGGGTGATATCCTTTCAGATTCTGAGTGTGCTAATACATTCGACGCCGCTTTTTCAACCGTTTTCACGGCCGAACCAGACGCCCCCCTTCCTGAGTGCCCTACCCCTATCATGTAAATAATGCCGGCTATAAATTTCTAGGCCGAAGGCGTCGCATCAATGATTGAAAAGCTAAAGGTTTCTTCGTCCACAGGTATTAATGACGTCACTTCTAAACTTCTAAAGAACACTAAGTACATTTCTGCCGCAGTCTTAACCTTCTTGTTCTCGCAGTGTCTATCATCAGGCACTCTACCGAACGAATTTAAAGTGGAGAAGGTCATTCCCGTCTACAAGTCAGGTAACAGAGTTTCACCATTAAACTACCGGCCCATCTCCATAACCAGCATACCATGTGAAATTATGGAACATATCATTTACTCTAACATCATGAACTTTCTCGATTCCAACAGCTTTTCCATTCATAACAGCATGGTTTTCGCAAGGGTCTGTCCCGCGAAACACAGCTCGCTCTTTTTGTTCATGATCTGCATTCCAACATGAACTCTAATATACAAGTACACGCAATATTCCTTGACTACGCTAAAGCATTTGACAAGGTACCACAACAACGCTTGCTGTTAAAACTTTCTCACTTAGCTTTGCATCCTGATGTCTTACAAAGGGTTAAAAAATTCCTTCATAATTGGTTTCAGTGTGTGCGCATCAATAGCATAGCCTCTAACCCCGTCCCTGTATCCTCCGGCGCCTCCAGGGTTCCTTGCCAGGTCTCCTATTGTTCCTGATATATATCAATGATCTGCCATTGGATGTTACTTGCTCTATTTGTATGTTCGTAGACGACTGCGTTATTTACCAGTCAATAAGAAATTCCTCTGACCAGGCTGTGCTGCAGAGCAGTTTTTCTAAAATCCTGAATTCGTGCGATCGCTTGCTTATGTTCCTGAATCCCAGTAAATGTAAAAAATGTCCGTCACCCACTCGCGAAGCCCTCTCCTCTATCCGTACAAAATTGCTAGCACTCCTATTGAATCTGTTAGTACCGTCTAATATCTCGGTGTAACTATCTCCAAAGATCTCAATTGGTTTCCGCATGTGTCCAACGTCATCTCTTCCAGTAACAAAACCCTAGGCTTTCTCATACGTCATTTGTGCTGCTCTCCTCCTCACTTTAAACTCATCGCATACAAATCTTTAATTCGACCAAAAGTTGTGTACGCATCCGCAATCTGGAATCCTCATCAATCTATCACATAGGCGCATTAGAAATGGTGCAGAACCGCGCCATCAGGTTCATTCACTCATCATTTTCGCATAACGTTAGTGTATCCTCATTAAAGGCGGCAACTGGCCTGTCCGCCCTTTCTTGTCGCCGTCGCACTGCCAGCCTATTCCTGTTTCACAAAATGTATAACAGTTCACTCAATCAGCCACCTTACATCTCACCGCCTGCTCGCATATCCCTTCGTACAGGTCATTGCTGAAGTGTTGCTCGTCCTCAAACCCGTACTCTCACCTTCTCGTCTTCTTTTTTCCCACGCAACATTGTAGACTGGAATGGCCTTCCCTACGTCATCGTTGCCACCACCAACCCAAATGCTTCCATTAATGCTGTAAAAGTGCACCCGTCATCCCGAGTGGTCTTGTATCACGTATCCTTACTGAACACTCACCCCTTATGTAATGCCCTTCCCGGGGCCTTTAAGGAAATAAAGTGAAAGTGAAAGTTTACCTGATTCAACCTATTAGTAGAAAGTGCCATATACGACAGACTGCATAACTGCGTAAATTATCGATTGCGCGAGTACGGTAACAAAGTAAATAGCGTTGTTTCGGATGGTTCTGTCTCTCTTTATTTTCATAGGTGTAAGTGCACACCTAGATTCAAGGAAAGAATCATCATAAGTAGACGTAGGTGCGAGACGACGCGGTTGATAATCGAGGCTGGCAGAATTTGAGCTCTTGATAACGCTTGCGTAAGCTGTCCTTCAGTGATGTTGACAAATGAGGATATTGATTACATGTATTTGCGATAAGTGTTTTGCTGTTACGCACTAGAAAAAACAATGCGTGTGATATAGTGTTCTATTGTTAAGATGCATGCGCATAGGTTAAAATTTATGCTTGTGAGAGCTGTGCACACGTGATGTATGACGTTGTGGAGTACATATGCTAGCGTGATTCGCAAATAATAAACTGTTATTGAATTTTAGCGCTGTGTTGTCGTGATTGTGCCTTCTCTTGTATATGTACTGTGTCTGAACTACCATATATTGTCATGGGGTGGTGACGTGGGCAAAGGGAGTAGACTACAGGTCGAATATTAAACTGTGTATCGGGGCCGAACTTGTGGCCATGTAAAAAGAAATTCAGCTTACAGCAAGACACTGGCGCTGATAGCGGCGAGCAGAGCGTCGACCATCGATCAACTGACAAGCGGTAAAGCATGTCAGAATTTTTACACTTGCCATCGAACATTCCAGCGTTATTCCTAGTGGCGACTTAGGCCCGAGAATAATCTGAAAGGTACACGAAGTGGGTGGCATCTTAAAAAAACAATCTACTACAGCCGCAATGCTTCTCTAACACCGTAGGCACGGTTCATGCAGGACATATATAGTGTAACGGGGTGATAACAAAACTTGAGGAATGAAGTGAGGCAATATTTTCATGTAATACAGAATAAGCATTCTGTGATGCCTCACTCTTCCTTCGCTGTTCGAAAGCGCTTTATTACTCAGAGTAATGCAATTCCTTTCGCGACATTAAGCCTGCCTAGGGTCAGTTTGCAACGGAGTTCAAAGCAGAACTGCAGCTTGGTGGTAGAATGCTGAGCTAGCACCGAGGTGATCCGACTCCGAATTCTATTGTGTCTTTGTTTGTTTGTTTTTGGTACAAAGTCTTTTTAGTCTAATTTCATCCTGCGTTGGGCGTAACTGAGTAAAGAGTCGAGAAAAAAGTAAGGCAGTATCTCTCTAACAGTATAATAGGCGGCACTGTCTCATAAACGTACAGACAAATTGCAATTGAGTGAAGATATTTCAGATAGCACTGTACCGCTTCTCTCCGATTGGCTGCTGCGAGGGTGGTGCCTAATTGCACGAGAAAGGAGGTCTTACTTCTGTCTTCTGGATAGTCTCCATACGGGGCAGATCATTGGTGGGGCATGGAAGAATCATAGCGGCGGGCGAGTTGAAGACGCCTCCGCCACTATTCGACTTTTTTGGATAATTCTTGTTGAAACTAGCGACCACAATGGCACCGTTGAACACGCTTCTCAAAAAGGGGTCAGATAGCGGGGTAAGCAGAAGCACAAAGACTTTTCGGAAAGTCAAAAAAGCTACAGAATCGTCCAAGTTTTTGGCCCATTTTGATTCTGATGAGCCGTTGAAGTTACAGTGCGACGCGTTTCCAGTAGGTATAAAGGAGCAGTTTTGTCCCATCGTGTCAATGATGTTGATTACCCGATTAGCTACCGTTCTAGAAAACTTACAAAGGCATAATGTAATTACTCGCAGTTGAAAAAAGAGGCCTTAGCACTTGTGCTTGGGGTTGCACGTTTCAAAGACAATTTGTAGGGTCGTTTGTCTTGGTGACTGACCATAAACCTTTACTGGGTTATTGAATCCAAGAAAGGCAATACCACCGATCACAGCTGCTCGGATTCAGCGTTGGGCCTTGTTTCTATTTAACTATAGCTACATGATGCAGTATCGTAAGGGCAGTAAACAATCAAACGCAGATGCTCTCAGCTGGTTGCCACTGCTGGCTAGAGCCACAGGAAGGCCATGCAGGTGAACGGGAGTATGCTTTCTTTGCCCAATCGATGGAGGAAACAGCTTTGTGCACTCGAGAGATGAAACAAATGACCGATCAGGACCCTACTCTTCAATAGGTCAGAGAGTGGATTTTACAGGGATGGCCACGGTTCTGACCCCAATATCATAAGCAGTGCCGACCATACTTCAACAAAAGGACAGAACTGACCATAAGTGTCAATTTGGTGTACTGGGGCCATCGCGTTGTTGTACCTGTAGTGGCAAGAAGATTCTCACTAAGCCTGCTGCATGAAACTCATCCCGGTATAGTAGTCATGAGGAGTATCGTCAGGACGCTATTCTGGTACCCGGAACTATACTCTGACATTGAGCGACTGGTCAAATCATGTGGTGTTTGTGCACAGGCTTAAGCGATGCCGCCTGCTCAGGTGCCTGCATCCGGGCTAGTGACCGGGGAGAGCTGGAGCCATCTGCAAGCCGATATCGCCGGGCCGGTGGACGACCACAAGATCTTGGTCATGGTAGACTCGAAAACGAAATGGTTTCAAGAGGTGCCAATAAAACTACCACGTCTGAAACTATGGTCAGAGCTCTGAGTTCAATATTTGCATGGTTCGGGCTTGCAAAAACGTTCGTGTCAGACAATGGACCACAGTTCAGGAGCTCATTTTTTTACGAGTGCTTGGCACGTAACAGTGTACAGCAAATAACAGCACCCTATTATTCGTAATCGCCCCGCCGCGGGGGTCTAGTGGCTACGGTACTTGGCTGCTGACTCACAGGTCGCGGGTTCGAATCCCGGCTGCGGCGGCTGTATTCCCGATGGAGGCGGAAATGTTGTATGCCCGTGTGCTCAGATTTGGGGCACGTTATAGAGCCCTAGGTGGTCGAAATTTTCGGAGCCCTTCACTACGGCATCCCTCATTATCATATGGTGGTTTTGGGACGTTAAACCCCCCATATCAATCAAATCAATCATCTGTACCAGAATGGCTTAGCCGATAGAAAAGGGCGCACGCTCAAGGAAGGATTGAAGAAAAAGCTGAGATGTGAATTGTTAACTGCAAGGTTGGATCAATCTTTGTGCAGATACCACCGAACTTCGGGACCGGCGGAATGTTTGCTGGGTTACCAGATTAGAACAAAGATAGACAGCATCAAGCCCAAAGCAAAGCATACTGAAGGTTCGCCAACCACAAGGGCAAGAAAGTTTAATGCGGGTGATCCGGTTTAGATGTGCAGTTTTGGTAGAAGTCGACGGTAGATTACAGGAGCAGTGAAAGACAATCAAGGTTTGAGAATTGTGACCATGGATTGTGCTCAAGGACTGCACCGACGGCACCTAGATCAGCTGAGACATCGAGCGGGATCGGTGGGCAGTGACCCTGGCCAGAAACAAAACCAGAAACCAGTTGAAGGTACCGCTCAAACTGTGCAAGAAGTTCCCCCCCCACACACAAAAACGGTGACAGAATCAGCCCCCCAACACCACTACTACTGCGAAGTTCAAGTCGGCCACGGAAACCACCTGAACGCTATAGTTTTTAAAGGAGGAGAGATGTGTCAGCGCAATGCAGTGTTATCAAGGCATGTCAACCTTTATGAAAAAATGTAATGTACTTTTATAAACAGGCTAATGTTATTCGACAACTCGCTTTTCTAATGCGAGTCCAGTAGTATTCCGCCACCATTACTCTATAGAGATTTGACATTAGAGTTTCTGATGACTATAGTCTAGCGTAAGTCTAAAGAGGTCTGACATGAGAGTTTCTGATTACCATTGGCTAGAGTTAGTCTATAGAGTCCTGGCATATGAGTTTCTGTTGGCCGTTGTCTAGTGAAGTGTCATCAACCATATGCATTATGTTGACATCAAACGTCGCATTAGAGACTAAGGCCCTATGCCATGAATAGCACATTTGCTGAAAAGCAGATCAATGAATCACTCCATTATTTAAATGAATGTGGGCAGACATTACAGGATTGTAAAGGAAATACCATCAGACCATTTTCATCAACGAACAGATCATTGTTTTTTACCTGTCAGAATATTTCCAGGCCGACAAAAAAAGCTGCAAGTACATAATGCCTGCATTTGGAAACACGCATTACATTGTCAAGCATTTCAGTTCCGATAGGACAATAAATAGAGCTAGTTCAGCCTTGTTTACAATTCTTGCGAAAGTGCTGTTTTATAATTACAAACAAAGAAACACCAAATGAGATATTTCCAGGAATAACTGCATTTGTATTGAAATTTCGACTTTGCACTGATGATAGGGTCTCTTATACCACCATCTTGGTGGCACCGCTGCTGTATTTAAAACCTGCAAGAGAGAACATGAAAACTTAAAAGGCACAGAAGTATACATTTTAGCGCAGCACATGAATAGACATCGCAATTGATGAGTTGTGCCTTTTCTAAATAGGGATATACGTTTATCACTTATATTAAATATTCCATTCGGAATTCAATGTCACACTACATAGCTTTGACTTCACGCTGCGTTGAAAAAACAAAAAACTAACCACTATACACCAGTTCCGAGGGCTGCCGATTCATCAGTAATTGGAGAGAAGCCAGCTATCGCGAACAGAGGAATCAGCTCAGTCAGGTTCTCTAAGGCAATATTCTAGAATAACCTACTTTCACGATTCCAAGGCACCAAATCTATGACTATAGTATGCAACAGTGGGTCTATTCCACAACTTTGTTTTACGCAAAACTTTCACAATAAAATCCCTCTTCTTTAACAGAGAACTACTGAGGGCTCATGCTCGGAGGTGCAAAGTCATAGGCGTGTGCAGAGTTTCCCTACACTCGGGTGGCGGGGAGAATCACCACACCACCCCCCTTACTTAGTTAAGTAAGCATCCGATATTGTAGCCTCCTTCTTATGTAACAAGTTGGGGGTGGAGGGGGGCTGCTCCCCACTCCTATGCGCACGCCTATGCGCAAGGTGAAATTGAGCTACAAACAGGCACATGAAATGTAGAGCTACGTCTAGGTGATTCAGCTGCACAGTTCTAGTGAAAACAATTAAAAAATTGTGCTTTTTGTAACCTACAATATATAACAGAAATATATATGCGTAAATATATATGTCGTAATATATATGTCGCAATCACGAGAGCTGATCGGGTTAAATATCTGGGAGTTACACTTACCAGTAACCTCAGTTGGGAAACGCACGTTGAAAATGTGTGTTCGGGTGCACTAAAGAAATTATCCTTTTTGAAAAGAAAACTGCGTAACACTCCTCCCACTTTAAAACTAAAAGCGTATAAAGCAATCGTGCGACCGAAATTGGAGTATGCTGACATTATTTGGAGCCCTTGGCAACAATATTTGATTAAGAAAATAGGAAGGGTCCAAAATTTAGCTCTGCGCTTTATATATTCCGCTTACTCCCGACAACATAGTGTAACTAATCTACGTAATAGGGCAAGCCTACAAATACTAGAACAGCGCAGGATAATATCCAGATTAAAATTCGTCTACCAACGTGATCACGGGGACCTTAAATTATCACGGGAATGATACCTTCAGCAGCCTTCTAAACTTTTAGCTAGGACAAATCACAACAAAACGTTTAGGCAGCCACCCAGCCACATTAATGCCTACAAGTTCGCTTTCTTTCCTCGCGCAATTTTTCATTGGAACGCATTACCTGCGGAAGTAGTGAACGCTGCCTCGACGGCTTCATTCACTCAGCAGATAGAAAAGATTAATTTCACCATATAAGTGATGTATGCTGAAAATAGTGTCATTTGAGTGCAAATCATCCGGCTACAAATGTTGAAAATATTCTTAGTTGAGCGCAGTTCTGTTGAACAGCGAGAAAATATATTTGACTTTTCTGTACTTGATAGGTATGTATTCTTTCATTTATGCCCTGTACTCCAGTGTATTACTAGTTATTGCTTGAATGTATTGTTTGTATCCCACTCCTGCATGGGCCCGGGTAGGGCCTGCAGTATCTGTAAATAAATTAAATAAAAAATAAAAAAATGTTACAGGCCATTTCTACACATCTTTCTACAAGCAACAGATTGGAGGTAGCAAGCAAAAGATTTTTGTACCCTTGATTACTTTTGCATACTATTCAATTGCTAAATATACATTATTTAGATACCTTAAAGAGGTGACAAAAGTCTTATGAAAAAGGCAACCTTTTTACCTAGCTCCATGCATTAGAGTGCACAGTTCCCCATGTTCACTAGCCAGTATTGCAAATTATGAAATTGATCGCGGGCCATTAACAAGCACAAGAATCTACACTGGGGTGTGTTGGTACTCGCTGAACGTTTTGATAGGACAAGGATAGGAACTCTTCTAAATAAAAATTTCAACAGCAGAAAAAACATGCACAATCAAAAGGGCGGCAACATGAACTAGCACTACTTTGTGTCGTCTCCCTTTTCTCTGCTCACATTTTTCCGTACCTTTGAAAAGTTTCAATTACCAACCCGACCAAACACTTGCGTTAATCAAGCATTTAAGGAGAGAGCACATCACAGTGTTGAACACATAATTATTTTAGATCATGCAGATACCAAAACTATTCATTGCCTAAACCAACACGTCACAGAGATAATACAATTTAGAATGTATGTACGAGCTCAGCGAGGAATTAAAATGTGCACTCAGGAGTGAACAGCATCATGAGATAAGAAGCCGACACAGAAAGAATAATAGATGCAGCAGTCCATGTATTTGCTAGCACTCCTGTTTCCTCCCAAGTACGTACCAACATGCCCAGTATAGTCAATATATATGTGCAGTACTCATGGATTAAAACAGGACATTCGTAGCGCGTGGCCTACAGTGCATGTGCCACCGCTCATGGGCGATCGCGGAACCAGGGTGTTGCACCGTGTGGTATAGAGTGAGGGCGTAAACCGCTAGGGAGCAGGCTTACTCCTTCCGGTCGCTAAAACGTTGGCATTTAGTTCACAAAGTGCACACTGCCAGCGTGGTGCTGCAAGGCTTACTCACTTTTGCATCCATGCAGCCCGAATCGAGGGGACGGTGCGAACCATTTATAATGTGACGCAAGCAGACGACGCTCTCGATCGGCGCCCCTCGACGATGGGGCACTAAGGCTGCGCAAGTAAGAAACTGGATACCACTAAGATGTCGCACCTGAAATGCGCTCGTTGACATGATAAATAGCTGCACAAAAGCATAAAAAGTTTTTCAAGCTTTTTGTCATGACGAAAAAGAAAAGCACCATCCACGGGCCTCTTTCTGTGCAGCATCAAAACAATGAGTTAGTAGTTTATTGTCTCGCCCCGAGCAGTGAATAGTGCGGCTATTCTGCGGGGCAAGCATTTGTAGAGCTTTTGGCTACGGAAGAACGAGCGAGCTTCTCGCATTTTTTTTCAACAATAGGCCACAGTTTGCCTTAACGACACTAATACCCGACATTATTTCCATGTTTCATGAAGGAAAGCAGGCCACGCATTTTCTTTCTCGTCGAGACAGAAACCACGAAATAAACTTTTCATGCTTTTGTGTAGATGTTTATCATGTCTACAAACTCACACAAGGTGCAATCTACTAACTGAATCCTGCGTCTTACTTGCACAGCATGCGTACTGCATTGCTTAAGCACGCGTAACGAGAGGTCGTCTGCTGGCGTGGCAATAAAAGTGGTGCACAGTGGCGAGCCAGTTTGGTCGACATGCGAATGTGCGGGAGCCTTACAGTGCTGCCCTGGCAGTGTACAAGTGGGGAAATACAGGCCGACCATTTGGCAATTGGAAAGAGTAGTCGTGCTCAATGTCTTCCCCCTATCGCCCTATACCACCACGCAACACATTGGTTCTACGCGCACCCACGAGCGGCGGCACACGTGCCGTCGGCCACACGCTCCGAATGTCCTGTTTCAATCCGTAAGTACCGTATTTCCATAAGAGCATGAATTCATTCAACATTTTAACTTTGCAGTCCAACAAGGCTATTCAACGCACTATCACACAGGTTACATTTCTCTGTATGATAGGCTTCCGTGTCTTGTGATCTGTGTTACATACACACATTCGCGGTATTTTCTTAGATTGGGGTGGGAACATGTTCCCAACGATGTGATGAAACATCAGTATGTGCTGCCTCCCAAGAAAAGCTGTCCCTAATTCAGATGATCAAACTCTCAGGCATAACGATTATCTGAGAAGGCTTTGATAGAAAGGAATAGGTACTTGCATGTTGCACTATATTACTTAAAACAAGATTGCACTACAACTTATAAAAATACTACAAATCTGCTCATACACGTGAAAATGTGAAAACCAACTCCAACAACAACCCCTGTAGCTTCCTTAAACACGAATGTGCCAAATTCTTGTGGTAGAATGTGCACATAGCAAAAGTGTGCCTATTTAAATTCATTAAATTTTTAGACTTCAATTTTATTTGCTATCCCTTTAAAAGCACAAACAATGAATGACACTTCTACTTGTAAAAAAAACTTTCTTCAAGAAATCTTTCATTTTCTCTTAAAATTTAAGGTAAAAGCAATCATCCTGACAATGAGCGAAACATGATTATAAGTAAAATTTCACTGCATACAGTTTCATGGCAGTCCAAACAAAATAGAAGTTGATGGAGGAAACTTCTAAAGGCCTACAAATCCTATAAGATGAAATGTCCCTGCAGCCAACTTTCCAACTTATGTGATATTTAGCACAATGTAACACAAAGACCATGCGAGAGGACGCAACACGTGCCCTAACTTCATATAGAATGGTTTATTGCAACCAAAGCTTTAAAAAATACGGGGCGAGCATCACGCCGCAAAATTTTGTGCTTCTGTTGCAATCACTCATTTTGGTTAAAGTGCACCGGTCTCATCCTTGTGTTATATTGAGCTAAATATTACATCATGTTTAACAAGCAATGCTGAATTCTTTCCCTTGTGCAACCCTTTAACAAGAGCTCTTGCCTTGGTCAAGACACCAGTCACAAGGAACAGCTGTTCCCCCTATTAAGACGCCTCCAAGTGTCACAACGTTGGCTCCGGCAACATTCCATTTTTAAAGAACTGTACTGCACTGAAGTGCAGGACATAGGCTTCCCACACCTAAGCTAAAAGACAGTGTATGCTATATCTAAATAGGTGCTATGTGTTCGAACTATCACTCTGTGGTAACAAAAAGAAATGCCAACCACTTATTAAGGCTTGTCAGGGCTTGCAGTGCTACCGTGCACTGCAACCTGTCCTCTGTACCAGGACTATGAACAGCTGCCACTGCTGATACATACATAAAAGATACCACAAAAGATTACTTTCACACACAACAAAGGTTATATCACACACAAATAGCGAGTACCAAAGATGTCTTAGCAAAGTGTACACTGATACATTAAAAGGTCAATCCTTGAATAAAGAGATCATGGTACAATCAAAACAGGCAATATTGTACTAGCTCCTTCTTGCTGACGATTGACACAGTGCCACTGAATGAATCGCATTCACAAAACCACTTAATAACACTACGCAGAGGATGCACATGTGTATGGTTGATCTGAATGATGAAAACAATACTTGCAAAGAGTGCATGGTCTATGCGCCCATGGCGCGTGTAAGAACGAGCCGTACATATTATATTACATCGTAAATGTAAGCTGTTCAGGAAACAAACTGTTCGTACTCTGAAGCAAATTCCCATGTAGTTTGACTTTTTTTCACACAATCTATCTGTAGAATTTCTTTTATTACATAAGCCCTTTGCAAAAATAGTAATATTCTGAAACTTTCTGTCAATATCTCGAAACATATAAATAGGATATTTTTTATTCTAATTTACTGCCTCAAAAAAAGTAAATACTAAATCCCTCCATGCTACACATAGGTTATAGATCCTCTTCACACAAGCAAGTGACGATATCAGTACAAAAATTATGTCAAAAAGAAAGCACCAAAATACAACTTGAAGCACCACACAATCAAGCAACAATCTTACTGCAATGAGCACAGTAAAAGCTATTTCTGATAGAGCACCTGGTATGCTTCAAGGAGAAACCAAAGGTTTATATAGCGAACAAAAGTTCACACAAACATTGCAACAAAGGGAGTCATGTATCAGCCTAATTACCTAAATTGAGTTCATATATTCTTCTATTAACACTTGATATCAACATATCTTCAATGCCGCGGTATGAGTGTACTTTTAGTTTCAGCACATAGTGTAGATTACTGAAATACGTATACATCAAGTTAGCTCTCTCAAGATATTTATGAGGCAACAAGGCTGAAATTAAAACCACAGAGAAATTACAGGGATTTCTGGCACAAGGATTTGGAGCGCAGCCACGAAAACATCCTTCGTGTGTGCTTGACAGTGCTGTGCGTTTTTCTATGTACGTGCCCAGTAGTGTGATTGTTTTGCGCGTAAAAACGTACCAACTATCGAGTTGGGTGAACGGGAACTGCTCTCGCGACACCCGTATGATTAAAAGCATATACTTTTACAGGACGACAAGAGATCAGAGGATAATCTCGTGCAGTAAACAATTAAGGAATAACAGCACGACAAGAGGCTCGCATGACCGAGAGATAGATCGCATAGCGCAATGCGAACCTTTAAAACATGCAATCAACGCACACAGCGACTGTTTCTTACGGTGACATAAAATAAGCCACATCAAAACATACCTGCCTATCAGGTCTCTGGTTCGTCATCCTCGCTGTGCCAACAAGCCGCCCGTGTCATCGCTTCCTACATGCTATTTGTCACGAAATGAATTAAGCCGGTTACGTAGTTCAGCGACTTTCTTCAACTTACCGAAGTTTTGGCATTGGATGTGCACTCTTCAGTCGCCCATCAGAAAGCTCACGCTCTCGCATAACATCATTCACTGCTTGTCATACCACGGGGTCGTGGATTGTCTTCGGAAGTACGCTCGACCATGAATCACGCGAACAACACGAGTAATTGATAAATGGAGGAAGAACTTACTTTCAGAGGGATCACAAAAGCGCCCGTCCGATATGGCTGTTTGGAGCGGCAACGTACGGCAAGGCATCGTCCGCAACTCGATCAAAGAAGCAGAACTTCCCGACACGCGGATACAATCCCGTAGACGAATTCCAAAGGAGCATAAGTATACAATGCACGCACTATCTATCAACACGGCAAGTATGTAACCGTCGACATGCTGTACATGTACTTGCGTGAAGCTGATGGTGAGCCCGCACTACAAGGAGGCATGTTGCAACTACTGATTTACAGGCTTGACCAAAATAAGTGTGCAGGTGGCAGCCGTAACAAGTCACTATACAAATATCTTACAATAACAATCAAATGTATTTAAAACTTTTCAAGACAAATGAAGCTTTTTTAATTTTAGTTTGCAATACATGTTGTTAGGCAGTTGTGTGCATCTTGTTTTGCATAACAAAAAAGGTTTCGCAACGCATCTCAAAAGCGATGGCCATCTCTGAGCCTCTGCAACACAATACCAATAAGTGCAGATCTCAAGAGCAATGCTTTTGCAGCAGCTGCTTTGTTCGTGTGCAGAAAGGAATGAATGACATGCATTCCTGCTCTACAGAGAAGAAAGGTATATGACCTGGTGTCCGTTCCTTTACGTCTCTACGCAATGGCGTAGCAGAGGCTGGCACACCGAGTCCGTTACCCCTTTCTGCCCTCCCCCGTCCCCGCGCCTTTCGGGCGAATTTTTTTTTTCGGCCTGGCATACGTGCAGCAAATTGACTATTTGACTGCTCCCCCCCTCCCCGAGATCAACGAGAAATCCTTTCATTCCCCTTTCTTGGTTTTTTTTTACCTACCCCGCTCACTCTACGTGACAGCTAACGTTGTGACAGCAAAACAGTAGCGGGGCGAGAGGCATGAATGCGCACTAAAACTTCTCTTTCCCTCTCCATCACGCCTTCACTCTGCACTACCTACCGGTGGCAGGGAAGGGTGAGAGGGGCACACATTTGGCAGCTGCGACTCCCAGCCGTATTTTGTGTTGTAAAAGTGTGACTGACATTTAAATACGCTTTCAAATGCTCTTTACAACGATACCAAGAGTTATCTCCTGTGCTGCTCTTGGTGTCCACTGATTGGCTAGTGTAACCATCCCCGTCCGTGAAATGGCAAATCGGCACGCCTATGTAACTGTTTGAGGTACCGTTTCAGCGTTAGTGATCGATGTTATGCTTGTTACTTTTAAATACATATTCAAACTGAAATTTTGAAAAGTAGTTCCAAGACCTGGCTTTGCTCGGTGGTACAATACTTAGCTGGCACTCAGTATTCTGGGTTCGATTCCGCCTCGGACATTTATTTTTTGCATTCATCGGATCAACGCAGCAGATATCAGCTTTTAGGGACAAAGCTCTTTATGGCGTGTCTTGTGCTTTGCCGTTGCGGGTAACTGCCCCTCGTTGATTCTTGAACCGGATGCCCTGCCATGATAGTCTAGTGGCTAAGGTACACGGTTGCTGACCCGCAGGTCGCCGGTTCGAATCCCGGCTGCGGCGGCTGCATTTCCGATGGAGGCGGAAATGTTGTAGGCCCATGTGCTCAGATCTGGGCGCACATTAAAGAACCCCAGGTGGTCTAAATTTCTGGAGCCCTCCACTAAGGCATCTCTCATAATCATATGGTGGTTTTGGGACGTAAAACCCCACATATAAATCAATAAATTACACTGGAAAGAACCAGTGATGGTCTCATTACATTGACCTGGCAAAAGGAGTGACTTCTCTAATTACCGACCAATATCACTGTCTAGTCTATCATGTAAAAATTTTGAACACATATATGCCTTCATTGTTGAACACACGAACAGGTATTCATTATTTATGCAACAGCAACATGGTTTTCGAAGCAGTTTTTTTTTTCTATACTACCCAGGTGACCGAATTCGTGCATGACATCACATACGCGTTAGACCTAAAAAAAAGAATAGACTGTGTTTTCTTAGATTTTAGGAAAGCCTATGATACTGTCCTTCATCGTTTACTTCTTGAAAAAATGACTATGTATAAGATTATTTCACAGGTCATCACATGGGTCACTGATTAATTGACAATGCGCCAGAAGATTGTAGTCGTTGATGAGGCCAAATTGTGTGCATCGCAGGTAACATCGGGAGCACCCAAAGGATCTATTTTTATTTTTATTTATTTATTTATTTATTGCATACTGCCAGCCACCTCTTGGTGGCCAAGGCAGGAGTGATACAAACTTTCATACTTGCAGCCACTTATAACACTATACTTCACGGTGCAGAAATAAAATCACCACATAACAGGTTTGCGTGGAACATGAATACTCGGGTTACAGGAGCAACACAAGAGCGGTATCAAAAATACAATCCAAATTTTTGTTCCTAACACGAAGTGTAAAAACATCATTAGAAGAATTGAAATCTGCACATACGACCAGACAGCTTTTACTACAGACAGGCAGTGGCAGCTGATAAGAATACGTCGGGCGCTGCGATGCTGGTGACGTCATGAGGTAGTTCATTCCAGTCGGAAATTGTTCGTGGAAAGAAGGAATATCGCCGAGAATTTTTTTTTGTAAGTGGCACCCCTATGGTGTTATCATGCTTGTTCCGAGTTTTTCGCGATGTATTGTACTGCATGTAAGTGTTAAAGGCGAGTCCTGAGTGTCCGTTGACTATGTTATAAAGGAATTTTAAGCGATGTAGCTTTCTACGCGACTCCAATGTGGGAAGAGCGGATCTATTACGGAGTTCAGTGACTGAACAGTGTCTACTGTACGCGTGGTAAATAAACCGAAGGGATTTATTTTGGACTCGTTCTAGTAAGTATATTTCAGTTTGTGTGTGTGGATCCCATACAACGTCAGCATATTCCAACAATGGGCGTACCAATGTAGTGTAAGCAACTAGTTTTGTTTTGCTGGTGCAGTGCCTCATGCGATGCTTTAAGAACCACAATCGCCGCAGTGCTGCTGATGTTATACCTTCGATATGAGTTTTCCAGCTCACATTAGAAGTGATTGTCAGACCAAGGTATTTGTACTGGTTAACGGTTGTTATAGCAGTGTTGTTTAACATGTAAGTGAATTCCGAGGGATTTTTTTTTACGTGTTATGGTCATCTTGACGCACTTTGCTATGTTGAGGCTCATTTTCCAGGAGTTACACCGTGCTGTAATAACCGATGGGCAGGTACGCAACGCAGTCGTCCGCGAAAAAACGACACTGCACAGTAGATTCGGATGACATGTCATTTAGATAAACTAAAAATAAAAGTGGTCCTAGGACAGAGCCCTGTGGTACCCCAGAATGCACGGGAGCGGAAGAAGAATTTTTATCTGCTATCCGAACGTGTTGGTGTCGGTGGGATAGATAACAATCAAGCCATCGAAGAATTCTTTCGTTGGTTAGAATTCGGCGAACTTTAAACATCAAATGGGAATGGGAAACTCAGTCGAAAGCTTTTTCAAAGTCTAAAAAAATCGCATCTATTTGTCCGCCTTTGTCAAGTGTTTTTAGAAAGTCATCAGTAGTGTGAATTAACTGTGTGGTGGTTGAAAATCCTTGCCGGAAACCGTGTTGATTTGGGGAAAAAATGGTTACTCTCCAGAAATGAACTTAAGTGTTTGAAAAGGAAGTGTTCCATAACCTTGCCGGCTGTACATAACAACGAAATAGGGTGGTAGTTTTTCACGTCATATTTATCACCTGATTTATGAATGGGTACCAATTTACCCTTCTTCCAATCTACTGGAACTTCGTCTTGTAACAGGCTTTCCCTAAATATTAAGCCTAAGTATTTGGAACACCACTCCGCGTACCGATAAAGAAAAGCATTAGGTATTTCATCTGGCCCAGCCGATTTTTTTGGTGTCTAGATGAAGTAGAGCTGACAAGATGCCTTCATCTGTTATAATCAAGTCTGGCAGTTCGAGATTGTTTGCGTGGAAATCAGGAGGGGTGTCTCCCGTTCGCAAAAAAACAGAAGGGAAGTAAGTAGTCGTTAAATGCTGTTGCTATGCAGCTGGCATCAGTCACGTCCGCGTCCTTGGTTTTAATTTTTGTCACTTTCACTTTTTTGTCGGAGAGGTGCATCCAAAATTTTCTTGGATTGGTTGTGAGAAAGTTGTGCATTTTTACGTTCAAGAAATGAAATTTGGAGCTTTTAATCTTGTTGCGCAGTTCGGCGCGGAGGCTCGTCAGAGCAGCACTACGTGGTCGTGTTTTTGAGCATGACAGGCGTTTTATCTTGCCTTTTAGATGGAGTATGTCGCGCGTAATCCAAGGACTACGGCCGTGTATTTTTTTTACTTTCTCCGGAACGAACGAACTTATAAATTTGTGAACGGTTGCCTTAAAGTGCGACCATAGCTGGTTAACGTCACAGCGATTATGAAGATGTTTGTTAGTAATTTTGTCATACTCCTCCTCTAGGAGGTCCAAAATACGTTCGTCCGAGGCAGTATTAAAATTGAGGAATCTACATACTTGGGTGGCCGAGGGAGTACACAACATGTTGGTTTTAAATAATACTAGTTCGTGGTCCGATATACCTGGTACAACTTCAATTGTGTTGTTAAACTTGCAAATAGACTCGGAAACAAAAATAAGGTCCAGAATCGAACTTGTGCCTGCAGTGACACGCGTAGGAGTCTTTACAAGTTGCGTCATGCTACAGGAAAACGCTATATCAAGTAGCAACTCGGAGTGCTGGCAGGGTGTTGTAACGCAAAAGTGATCCCAGTTTATTTTTGGCAGATTTAAATCACCTCCTACAAGAATATGGGTATAACGTTTGCTTTGTTCGAGCAAAAAATCTTGCAAAGCCTCGAGTACCGCTATATCGGAATTGGGCGGCCTGTAGACAGCGCCAATGAGCATGCTCAAATTTTTATGCCGAAGAACTATCCAAGTCATTTCGACGCACGTCCCGTGCGACAAAACCTTAAAATCCATGCCCTTTTTCAGCACTATCGCTAAACCGCCCCCCTTTGAACCTCGGTCGTGACGAACGATTTCATGAGAGCCTGGAATTACTGCCGAGTCGGGAATGTCATTTGGAAGCCATGTTTCAGTAAGGATTGTGACGTCGGGATCATAAGCAATGAGGACGCTTTCTAGATCGACCGATTTATTGACGACACTTCGAGCGTTTATGTTTATTACAGAAAATGTTGACGGGACCGCGTGAGAAAGTGGAGCCGGTAGCGCTCGTTGATGCTCCAGATTGCTGCTGTGTTGCTGTCACTGCACAGCTACCGGAACCCTTGAGTTCAGTGAGTCATCCCACCGATAAAGCTTACCGTTGACTTTGACCTTGTCAAAGATCAAAGCAACGTTTGCTCCACTACTCCGTTCTTCTCGTGCGCTCGCCCATAGCTTTTTTCGTATTTGTTGAACTCGAGGCGAAAAATCCTCCGAAATGCTGTACTCTGTGCCTTTTAGATTACCGCAGTTCTTTAGAATCCTAGTTTTGTCTCTTCCGTCAACTAGCTTCAGAATGACTGGCCGGCACTTGTTTGCCACTGGCTTGCCAATCCTATGAATGCGCTCGATGGCGACATTTGGCACCTGAATTATGTCTTCGAAGATGCCCTTTGCCACTTGTTCACCAAGAGGCTGATCAGCATCGTTCTCTTCTGTCATGCGAAAAATAAGCAAGTTATTTCGTCGACTGCGGTTTTCAAGGTCGTCAATTTTTTTTTTGTCAGCCCGTCTACTTGTTTTTGTAGGTCAGCTACCTTGGTTGTGTTAGAAGCGACAGTTCGAGAAAGGTCATCCAGTTTTTTTTCGATACTGGTCAGCCTATCAACCGTTTTACTTAATTGTTGGTTGACCACGCTCGAACTGTCTTTCAGCTCACGAATATCATTGATAATCGTTTTCAGCATTCCTTCTGTTGTGGGGCCCGGATTAGGCTCAACATCACCACACGACGACAATAGGTCAACCAGGCATTCATAAACGGCACAGTACGCAAGAAGCAATGACCGTGGGCACGGCAGAAGCACAAGGCAAACATTGTCGTCTCGATAACATGAAAGATTGCGATCGTCTCTCACCTGTACGAAAAACAGGAGCAGATTTCTGAGCAACATATTCGCAGAGCTTCCGCCGTGCCCACTGGTGAAGATGGCCCGGTCCAAGCGATTTATACTCTCTTCCATCGCTGACGTAATCGACGTCGTGCCGAGCTGCGCAGCTGGTTGGGGTGGCCAAGAGCGCATGCCCAGGAGTTCGTCGCTGAAGCAGCATTTTGAAGAATCCATGTTCCAGCTGCCACGGTGCCAATCTTCGTTGATGTCCGGGAGAGCGCTGCACTCCGCCTGCCGTGACCGGTGGATGAAGCGAAGACCACGGCCTGTACGAAAAACAGCAGCAGATTTCTGAGCAACATATTCGCAGAGCTTCCGCCGTGCCCACTGGTGAAGATGGCCCGGTCCAAGCGATTTATACTCTCTTCCATCGCTGACGTAATCGACGTCGTGCTGAGCTGCGCAGCTGGTTGGGGTGGCCAAGAGCGCATGCCCAGGAATTCGTCGCTGAAGCAGCATTTTGAAGAATCCATGTTCCAGCTGCCACGGTGCCAATCTTCGTTGATGTCCGGGAGAGCGCTGCACTCCGCCTGCCCGTGACCGGTGGATGAAGCGAAGACCACGGCCTGTACGAAAAACAGGAGCAGATTTCTGAGCAACATATTCGCAGAGCTTCCGCCGTGCCCACTGGTGAAGATGGCCTGGTCCAAGCGATTTATACTCTCTTCCATCGCTGACGTAATCGACGTCGTGCTGAGCTGCGCAGCTGGTGGGGGTGGCCAAGAGCGCATGCCCAGGAGTTCGTCGCTGAAGCAGCATTTTGAAGAATCCATGTTCCAGCTGCCACGGTGCCAATCTTCGTTGATGTCCGGGAGAGCGCTGCACTCCGCCTGCCCGTGACCGGTGGATGAAGCGAAGACCACGGCCTGTACGAAAAACAGGAGCGGATTTCTGAGCAACATATTCGCAGAGCTTCCGCCGTGCCCACTCTGTATTAAGGCCGCTTTTATTTCTGATATACGTCAATGACATAACTGAAAGCATAGAATCCCTGATACGGCTTTTCGCGGACAACTGTGTTTTGTATAGAGAAATTACGGATGCGCGAGACAATGAGTTGATCCACAAAAACCTGGCCAGAATCAGTCTTTGGTCCACACAATGACACATGCAGTTGAACTTGATTAAGACAGTTTACATGAACTTTACTCGTAAGAAGCTAGTCTGAAACCTTATACACAAGTATCAATGTCATTTTAAGTAAGGTTGATCAATACAAATACTTAGGAGTATTCTTTTTGTCTAACTTTAGATGGCAGCGACATGTTGACGATGTATGAGGCAAGGCCGCCAAAGATCTTTGGTTCCTTCGCCTTAACGCATGGAACTTTACTTTGTTAACTAAAGATTTGCTTTACAAAGCATATGTGCCTTCCGTTCTTGACTATGCGTGTGTCGTTTGGGACCGCTCTACGGTGTGTGACAAAGTAAAAGTTAAAAGGCTGCAGAACTTGGCCACTGGAATTTTTTGTGGACGATACGACAGAAACTGCAGTCATACCCAAGACAAATAGTTATTGCAATGGAATACACTAGATTGTCGAGGACGACGACTTCGCTTGAAGTTCTTTCACAACACATTTCATTCAAAAGTTGGCATTGATAGGCATCTTTACATAAAAGCACCTAACTACTATGCCCATATAGTTGACCATGAGAATAAGGTTTTTGAAATTTTCCTGCAAAACACGCTCCTATAGTAACTCTTTTCAGGGACGAAGCTCCTCAAAGCGGCACTTGTTCGTCCCTCGTAGTCGTAGTCATAGTGTGTAACAAGTGTTACATTTTGACCTCTAAGGTGGTGCCGGTGGGAGATTTCTTCTGTGCGTTGTTGAACAATAAAAAAATGGCAGTGTGCGCGTTCACTAAAAGCCGAATGCTCCTGTCTCTTATTACCCATTATCAGATATTGGCATGTACATTGAGCACTATCTGACAAGAAAGGGTTGCTAGGTTATACTCGCTTGGTGCAACCTCCTGGGTTTTAGAAAGCCTTAACGAGCGTTGAGCCGCAGTGCCATGAATACAATGAACTAGTATATACCATGAATGAACTCGAGGTGGTTAAAGGTGGGAAGTAGATACGAAGCGCAAGCCGTAAGAAAGTAAAAGCTGAATTCTCCTGTCTCTCATTTCCCATTAGCAGTCATTGGCATGTTCATTGAACACTATCCAACAGGAAAAGGTTGCTACGTTATACTCGCTGGGCGTAACCTCCTTGGTTTTAGAAAGGTTTAGCGAGCATTGGACCGCAGTGCCATGAATACAATGAACTAGTATATACCATGAATTCAAGGTGGTTAAAGATGGGAAGTAGACCCGAAGCGCAAGCCATGTGAAAGTGTGCGTGTGCCCCCTCTCGTTTAGTCCTTGGAATGTACGCTGGATGGCGGTGCTTCTATATGGGTAATAGAGTTACTCTAATGGCGAATATATGATGAAAAGATGCGAGATGGTGGTAAATGGAGTGTTGAATAGATGGATGAACGGACACACAGACAGATGCATGCACGAACGCAGTGACGAGCGCACGGACGGGCGGATAGACGCATGGACGGTCACACAGACGGACGCATGGATGGACGGAAGCAAAAATGAATGGACGGACGAATGCTTCGCCCCACTCTCCATCATTCATTCCGTGGATATGTTGCCAATTTTTTTTCTAGAACAATACGGCACTGAAATAAGTTAGACAGGCCTGTCGCTAATACGTCGTGTAATGACATGTGTTGCGCCCTGCTAAAATAGTTCTTTTTGTGTTAGAGTTGCTGTTTCCTCTTGCTACTTCTGGTGATGCCTGCTGCATGCTTGTACTTGTCATTTTGTGTATTGTGCATTAGTGATCCTATAGTCATGTTTTTATATCTATAGTATACTCTATTGTTAATATTTGTATGTATCTTGTGTACCTTTATTATAGTTTTTTTATTCTTTGTTCGCATATATCCTCGCAATTGTGCACTATAGTGTATGCTATTCATCTTCTTGTATACGTATTTATGTGTGTTTTTTTGATGAACCTTGTGGGGGTGTTGACACCTCCCCTGTAAAGTTGTCTGCGCCGCGTGGCGCACGTGTGTCGCCCCAAGGCTTTATTTCGGTGGTGACCACCACCGGGCGATAGATGGCGTTGTGTTCGCTTTGAGTACCACTGTTGGTAGAGTGGTAGCGCCGGTGGTGGCCCCTGGCGGAAGGCAGGCCTTGGTGGCGGGCGAGCGATGAGCGAGCCTCTTCTGCGCGTGGCGGCTGCCGCGAACGGTTGTCTGTCGCGTGGGCCCCCCCGGTGCTCAGCACCGCGGGCTTCGCGCCGGGGTCCCACGTGGAAAGTCAGGCGTTGGCGACGCCGCCTTGGGTATGTGTTAGTGTGTTGGGTGTGTTAGTGTGTGTTTATCATGTTATTGTGTGTTTAGTGTGTCACTGCATTAGGTTTGTATGGTAGCATGTTATTTAAAGTAGATGTATCATTCGGTGGACGATATCGTCGTCTAAATTAGTTAATAAATGTATGTATGTTGTGTGCTTTGTACCGACCGTGTCCACTGTGTCCGTTCACTCCAAGAGCGTGGCGTGGCGATGCGCGCGTTCGCCTCGCCGAGACCCCACAACCTATAGATTGCTGCCATCTGTATGCTTGAATTTTCTTTGCTTATTCCCGTCCTCTGTAATGCCATGTGACCCTGTGGGTATGGCATAAATAAATAAAATGAATAAATGAATTCTGCCTCGTGATACATATTTTCGTTTATTAGAGCGAAACTGCTTGTCGCTTTCCATGGCGTGGCGACACAGATGAAGATGAAGATTTGTTTTCTATCTCAATGGTATATGACTGCGTTGCGTTTGGTGCCGGGCAGTTCCCGCAAAATCAAAATGCGGGACTTTGCTTGCACGCTGCTCGCACATCTTTGATTTATGAATAGCCGCTGCTTCATTGTGACTTATGTAATCATAGGGAATTAATTTGGCCACTAATTCCACCAGCTCTTTCTGCAAAGGCTCTTGATCAGGTCGCCACTTTCCACACAGCGAATGTTATTTCGTTCTCGTCAAGCAATCCGAGATTAGTCAGGGTGAGGCTTTCGGTCCATGCGCAGGGCTCGAACTTACCTAGCATACAGCCTGCTGTACCGGAGTTGCAAATGCACAGAGGCAGTGAGAAACCACCATCATAACGGCACACCTGCGCATTATGGAAGCCGACAGTTACGGATAAGGCTTTCTTGCCGCCGAATACATAAGCTGTACTGTGCGCGCCTGGCTAGTTCTGGCAAGATCATCCAAACAACCTCTCGTGGGGCTTCGCGTGGTCTTGACTATAAAATATTGTTGACCTAAGTTCACGTTCTGTTTGAAAGTTAGATGGAACGAAAATATGAGAACTAATTATCCATTACTAAGGTCTGCCACAATAGACGTGTAGTTCAAGTGCTCCCTGTGACGCTATGGTCCCGAATTATCACTTCAAAGGGTGCTGTCCTCCGGTATGGCACGCAGGGGGTGCCCTAGATCAAATAGAATCTCGATATGTTTTGTTCAGCGAAAGCTATTCGAATGAAGTTCTTCTGCTTCTGAAAAAAAACAAAAAAAAACTGAATTGTAGGTTTGATTACAACGCAGGCTCATGGACAGCAAATAAAGGCTATACACCAAGCACCCTCAGCAAGGGTCACTTGGACCCGCTGTATTTTGTGAACAATGAAATTGACGACATATAATATTAAACCCACGTATTGAGTGGCATAAGTGAATTTTCAGAAAAAAGCTTGGTTAAAATTCGGATCAATGTTTTTATTTTTGTTTTCAAAAATGATCTTTTGTTAAAGAAATTGCCCGCAGCTTCCCTCGCGGGAACACTGAGGAGGATGCGGAGCATATAATTGGTTAACGGGGTGTTAAAGTGCGACTTACTTGGATCGATGGCTAAATTGGTTAACGTGGTTGTGAAATGGGGTGTTAAATTGCGACTTACCTGGGTCGATGGCTAAATTGGTTAACGTGGTTGTAGGAGGGGGTGTTAAATGAGTGAACACGTACACACGTATGCGAAAGGGCGGCGCTGGTCGAAGGGACGTCGATCATTGTGTTTGTGGATTCGTTGGAATTCATTTCACCGCGACCTTGGACGTCGACGCGCCGTACAAACCAACCGACGAGCGGCAACTGAGCGAGCGAGCGCCAACCTTGAGTATATATACAGCGCGACGGCGCATGCACTGTCAGCAGTTGAATGTTCTCGAAGGAGAAGCGCGCGCGCGGCACAGATGGCGACGGCGCGACGGCGCATGCGCTGTCAGCTGTCGAATGTTCTCGAAGGAGAAGCGCGCGCGGCACAGATGGTGGGCGACGGCGCGACGGCGCATGCGCGCGCGTCAGCTGTCGAATGTTCGAGAAGCGGTGCGGACGGCGCGGACGGCGCACTACAAGGCGCGAGTATAAGATGCTTCCGCATCTAAGAACTCGCTTCTTTCAATTTTTACTTCTGTCATGTTTCGTCTTGGAAAACAATTTTAAAGGAATGTCGAAAAAAATTGCTTTATATTGGCACTTTGTTAATATATGCGTGAAATAGGAATGCGCCAAGGCGTATCAAATATACGAAACGTTTTTTATTTGATCAATTTGCTACTTTTTAGAAGTTGTTAGATCTGCTAACAGTTTAAGAAAAGCCTGGATGTAATTCAATGTGATGCTTAATAAAATAAGAAGAAAAAACTTCGACACAGCGTTTACAGTGCGCATTCAATTCGCCGGCGAAATAGGAAAATGTTGCGGCAAGCAATAGCGAGACGCGTGCACCGCCACCTTCAAATGTTTTTTTTTTTTGCGTCGTGAAGTCTGCTCTTGGAAATAAAATTTGCGGTTTCGTGCACCTCAAACATACGCACATAATATATAAAAACCAGACAAGACAAAAATATCGTCCGGATACGCATGTTCCATATCTCATCACCTTAGTATTTTTTAACAATTTGCCCCTAGCACTTCGTCATACGCAAAGCCCATTTTATGCGGGCAACGCAACCATATAATAATATCATAAAAGTGTCACCATAATGCAAAAAAAAGCTA
Source organism: Rhipicephalus annulatus (assembly GCA_013436015.1). Taxonomy (NCBI): domain Eukaryota; kingdom Metazoa; phylum Arthropoda; class Arachnida; order Ixodida; family Ixodidae; genus Rhipicephalus; species Rhipicephalus annulatus. The sequence goes on along the minus strand of WOVY01001922.1, from coordinate 161,266 downwards.
GACGTGATTTTAAATTTCAGTGATCATGCAGTAAAAGCACAGTAACCTATGTGACCGCATTTGTAGTGTTTTATTTGTGATCACTTCAGATCAAAAATATGTTTCTGATATTTGTGATCAGATGGGCAGATCAGATGAACATGTTTGCTAGTATAAATTGGCAGCAGCAAGCACACGACCGAGTTGACTGGCGTAAGATGGTAGAGGCCTTTGTCCTGCAATGGGCGTAGTCAGGCGGCTCCTGCTGATGAAGATGATGATGATGATGGTGATGATGATGACGATGTTTTGTGATCATTCAGCGTGGCGTGCGAAATGTAATAACGGTTTCTAGCAGCACCACGTTTCTACTTGTGACTTTAAATGCACACATAGAATATAATGTTCACGTTCATTCACTAATACAGAAAGTTTTCTTTAGATCGCATGTAATCATCAACAGCTTAACAATTTGGGCAGAGACCTTATCTTCAACATATCTCAATTGTTGTAACCTCTTTCACTTTGTATCAGCTTCAGATAATTTTAGTGCTCTCACCCAGATTCCCTTCAAGTTCTTCCAAATCAAGCTGTACAGAAGTAGTGACAATTAAATGGCTTTTCCAGCTTTATACCCGCTACACCGAGCCCTAATCATCACGACGCAGAACAGAACTGCTTCAACAGTTCACTGATCAGGTCAGTCAGCAAATGGGGCGAAGGACATTATAGTTGAAATCAAGAAGAAATTGATTAGAGCCAGTAACGTCATGTAGCGCGCAGAAAGGATCAGCATTGATCATGAAGGGTCACTAAGAGGATCTAAGAATAAAGGTGAACACATGAGAGAAAGACGGAAAATTAGGTGGGCAGAGGAAACTAAGAGGTTTCCGGGTGTAAAGGGGCAGTGCATTGCACAGGACCTGTTTTATTGGAGGTTCATGGAGAGGCCTTTGCCTTGCATTGGGTGTTGTCAGGATTATGATGATGATGATGATGATGATGATAACTGTACTACTTAAACATAACCGACCTCTTTTGATATTTATGCTTAAGTAGTGTGGTACTTCAGCCGCTGTTTACCGAAATAACCAGCTCTTATACAAGACTGACATTACCCAGCCCTCTACTTTAGCACAGTTGACACTTCTTTGGCGCGGTTTCGTACAAGCAAATGGTTTGAGACAAGGAATAAAGACACGGCTTGGCGCTGGCTAACAATATGGGCATTTACCTCATAGGTGCTCTTTGAATACAGAAGTAACAAAAAAGATGCAGCGTTCTCTTGCGAAGCACTTTCAAGCTGTCATGTGACTCTCTGGTACAACACTCAACTACCGCACTGAGTTCTTGTATAATACACGCACTCAGCACTCGAGTGCTGTCATGAATTTGATTTCGGCAGCTGCTCTGATCTTTATTCTTTGCGTCCAGATAGAACCATCGCTCCAGAAGAACGCCAACTTTTCCCTCCAGGCCCACGTTGCCAACATCGACGCCAACACCGACACCACGTTTTCTGTGACGCGTTCTTACTAGTTTAGACAATCAATGATGGTACCCCAGAACACGGGTGAAAGAAGAAATTCAAGTGCTACCTCTCCAAAAAGAAGTGTTTTGTCATTGCTGATTCCTACTGAGAAATTTTTCTTGCCCGCACTAGCAGGAAGCCTTTAATACATAAACAGAAACACGCGAGTCACACTCAGCTAGGTGCTTAGCTAGGTTGGCGATTTATAATCGCCAACCTAGCTAAGCACATGCATGATCTTTTCTCTGCCCGAGCCCTGATCATTTGTCATCCCATCGTGGCGATAGCGAGGCCTCACAAAAAAAAGAAGTGATGCGTCGTATCGAGAGTGGTGCGCTTAAGCTTGATGAATGAACCAATGAGAGGTGCGCCAGGAAGGGAGAGGATAGTATAAGGCGGAAAGATAAGCAATAAGCAACACGCCAAGAATAGTGAGTGTAATGTCCAGGGGAGGAATTCAGCCGCTTTGCGGGAATGTAGGTCAGTGGGCGCCTTGGTCAAGTGCAAAGAGCAAAGTTAGTTTGCACTTCCACAATGTCCCGCACCACGCGACGTGAACTGATGTGGAAACAGGCGTGTTGTCGTCTGGCCAGCCCTGATGTTCGCGCAAGAGAGGTCGAAGCAAAGATCCGATGAGGGAAGGCTTTAAAAGTGTGATATCCTGATTGAAAAGTATCATCGCTGTTACGAGAGTGTTCGCTAAGTGGATCTGCCTGGAATTTTTTTATTGCACATTGAGTCGCCATAAGTACCAGTGGATTGATACCAAGTTCCTTCTTTATAGCTTGTTGAGAATAACACAGAACTATGTTACACTGTCAGTACTATGCTTATTAACATGCAACACGCGCGAATAGAACGAGCTGCGCAGATACTCCAGTGAAGGGTTATGGCGGTCTTCCGAGTTTCTTATTTATTTGTCCTCCTTCACTTTTTGGGCGCCATTGGTATGTAAGGCATAGAATCAATCCACATCTCTAACACCAATTCCATCAGTTTATCTTAAATAAAAAAGCGCTGCTACCAAAATTCAGAACTTATCTCACATTGCAATCATTTCCTTAATACGGTGTGCCCAGAGTAAGGAAAATATACATATCGCAGCTTTTCCTCGGAAGCTCTGGCTGTCAATCCCAGAATCCGTCGCCCTCCCCACCCCTGAAATTGGCGTGGGGCAGAGGACAATGGTGCGCTTTTGGCAGTGGGGATCATCGACCGAAAAGCCGCGTTGGTGTTCATCAAAACATTTCATTGCGAAGGTTAGAAACACCCTACGAGGCCAGCATAAAAGGCACAAGCTTCGAGAAAAGTCAGCCCACTTTAAATGAGCCCGTATCACGAATCAAAACGTGCGCAGCAACCCATACGAATTTGTAGCTTGCGACGCTGCACCTGAGCCTCTATTTTGGAACTGAGAAGGCAGCTGCTGCCGCAGAGGAGGACAGCGTGCCGGGGCTGAGAAACGAGGCTTACAACTACGTTCCGAGACAGCAGCCTAAATTTATTGCTTTTAGCGCACAATACGACGACAAAAAAAAAGAAGTGTGCGTGAGACGTAGCGTTTACGGCTCGGTTCGTGCCACTTCATCCGATCCGGCGGGCAGAAAATCAACTCCGCCTTTGCATACTTCATGAGGAGAGCGTCACCTGCGTCTGCGGGGCGGACAGCCGGGATTTCAAGGACGCTAGTTCGATACACGTCTCCTCGGCGGGAGAGCCAGTGCCATATTTTTTGATCTGCAGAGAAAATGAGGTTTACAGAGAGGGACAAACAACGACGCCCAAGTGGCACTTGCCTGAAACATGCACCGTCTGCTGCCACGGTCAGCTTTTAAAGCTGTCTTCTTCTGAGAATTCAATAGATTGGGTCGGTGAACCTGGAGAGTAGTGGAGGCACTGTAGCATGAGCAAAATTAACACGCCTCTCGTTTCACCGTTGAAACTGAGAGCAGCCCATCGGCTGATACCACACAGGTTTCATTAGTATTTGCTGATTGAGACACTGGCTCATGCAAAGCACTTTATGTCAATGCCACGGTCTGTAACAAAATGCGTAGGGGCAAGTTGGCAATCCATTTCTTAGGGTAAAACCGTACTAGGGAAGACACGGTACCAAGAGGGCTGTCTTCATTCGTCTCGTGTCTTCCTTTGTGCTGTTTCTTTTCGCTCTACGAAACACTCTGTACGTGTCCTCATAGAGTTTCATAAAATAATACTTAGAGGGGAATCTGGCGCTAGTGTCTACGTGGGCTGCTTCAGCGGCACTTGTACAGCGATGGCATTTATGGGAAGTCCAGGCTTCGGATCCACTTCGGAATGGTTACGTTGTTGGGAATCACGACGCTTCTTTTCTGAGTGTGAAGCAAAGTAATATGAACGTATATTTATTGAATCTTGCTTCATTTATTTGTACGCAAACTTTATTGCAGAAAGTTTTCGTGAGGAGGCGACTAAAAGTAAAAAGTGGGTGAATTTAACCATCGGGGTGTACATTGCTCTGCTATTGTGTTCACGATTTGGCATCGAGATTCAATGAAATATTTTTACAACATTTGAAAACAAACATTCTTGTCTGCCCTCTAAAGTACGCATTATCTGTTTAAGGAAATAACAGTACACTATTAAGTGAGAAACACTAAAGGGTTTGTCTTCTGCGATGCTAGACTCTTAGAAAAAAAGGTGGTAGTACTTGCTAACTTTGTGGTAGTAATGGTTTGTCACATATGTTACAACCCTGGTAGTAAGCGCAGTTAGTAATGGTGAGAGTGGTAACAGTTACTACCTCTGCTGTTACTATCAGCAGTTAGTAACTGTTACTACCCTAGCCGTTACCACCCATTTGTAGTAACATTTAAAGGTTTAAAGAAAAAAGAAGTAACCGATACTACGCAAGCAGTATAAATAATGTGCATTTTGGCATATTATTTCTCGACTGTTAATGTTGGCTAATCAATGACTTACAACTAGACAAATTAGTTTAAGAAGCGGGGTGTGCAATGAATGCAAAGAATGCATAGACCAAAGAAAGCTCACTATTTTTTACGTTCGCTTGCTCTCCGGCACGCCGATGCTGGTGATTTGAGCACTTGCTCAACTTTGGCGCAAACGAGCTAAACTTTTAATTTTTGCTTGTAGACTCCGCATCTGTTCATTACTGCTAGGTTATTTTGCACGCAAGTAAGCGATCACGCCGACACGTGATGACAGTACAAGCCACCATGGATGTTGTGTCAAACGAGGTTCTGCTGCCCATCTTGGCATTAGTGGATGGCGCGAGTCTCATCAGGTGCAAGTGGGTGTGCAAGCGGTGGCTGGCTCTGGTGGAAACGATACTACGACATGGCCATGCCGATTGGAGAATGATATGCAAGTCCGAAATTCATCATGACGTTCTCTATGAACTGCTCGATGATTCATGTTCAAAGGATAAATCTCGACCAGTGTAAGTTGACTGGTTCAGTGTTTATAGGTGCTGGTAGAGCACAAGGGTTGTTTCAAAGCTTTCTTATCACATTCGCAACCTGAGACCTTTCAAAGAACAAGTGACCTTCTTCAAGACATCGAGGGGATGTAATTGTGAGTGGCCACACGTCAGGAGTCATATCTGTTTGGAATGCTCGGAAGGGCTGGCCGTTAAACTTAATTGAAACACGTGCAGATTCAATCCAAGATCTCACATTGTTCAATCTTCGTGGCCCTGCTACACTGTGACCAGCATCGGCGCGCCGGAGAGTGAGCGAAGTTCACAATTTTTTACATATAGATGTAGTAAAAAGTAAGCGTGGGGTATACATAGCTCCTACACTGCAGGGGCATGTCTGGCACAGGGAAGTACTTTCGTTTCAGGATGAATTTTTACAAATATAAACCTATAGCACTATAATATACTACCTGGTGACGTGTGTTTAGTGACGTAGCACAAAAGTTTTAATAAGACGCGCTTATAAAAATTATATATCATCTTTATTTATGATAAAATGGCCACAAAAAGGCATAACTGTACAGTGGTCGGAGCAATGTACCAAACTCATTCTCAGTGCATTTGAATGCTTCACGCGACTAATATAACTGCGTTTAAAAGGTCATAATCATTTCAGGGGTTTGGCGTGCAAAAACAATGATAATATTCGGAGACACGCCGCAGTGGATTAACTGTGACTCCTCGAGGCTAATTGTGATCGTCTGGATATTTTGATCTGCCAGTCTTGTTAATATGTGCTGTAATTTACTAAGTTTGTTGTGATTGTCTATGACGATACGTGTAGAACTTGCTTATGGTTCATTAACTTGTACTTCTTCGTTGCGACAATATCAGAATGACGTTTAAATATCTCGGTTGCGTAATTAAAAATAAATATTTTATTGATCTATGGATACCTTCTGCATCATTTTTCTGTGTAATGATTATACGTCGAGACGATTTCTTTATAGGTTATCAGAATCGCATTCACACACTATATTGGAATAGATAGTCAAAAGCCGGGTAGCAAAGAGGAAGTAACGTGGCAAGAAAGGTAGTAACTGCTGCAGTTACTACCTTTTGCATTTCAGTTACTAACTTTTACTAACGTAGGTAGTAAAGAGGTCGCAAAAAGTTAGTAACGGTTGCAGGTAGTAACTGTTTACTATCGTATGTAGTAAACAGGTAGCGAAAGGTTAGTAACGGTCGAAGAAAGGTGGTAACCACTGCAGTTACTACCATATTGGTTGCAGTTGCTACCTTTTACTAGCTTTTTTTAAAGAGTGTAGGTGTCCAAGTGGTTCGCCCCAACGCAATCCAAGTTTTGTAGTGAAATCGAGTCAGCGGAGCGTCACAGTGCGTCTACTTAGATTCGTCTTCGTATTGCAGTCAATTTAAAACGAGTTTAGGCAAGAAGCTCTCATGAAAAAAACATGAGCTTGATGCGTCTCATGCTGACTGAAGTGCCGTGCGTTACAGCTCCCACAGAAAATAGCGCTGGAATTCGCTCTAGTGAATATATAGGGAACTCTATGTTTTGAAGACGTCATCTCGTGTAGTTGTGAAAACATCGGTTCCACGTTCAAAAACGTTTTGGACAGTTTTCGACGTATTTGTGAGCGTCTTTTGGTGCCAGTAGACGCTTAAAACCGCACAAATTACGTCAATGGGAAATGCTGGTCGCCGTCGATACGACAAACCGCAACGCTAACTGTCTGCAACAATTCAATTATATTTCGTTTGGTATACCTCTTTGATTGGTCTAAAGAGCGTGCGAGTGAATGTCTGAAGCTGCCAGGATCACCCGGAGGCCAAATTCACCCCAATAGGTCCGCATTTACGCATTTTGTCCGGACTTTTGTGTTCGCGTCACGTTAACGGCAAGCTAGGCCTCACCCCTACACTCTTAGAAAAAGGCTGTAGTACTTGATAATTTGGGGTAGTAATCGTTTGTCACATATTTTACAACCCTGGTAGTAAGCGCAGTTAGTAACGATGAGAGTAGTAACAGTTACTACTTTTGCTGTTACTACCAGCATTTAGTAACTGTTACTACCGTAGCCATTAACACCCATGGGTAGTAACTTTTAAAGGTTTGAAGAGAAAAAGTAGTAACCGATACTACCTTGTTCATTCATTTTGGCATATTATTCTTCCACTGCTAATTTTGGCCAGTCAAGTTTCTGCAGGCGAATGTCGAATATAGTTTCATTATACTAAACCTCATTTTCACGAAATCGCTCAACAAAAGCTCCCTACCCAGAGATTGGAAAATAGGCAAGGTAATTCCACTTCTCAAATCCGGTGATATTCACAACCCTCATAACTACAGACCTATTTCTTTGACATCAATACCTTGTAAAATATCTAAACACGTCATTTTTGCATCTAGTGATTTTTTTTAGAACCAAATGAATTTTTATAACAGTCAGCATGTCTTCCGTAAGTCCTTCTCATGCGAATCACAATTACTAACATTTTGTAATCATCTTCACGTTTTTTAGACGCCGGATTTATAGAGGACTGTATATTTAGAGATTTTACAAAGGCTTTCGACAAGGTAAACCACCACTGACTCTTACTAAAACTCAGCCAACTAAATATATCTCTTGGTCTTTAAATGGATTCGAGAGTTTCTTTCTAACCAAACGCAATATGTGAGTACTATTGACACTGACTCTCCTGAAATATCGGTAAGCTCAGGCGTACACCAAGGCTCTGTTCTAGCACCCTTACTTTACTTAATTTACATCAATCACCTTCCTAACCAAATCGCAAGTACTATTGATCTGTTCACCGACAATTGCGTCATATATCGCGCGATTGAAAGCCCTAACAATACGTTAATGTTCCAGCATGACCTAAATAACACTTTAACAAGGTGTAAGCTCTGGCTAATGGAACTTAACACGTCAAAATGCAAAACAATGAGCCTTTCCCATAATCAGTCAGCCTTCCCAACTTACTTACTGAACAACACTCCCCTTGATCAAGTACGATCCTATATATACCTCGGTGTGCATATTACTAAGAATATTTCATGGAAAAAGCACATCGAACGCATAACGTCGAAAGCTAACCGCTTGCTTGGTTATCCCAAAGGAAACTTTTATTTAACTCCACTGAAACTAAAACAACAACTTTACATAACTTATGTTAGATGTAGCCTTGAATATACATGCTCAATATGGGACCCTGGAAATGCTACTCTGAAAAATATATTCGAAATGTGCGAAATTGAGCGGCCCGTTTCATTCTTAACAAATACCTTAGATCTGCTAGCGTCACTAATGTGAAAGTGACACTTGGCCTTCCTCTCCTTTCTTCTCATAGGAAGTTAGCTCGTCTTTCCCTCTTTCATAAGATCTATTATGATAACCATGACCTCAAGTACCAATACATTACACCAGCATCTTATATCTCCCTACGTGTCGATCACCCTTGTAAAGTTCACATACCTTACAGCGCACAGTCACCTACTCACATTCATTCTTGTCGAAAACATGTCACGAGTGGAATCGCCTGCCTGCGTGACTTGTCGCTATCAGAGACACAGGTCGTTTTCGCAATGCACTAACAAACGAATTATACGCCTGACAAAAGCTGCTTCACTACTGCATTTGCGATTTATTGTTCGTTTGCTTTTTACTTTTTATGCTACATTTTCTGTTGTTGTTGTTGTTAGTCACTAAGCAATTGTGTTTTGCTCTGTTATTTTGTATTCATTTTTTGTTGTCATTCTTGATGTCCGGTATGCTTTCATTTCTCTCCTTGTACCATTACTTTTTGTAGCTATATTTATGCAGAAAAGTGCAAAATTATATTCTTGTATTTTATTATCCACTGTCATTCTCTCATAATCACTATTCTCTTAATTTTGCGTCATATTTTCGTTAGCAGTTGAACATAAATATATTTTCTTTATTACTCTTTGTGCTTCATCACCTAAACTATTATGTTCTCCTTTGTAATATTGTTTTTTGATCACTGTTCTCCTTATTTTGCGTCATATTTTCATTAGCAGATGTATATAAATATATTTTCTTTATTACTGTTTGTGCTTCATCACCTACACTATTATGTTCTCCTTTGTAATGTTGTTTTTTGCTTTATAATTTGCTGTATTATGCACATGTTTTGAATGTATCGATGTACTTTAGCCCCTCCCCTCTAAAATGCTTCTTGTAAGCCCTGAGGGTTTCAATAAATAAATATATTAATGTCTCATTGCCAAACAATTTTAGGTATTGAAGCGTGGTGTGCCATGAACGCGCAGATTACATAGACCTAACGGGTTCACTATTTTTTACGCATACAAGTAGTAGGAGTACGCATGAGGTATATATTGCCCCTACTTTGCAGGCACATGGCTGGTACTGGGGAGCACTTGTGTTTCAGGATGAATTGTAACAAATTTAACCCTATAGCATTATATTATACTGTCTGGTTACGCGTGTTTGGAGACGTAGCACAAGACTTTTAATGAGACTAATTATTTATTAAAAATGATACGTCATAATTATTTATATAGAAGGGTCAAAAAGGCATTAAGGACGGTGGCCGAAACAAGGTTATGAACTCATTCTTTGTGCATTTCGATGCTTCACACGGCTAATATATCAGCGTGTAAAAGGTAATATTCGTTTTGGGGGTTCGACGCCCCAAAGCAATGATAATGTTTAGAGACGCGCCGCAGTGGATTATTTGTGACCGTACTCGGGGCTAATTGTGACCGTCTGGTTATTTTTATCCGCCGGTTCTGTTAACATGTGCTGTAATTGACTAGGTTTGTTGCAATTGTGTATTACAACGCGTGTAGCCCCAGCTGATAGTTCGTTAACTTGTACTTCTTCGTTTCGACAATATCAGAATGACGTTTACATATCTCAGTTGCGTAATTTAAAACAAAATGTATTTACTTGATCTATGGATATCTCCTGCGTCATTTTTTCATTTATTAATAATACGTCGAGACTACTCTCATAAATTATAAGAATCGGAATCACACACTATTTTGGAAGAAATAGTTAACAGCCGGGCAGCGAACGGGGAGTAACGGAGCAAGAAAGGTAGTAACGGCTACAGTTACTACCTCTTTCCTTCCAGTTACTAACTGTTTACTAGCGGAGGTAGTAAACAGGTCGCAAAAAGTTAGTAACGGTAGCAGCTAGTAACTGTTTGTTGCAAAAGGGTAGTAACGCTTCAAGAAAGGTAGTAACACCTGCAGTTACCCCCTGTTTGCTTGCAGTTGCGACCTTATTGCTAACTTTTTTTAAGCGTGTAGTATGCCTAGCTCAGCGAGGTTACAGTGTACTAGAAGAGGGCAGTGGGCTTACTCCACAGCTACTCTGACGCTTTTGGCGTCACATAAGAGAGATGGCGCCACAGGCATCTTCAATGGAAGCTTCGCCTGCAAAAGCTAGCTGCTCGCCGATGGCCGCTCGTAAAAGTTGAAACGTGCACTTATTCGATATTTTTAATAAACTTGCATGCTTTGACTGCCCTCTGATTATATTAAAAGCTTCTGGTGCTCTCGCTTCACATTGTTTTCCTTTTCTTTTGCGATACAGCTTCCCGAAAATTAGTCAGATGGCAGCTGGCACAGTCAGTGCATTCTCCTTTCTAGTGCGGCGCAGCTAACGCTTTTTGTGTGTGTTTGGGTTTCGGAGGGTGTGTGCTTCAGTTTGTACAGTATTCCTAATAAACACTATTTGTTCAGGCCACATCGTGTTTCCTCGAATATAACACCTCGTCGAAAAGGATGACGTATCCCACAAATTATATCGTTTGATACAGTGACCAAACGTACGGTTCATGCTGTGTAGATCGAACCTAAAAAGAATTCGCAACAAAATTATGCCCGCCTTTCATGACATAATTAGAAAACAGTACACGTTCACTTCCTAGAAAAGCTTTAACATGCAGGCATGCTGGCTGGGTTTACGCCTTTGTTATAAAGTGAAATTGTAGTGCTTAATTTTTTTTCTGCTTCATCTGTAGACCATGGCACAACAGTTTTCTGAGGGTTATTAAAAATAATAATTATGCAGATACACCTATGTTAGACATATGTAGAGCAACATAGTGAAAACCTAAATAAACATACACGCGAAGCTTCTGCTCCTGACATGAAGCTCTTATTTGCAACAACTGAAGTACACCATCTAGCCACTGATTTACACACCTTATTCACTTCGTGTGTGACGGCTCATCTTCAGCTGCTTCACCCTCTGCCACTTCCCTGCCTAATTGTCAATGTTCAGTCCTTTCAAATAGAATGAGGACGTGTGACAACGTAAAAAGTAACTACTTTCGCTTTGAGGGTGGCTGCGTGCACACTGCAACCAACTTCAATCGAGAGTCTGCGCTGAACAATTGCCAGTATGTTCATAATGCTGACAGAGTGCAGCTTACTCTGGCAAAAATATTCTGTGGAATTATTTTTGAGTTTTTTCATGAAGCTGTACAGCTGACTGAGGGATGAAGGAGGCCTCCTCGGTCACAAAAGTTGGTCAGCCGAACAAGTTGAAAACAGCCTCGGCGTGGATAAACGGTGAGGTATGCGCACTTTTTTCCCATCGATAATATGCACAGACGCGGTTGCAAGTGTGGTTCGGAAACTGCGTTGGTGTCTTCCAGAAGCTTGTCCGCTCTGTGCTGGTACTTCTCGCCTTTTTTCGGCTTGTTTTCATCCTTCAGGACGCCAAACAATGACAGGTACTGCTTACTCATCACGAACACGTTGCCTGTTAGACACCCAAGCGCCTAACAGTGGTTTTCCCGTTGTCGCTGCATGGTTACAGTATGCACTCTAAAGCATACTGTCATCTTGCATGGTGCGCAACGCTCAAAGCTGACGGCAAAAACTCGCCGCAACAATGATCACAGCCACACAACGTGGCTCAAACTCTGTTGCTCTGCCGGACTTGACCGGCTCACAACCGGCTCAGCTGCAACGTCCTTCCCAAAATTCTTCCATTTATGGTGACGCCAGCGCCGCCGCTCGTGCAACCAGAGAACCACAAACGTACGACATTTCTGGAGTCACCCCTCTGCATACCCTCCTCCGAAAAGTGAGCCACTGCCCCCTTCCAGTAAACTGTAGCGAGGTGTATAGGCAGTGAACCAGAGGGCGCGACGAAGCTCTTTGGGCCACCTCAGCATTTTTTGTACCGACAGCCAGGAATACTAAGAAAATTAAACGCTCGCTAAACACAGTGACACGCTGAAGTGTCACTTCTGAAACCAGGCAAGTGACCGTTGGAGCTCTCATCTTATCGTCCTATCGCATTGGCTAGTTGTGTAGGTAAAGTTATGGAGAGGATGATCCTAGGATGCCTGTAGTGGTTCTTGGAGTGTAACAACACCTACCCAGATGCCATGGCAGGTTTTCGGCGTGGTTGAGCATCGATTGACAACGTAGTTGACTTGGTCACTTACGTCCAACACGAGAAAGGCCGTGAGCGTCTTTGCGCATCTTTGTTCCTAGACGTTAAAGGGGCGTATGGCATCGTTACGCATGAAGCTGTTCTCACCGCTCTCGAAGATTTAGGAGTAGATGGTCGGATGTATCGCTGCAACGTAGTTATTTGTCAATGCGATCCTTCTTTGTCAGCACTGAAGACGGTCCAACCTCTCCACATGACAGCCACCATGGCGTCCCCCAGGGTGGCGTACTCAGCCCTGTGCTGTTCAATCTTACGTTAGTTGCTCTCACTGAGCATCTGCCAAGCGCGGTCAGGCTATCAATGTACGCAGATGATATCTGCGTTTGGGCATCGGCTGTAACACGCCTGCAGTTACGAGGGAAAATTCAAAAAGCTGCCACTGAAACAATACGCTACCTACGAAATCGAGGCTTAGAAATTTCTTCCGAGAAATGCGCCCTCGTAGCTTTTACACGAAAGCCTATGGATAGGTACACTATAAGCTTCAATGGTCAAACTGTACAATACGTTCCATCGCACAAGTTTTTGGGCGTTATAATTGACAGGAATCTCTCATGGAGCGATCACGTTTCGTACATGAAGAAACGGTTAATGCACATCTGTAATATACTGAAGTTCTTTGCAGGGAAGACTTGGGAGATGTCTCCCAGTGCAATGCTACAGCTGTACAGAGTACTTTTTCTCGGTTTTCTGCGATACAGTTTACCGGCATTGACCAATGCAAGCAAAACAAGCCTTCAAACGCTACAGAGTGTTCAGTCCTAGGCACTCCGGATTCGCCTCGGCTTGCCTCGTAGTGCGTCGACAATGGCTACTATAGCTATCGCCGGTGACCACCTCATCACGACACATATCGACGTTGAAGCACTCAGGGCACATATAAGGCATATTGCTCAGACACCCTGCCACCACCTAGCCTCTTTACCAGCAGACAGACCCCGTTCATCATTTTGCCAAACGGTCACCACATATTGCAATTCTTTGCCAACATGCTTCACACCCGCCGCTAGGCCTTCGACTCCTCCCTGGTGCCTGGCTCAGGCTAACAACAGGCTAACTATACCTGGCATCCAGAAAAAAAGCAGATATGTCGTCACCTGCTCTTAGACAACTTGCTCTGCTGTTGTTATACGAGACGTATCAAGGCTGTATACACGTATACACAGATGGCTCTGTTTTACAGAAGAGTTCAACGGCATCATTTGTTATATCGATAAAAGACACGACAAGAAAATTCAAGACCTCCCACCTTACGACATCAACGGTAGCAGAGCTCGCAGCTCTTCGTGCCGCATCGCAATGCATCAACGACCAACAGCCACAAAAACGGACAATTTTCAGTGACTCAAAGGCGGCACTGCAATCCCTTCTATCACCTTTACGGCACGGCCCGTACGAACAGCTGGTATTTGAGATTGCAGAAAAGACTCACCAACTCATTGAGGAAGGACACGAAATAGCCTTTCAACGGCTCCCAATTCATTGTGGAATAATTGGCAATAAATGGGCCGATCTAGCTGCCCGCTTCTGCCCATACTGAAAGCGATGAAGTATCGATTCCGCTTTCCAGAGCTGACGCTGCACGGAAACTCCGCATGCTTGCTCGCAAGCGCACCTCGTCACAATGGAACGAGTCACATTTCATCCATGCACGGTTAGGTACTTTGAACCCAACTCTTAGTCTTCGAATTCCTCCGGAATTACGCTGACGAGACGCTACTATGCTTTGCAGACTATGGTTGGGCGTCGCATTTACCAATGCGTACGCGTTCCGCATAGGAATGGCTGACACTGCTGCATGCGACCATTGTGGTAGTGATGAAACAACTTTGCACATTCTGTGTGAATGCCCACAACACTGCTCGCAGAGACAGTCACTCTGCAATGCACTAGATGAACTGGACAACCAGCCTCTTTCGGAAGAAAGAAGCTTGCGCTGCCGACAGGACTTTATGTCGCAGAAGAAGGCTGTGAAGGCGCTCCTGCGCTTCTTGCTTTCAACCGGCCTGTCCAAACGACTGTGATCAGAACTCCCTGAATGTGTGCGCATGTTTTTTTTTATAATTTATTTTTATCTCTCTATTTCTATCCTCTTTCCGACCCCTTTTCCCACCCCCGTACAGGGTAGCGAACCAGTTCGTCTAGGTTAAGCTCCCTGTCTTTTCCTGTTATTTGTTTCGCTCTCTCTCTTGGCAAGTTTTGAAAGAACGCTTCCTGGGCGCTAACATAATCAGCCGTGACCGCCTTGCTCACAACTAAAAAAGAAAATGATATGCACGTGCAAGTTCGGTTTTGCTGCATCTACTCGCTCGGCTACGCATGGGAAGACTCGGTTTTTCTGCGCCTACTCGCTAGGTTCTGTGTTATGGCACTACCATCAGATTTCGTAAACTGCATTGCCGGGTGCTTGAAACGCGAATGGCGTCTACTACCGACGAAATGGACAGCTCAGAGGAGGATCTACTAGCAACGCTGGGGGATTCATCTATATCTAATGATGATGATGAAAAACATTTATTATAAAATAGAGAGGTACGGGGCCAAAGCATGACCCCGCTACATGGTCGGCGTCCTTAGTCTGGGACACCGCATGACGAGGCCCCTACTCGCGCCCGTCTCACCAGAGCCCGTTTAGACTCTAGTGATGAGCAGTTGAGGAGGGCAGTCTCCCATGCCTCTCGGGAAGGGATAGGGGAAGGGGGTAGGTGGGGATTTTTCGGACATGCCCATACCATGTGGAAGATATCACACGTCTCCCCACAGTGTGGGCACCGCCCATCTGTGTTCGCATCGAAATGTTTTAGGATTGCAAGACAGAGTAGAGTACCTGTCTGCAGGCGCCTTAGAGTTCGCTCTTCCGCCTTACTCAGCCCCTTTGCAGGAGCCGGGTAAAGGCGGTGAGTGTCGCGATGATAGATCAGAATTTCTTTGAACCGCAGCAGCGGTGTATTGGCCTCCGAGTCATAAGAGCCAAGGTGAGGAGCCCGGTGGGTAAGCGCTCGGGCGGCCGCGTCAGCGGCCTCATTACCTCGTAAGCCCTGATGGCCAGGCGCCCATACGATGCATTTCGGGGCTGGATCGGCGAGAGCCCGTTTTAGAATTTGGCTGGCTAGGGGGGATATCTCTCCTACCAAGTAATGAGCACATGCTTTCCGGGATTCCGTGATGATAACTTTCGAGTTGGGGTCTACATCTGATGAACTAGAGATCGCAGCATATGAAGACGCGTGTTTCGCCGCGGGCAACACGAGTTGGAAAGTGGTGAGCAGCCGGAAAACGAAGAAGAAGGAACGTGACGAAACAACTGTGCCAATTCTAAGAAAACCATCCAAGCAGCGCACAGGTAAGCTTCTCTTGTACGCCTCCTAACATTAGGAATTGTGTAATGAGATTCTTAGGCATGCTATCCTTACCGGAAAACAAGATAAATATAGTGTTTCACCTGAAGGATGGCTTGAACGTACAAAAGGTGGGACCTATCTTGTTGAGAAAAGCCATTATAACAGCAGCAAATCTTCGTTCAGTTCAGACACCAGAAGACATTACTAGTCCTAACATCCTGTAGAATATCATGCCTGCAAGCACGCCGTTTAGAGAGAATGCAGATAAGTACGGTAGCGTAGGGACTGTTCACATAGCTGGAAAAAAGAATGACGTAAGCACTTACGAAGCTGTCCCAGACTGCAAAGGGGTAATTCAACATATCCACGCTGCTGATTATCGCAAAACGATTGAAAAAAGCATTGTGAACGACCGCAACAGCTTGGCACTGGCGGCGAAAAAAATCAGGAACTCAGGATCAGTAATCGTTGTATTTGACTGAACTCGTGCCCCGAACTTAAATAAGATATGGACCCGCTTTGGTACCCTGCTATTTATTTCGCGGAGAAGTGGACACATGCTACGTATACAAAAAACTTGGCCATCGTGCGGCCGTTTGCCATGACCCGAGCTACACGGAATCACAGGCTTCGGAATGTCTAACCCAACATCGTCTCATGTGTTCAATCCGCAATGCAAACTGTGTGGTGGCTTGCACATAACGGCGGTCAAGGTGTGCTCGAAACACTATTTCATGTCTTATGTGGTGTGCGCACGGCGACAATGAGCATGATTGGAGCAAAAAGGTCAGGCAGAGCTGGAGGAAAACAATCAACAGACAGAAAGAGGCTAATCTACGTCAAAGACGTCACCATGCAGCCACTCCCGCTCTCAATCACGGAGCCGCACACCTGCGGGGACATCGACCACAAGCTGGAGAGCTCAGGATCACAGGTGCGTTTCGCTGGACAGAAAAACAGAGGCGAAAGCACGTCGGCGGTTAAAGTTAGAGGCGCCACGATGACAACGCTGAAGGAAAGCCGTCAGTTCTGTAACACTGATAAAAAACGGATATTTATGTTAGAACAGGAGTTAGGAGAGCTGAAAGCCACCTATACCAAACGAGTTATCCGCAGTACGTAAAGCAAACAGCAGTACGCCAAAGCGCACTACCGAACCACCAACCGATATGGAATTTTCCCAAGCACTTGAGATTGCCGAGAGAGGGAGAACAATGCGAAGAATTCCCCGCTCAAAAGAATCGACCTTTAACTCAACCGCGAATGGTCGTGCGGTCAGACGTCAAGGACGCCATCGACGTCATGAGCGAGAATGAGACAAAAAGGAAGAGCATGATGTGAATTATTAGAAAAGAGCACGTTTAACACGCAAGTTAAAATATGTAAATGTATATGAAGAACACGGTAGCATCAGCCATGAAAAGGATGAAGTCACAGCATATCAGCCTGCATGGCCCTCTGCAAGTTGCTTTCGCTGCAAGCGAAGGGAGCTATGATAGTCAACAAAGCACTAAAAAATAGGACACGAAATCTTCGCATCTGGTAAGGAAACTGCAGGGAGATTGCCTCAAAAAAAAAGGCAGTCCTTCTGCAAATGGTAAAATCAGAAACTGAGAAACCACGCGTGATTTTACTAAAAGAAACGCTCACAATGTAACTTACCCTTACCGGTTATAAGGCCGAAACCCAGAGAATTGAAAGGCAGAATTGTCGCTTTTCTGATTGGCAAGAAGACGCCATACATCGGCCATGAAATACACCACACAGCCTGTTATCTAGAACACCTCACGATCAAGATTATAGCTTATGACCTCGTAGGGAAGAAGCAAAGCATCTTTCTCACTAATTTGTACAGCAGCCCTATGAACACAAGGCGAGCAAACAAGGCAAGAAGCATATTCGGCAAGATCGCGAACTTGGCTAAGGATAGTCCCCTAATTGTAGCTGGCGATTTTAGAGCCCCACACCAGGCATGAAGCTAACATATTCCTCCAGCAAAGATGAGCAAGCATCTTCACATGACCACCTTTGATGTAGATCTCACTCTCATCACAGACCTAGAAACTCAGACTAGGGTACTCGGTGGCGTGCCTACTCTTTCGCGAATGGGAGGGGCTAACCTACCACGCTCGTAGGCCAATATATATATTTATATATATATAAAGAAGGTCATCAGATGGAGCGAACGAGTAAACGAAAAACAATGCTTTAATGCCAACGTTACGGCCAGCGACCAGCCTTCGTTAGGGCATACGTATGCCCTGACGAAGGCCGGTCCCTGGCCATAACGTTTGCAATGAAGCATCGTTTTTCGTTTGCTTGTTCGCTTCATCTGGTGACTAATAACTCGACCGCATCCAGGAAAACTTTCAAGAATATATATATATATATATATATATATATATATATATATATATATATATATATATATATATATGCGTCTGATTGTTAAAATAGCAGAGGAGTTTTACACAGACCTGTGCGGTAGCCGGGACAACCACGACCTTAATACTATAAGAACTAGCAGTAACCCAGATGACACACAACCAGTAATGGTAGAAGAAGTCAGAAAACCTTTGGAGAGCGTGCAAAAAGGCAACGCTGCTGGTGAGGACTAGGTAACATCAGATCTGCTGAGAAATGAAGGACAGAGTGTGTTAGAAAAACTAGCCACCCTGTTTACGAGGTATCGCCTGACGAGAAGAGTACCAGAGTCTTGGAAGAATGCTAACATCGTCCTAATGCATAAGAAAGGAGGTGACAAGGACTTGAAGAAAACAGGCCGATCAGCTTACTCTCTGTAGTATACAAGCTATTTACAAAGGTAATTGCTGATAGAGTAAAGAAAACATTCGAATTCAATCAACCAAAGGAACAAGGTTGACTTCGAACAGGCTACTCAACAATTGAACACATTCATACTATCAATCAGGTAATAGAGAAATGCTCAGAATATAACCAACCACTATACATAGCCTTCATAGATTACGAGACAGCGTTTGATTCAGTAGAAATACCAGTCGTTATGCAGACACTGCAGAATCGGGGCGTCAAGAAAGTATAAATAAACATCCTGCAAGAAATGTACAGGGATCAACTGCTACTATAGCGCTTCATAAAGAAAGCAACCGAATACCAATCAAAAAGGGTGTAAGGCAGGGGGACATAATTTGCCCAATGCTGTTTACTGCGTGTTTACAGGAGCTTTTCAGAAGCCTAGAATGGGAACAGTTAGGGATAAGAGTTAATGGAGAGTACCTTAGTAACTTGCGCTTTGCTGATGACATTCCATTGCTGAGTAACTCGGGGAACGATTTGCAACTCATGATTACGGAGTTAGACAAGGAAAGCAGAAAGGTGGGTCTTAAAATTATTCTACAGAAAACGAAAGTAATGTACAACAACCTCGAAAAACAGCAGCGCTTCGAGATGGGTAAGAGTGCACTTCAAGTTGTAAAAGACTATGTCTACTTAGGGCAGGTAATAACCGTGGTGCCGAACCACGAGATTGAAGTAACTAGAAGAATAAGAATGCTGTGGAGCACATTTGGCAAGCACTCCTAAACTATGACAAGTACATTGCCACTATCCCTCTAGAAGAAGGCATATAACAGCTGTATCTTGCCGGTACTTAGCTCCGGAGTACAAACGTGGAGACTTACAAAGAGGGTTCAGCTTAAATTGAGGGCGATTGCGCGAGCAATGGAAAGAAAAATGTTACGTGTAACCTTAAGAGACAAGAAGAGAGCAGAGAGGATTAGGGAACGAACTTGAGTTAAGGATATCATAGTTGAAATCAAGAAGAGGAAATGGACTTGGGCTGGGCATATAATGCCTAGACAGGATAACGGCTGGTCATTAAGGGTAACTAACTGGATTGCCAGAGAAGGCAGGCGGGTTAGGGGGAGACAGAAGGTAAGGTGGGCCGATTGTTAAGATGAGATTGTTAAGTTTGCGGGTATAAATTGGCAGCAGCAAGAACCGGGCCGGCTTCACTGGCGGAACATGGGAGAGGTTTTTGTCCTGCTGTGGACGTAGTCGGGCTGTTGATGATGATGGTGATGATGATGATAATGAAGATGATGATGATATATACAGGCAGGCATGGTGGTTGATTGGCCATAGCGTTGCAAGTAGTGAAGTAGATCCTCCGTGAGCAGTCACAACGCGGTTCATTTTGACATTTTAGCCAGAGTCTGGCCTTCATCAGGAGTGAGGGTACAGTTTGTTGGTGCTCAGCTTTATACAATCTTAAATCAAAGCGGGAGAGAGACAGAAAAAATGAGAATATAAGGTAGGCTCCCCTGGGCGCAACCTTTCACTTTTCTATCCCCTTGCCCTCCCCTTCTCTCCCTTTTTTCCTTTTCACTTTTAGGATGTCTGCCGTCTATGTTTCCTTCCTTTCACTAACGTAATGTTCCCGACCAGATGGCCCCACGTGGCTCTGGCGGTCGGTGCAGGGGAAGAGAGCTTTTTTAAGAAGTTTAAGTCTGTAACTACTCAGCACCTCGTCGACATCTGGTCATTGACAGAGGGGTGCCGTGTATTGCCGCAGAAGCTGGCAAGCGGGTGAAATGTCAATTCTCTCCCGCTCCTGGATTACGCGTGCAGTAGGGTTTCCCGATTTTACACAGGGATGCTGTTGGGCATGTCATGCTTGGCACAATTGATTGGATAGTAAGGTAAAAACAGAAACAGACGACAGCTGCTCTTAGGAAGAGTAGCAAGAATTGGAAATATTTTGAGTTGTTAATTGCCCTTCACTGTTGCCATGCCGTAAACTCAGTTATTATTTTTATTATTACCATTGTTGTTTTCTAATTCTTTCATTGCTGCAAGTGCACTCGGATTCTCATTTATTCCTCTATCGTGGGTTGTAAATCGGTGGATAAGGTATGACTCTTGTTGTTCACGTTCTCGGTTTGATTTAAATCCCCTCTCTAAAAGTGTCACTAATAGTTTGACGAATGCATGGTAGGGAAGATTGAGATGTTTTGGTGTGAGGTAGACTTGGGGCTGATTTCGCATGGGCTCGGTGATTATTGAAACGAATCCTAAACGGGGCTTCTGTTTGTCCAATGTACTGCATACTGCACACGTTGCATTCTAGTAAACATACCACATTAGAGAAATCGCATGTCAGGTTTGCTTGTATGTTAATCGAAAACTTGGAATAATTGATGGTTGCTTTGTGTGTTTCTCGCATCTCTTTACATACAAGACATCGTGACTTTAAACAAGGTTGGCATGAATAATTAGGGGGTGAGGTATTGATTTGAGAGTGGACAAGTGTGTCTTTGAGGTTGCGTGGTCGTCGGTAAACGACGCCAGGAGCGGATGGGAATGTAGGCTTCAGACGTTTAGTTTGTTTCGAAATGTTGTAATGCCGTTTAATGGTTTTGTTTACATCGGGAAAGTTTGTGCTGTGTGTTAACTAGAGGTTTGTTTGTTGCGGGTTATGTTGCGGTGTTAGCTTCATAAGTACGTCATCATGCCTCACTTTTGTCGCTTTTTTAATGGCGTCATCAATTACATTTGGGGAGTATCTTTTTTCATCGAGCATAAGTTTTAGCCTCTGTGATGTCGTGTAAAAATCAGCGTCTCTTGAGCAGAGTTGCTTAAACTGGTGAGCCTGACTGTATGGACAACTGTTTTTACAGTGGCGCGGGTGATCGCTTTGGTAATGAATGTATTGTTGTCGATCCATTGGTTTGCCATATATGGTTGTAGAAAGCTTGTCTTCTTCTATCTTTATGGTAACATCAAGAAAATTTACGGTTGCTTGCGAGTAGGTGTGTGTGAAGTGTATGTGTGGATGTACAGCGTTGTAAGTGCCTATAAAGCTGAGAAGTTTATCCTCGCTGTGGGTCGAAATAAGAAAGATGTCGTCTCTGTATCTTCTGTATAACAGTGGTTTCAAGAAACTTTGTGCAATAAATTCCAATTCTAGCTTTTCCATAAATATGTTCGCATAATTTGTTGCGATTTTGGTGCCCATAGTGGTCCCGCTTATTTGTCGAAAGTACTTTTGATTGAATTCGAACGAATATATTTGGAGCATCATCAGTCGTCAAAGTTGCGATGGCAGAGAAATCTGGGGTGTTAGATTGTCAATGGTCTACCTATGGTCTATGGTCTGTGTCTATGGTCTGTGGGGATAAATCCTGTTCTCACGTCAACGCAAATGCAAGAACTTTTGCGTATACTTCAAAACAGAGCGCTTCATTTGACGTCTATTTCAAGCTTTTGGGCCTCACTTCTGTCGCCGTGCAGCCAATTGAAACGGAAGGCAATGTAATTGTATGCCTTTGCCCATATCGAGTGTCGTCCAGCACAGCGGAAAATCATCGCGGACAACCTTGCTGATATGCTTAAACGAGATGTCATCCGGCCTTTGTCATCACCTGTAGTGCAAGTCCGAAATAAGGGTGGTGCGGTGCGATTCTGAGTCGATTATCTAGCACTTAGTAAGATCAAGCGCAAAGATTTGTACCTGATGCCAAGAGTCGACGACGCACTTGACTCTCTGCCAGGCACTGAATTTTTCTCAGACCTTGATTTGCGGTCTGGATATTGGCAAATACCTATGCACGAAGCGGACCAAAAAAAAAACAAAACTGCCTTTGCAACACCGGACGGGCTGTAAGAATTCAACGTCATGCCATTTGGTTTATGTATAGCTCCTGCCACGTTTGACTGCATGATCGACGCAGTTCTACGCTGTCTAAAATGAAAAAAAACATGTCTCTGTTATCTGGATGACATTGTCATTTTCTCCTCTTCTTTTTGTCAGCATCCTGCTTGTTAGGACGAAGTTTTGACATGTATTTCTATTGCTGCAATTCAGCTAAACAAAAAGAAATGCCATTTTGCCAAGAAGAACATCAAGGTGTTGGGCCACTTTGTCAGAAAAGATGGTGTTCAGCCGGATCCTGCCAAGCTTGCTGCCGTGATACGCTTTCCTTGGCCAGAAAATAAGAAACACACAGGAAGTTTCGAGGGCCTGGCGTCCTACCGCCGCCGTTTCATCAGTAATTTTGCTGCCATCGCATCGCCACCACACAAGCTGCTGACATCCGGATCAACTTTCGCCTGGAACGACGATAACGAACGTGCTTTTCAAGCCCTCAACCATGCTTTAACATCTGACCCTGTTCTGTGCCATTTCGACGAGAACGCACCTACATGTCTGCCCACCGACGTGAGTGGCAATGACATTGGTGCTGTTCTTCTACAGCGGGATCCCACTTCACGGGAAAGAGTTATTGCGTATGCTAGTCGTGCTTTACGGCTGCTGAACAGAACTACTCCATAACTAAGCAGGAGTGCTTCGCTGTCGCTTGGGTCATACAAAAATTTCGACCGCATCTTTACCGACGCCACTTCACAGTTATTACAGGCCCTCACGCCTTGTGCTGGCTATCGTTACTGAGAAACTTGTCTGGTCGCCTTGGTCGTTGGGTGCTTCGCCTACAAGAGTACGATTTTGACGTCGTCTATAAGTCTGGCAAAATACACCAAGATGCAGATGCTCTCTCTCGCTGCCCCCTTCCTCTGTCATCATCGAGTACGTCAGCTGATTGCTTGACTGGTGCGCGAAACCCTACGCCGCCCCTCACATTATCACAGCTTGTGGTTATCGATATGCCGGCTTCAAATCGCTACGCCGAGCTCGCCACATGCCAGCGTGATGATTCATATTGTAATCGTATTATCCAATGCCTGAATGGCATATGATCTACTGCTGATGCTAGATTGCACCGACAACTACGGCAATTTAAGCTCGACAACAAGGTGCTCTATCGTTACGTTTACACTACTGATGGACACCACTGGGTTCCAGTACTTACGCGTTCTCTACGTCACCAAGTGCTCGAAGCCTTTCACGAAGACCCATGTGCAGGGCACTTATGATTTTACAAAACACAAAGCCGCATCAGAAAACGTTTCTTCTGACCTCGCATCTCTACCTTTATGGCTAGGTACGTCGCACCTTGCCGTCTGTTTCAATGGCGCAAGCGACCAACTTCATCTCCTGTTGGCCTTCTGCAACCCATGCCCTGTCCGTGTGCCGAGACTCATTTCGTCATTGTTTGCATAGACCTACTCGGACCCCTCCCTATCATGCCAGCAGGTAATTGCTGGATTGTGACCGCTGTCGATCACCTGACATGGTATTCAGAGACTGCTGCTATACACACAAGTTCTGCTTCAAACGTGGCAGACTTCTTTTTCAACGCCATTGTACTTGCGTCACAGTGCACCTCGTAGCCTCCTGAGTGATCGCGGCAAGACGATCCTGTCCACCATAATTGAAACCCTGCTCACAACCTGTGGCACAATACACAAGACGACGTTAGTCTACCACCCCCAAACTAATGGGCTGACAAAGAGATTTCATCGGACATTGGCAGACATGCTATTGATGTACATCCCACCAAACTACGACAACAGGGATATGATTTAGCATTTTGTGACGTTTGCCCATAACACCGCTGTTCAAACAGCTACTGGCTACTCGCCTTTCTACCTCGTGTGCGGCCGTTCACCGACATTCACCATCGACGTCTCTTTCCTAAATGTTCCAACTGACGGCTTGGCAAGCATATCAGAGCAGTTCATCACAAAGCTCGAGGAATGTCGGTAACAGGCTCGCCCAAAAGCCAATCAGCAAGATCGCAAGCAACGTTACGACAGCTCTCATCGCGACGTCTCCTTCAGTCCAGGTGATGAAGTGTTGCTTTGGACGCCCATTCGTACTCCAGGATTGTGCGACAAGTTTCCGTCACCCTTCATTAGACCCAATACAATCAATGAACGAACGTCACCAGTGAATTATCATATCACTCCCACCTACCCTTCTTCGGATCGTCGGTGGCGTCGTTCGGAGGTTGTCCACGTGTCTTGCCTGAAGCCATTCGTTCGACGTACCGCTTCCGTCTAACAGGTATCCGTGCTGGCCGCTGATGCGTCGGGGGAAAATAAGTGTGAGCATTATTAATACGCGTCATCATATCATATGTACATACTCGTCATCATCAGTTTCACCTGTGTTGTGGGGCAGAGGCTCGGCAAGTAAAAGAAGTGTCTTGCATCCAAACCGTTGCTCCTAATATATATATATATATATATATATATATATATATATATATATATATATATATATATATATATATATATATATATATATATATATAAGGAAAAAACAAATGTATACTTAAGGGCTCGTTTTTTGTGTTTACACAGTATTAATGAGATCTAACAGACAATAATGCCAAAGAAGGTATAGGGGAAGTTATTAGGCCAATTGTAATGTAAACGACAAAGAAAAGTGGGTGAAAAGATAACTTGTCGCGGGCAGGATTCGATATATATAAATATATATATATATATATATATATATATATATATATATATATATATATATATATATATATATTTAATCTTGTAAGATGACATACGAAACCCTCAAGACTCTTTTATTATCTCGAGTATAAGCCCCATAACTATGATTTCATTGATTGATTCGTGGAGTTTAACGTCCCGAAACCACCATATGATTATGGGAGACGCCGTAGTGGAGGGAGTACCTTAGCCACTAGACTACCGCGGCGGGGCAGCCCCACAACATAAACTACAGTGGTAATGTGAGCATGTACAGGCGCATAAATAATGCCCACATTTATTTTCCCCGCGCACTTGAGCGGCCGGCCTGGCCGAGACATAGGCGGGAAAGGTAGAGCGGACAAACGTTTTAAGACGTGAAACGGGGACTATCTCTGAGGCACGGTAACGATGGTTCGAGGAACCCTCGACGGGAGTGGCAAGGTAGTTGACAGGAGTTGTTCGTTCACAAACAACTAAAGTCCGAGAAAGTGTGACTGAAGCTTTTCACAGAATCTGGCAAGGTAGTTGACAGGAGCTGTTCATTCACAAACAACTAAAGTCCGAGAAAGTGTGACTGAAGCTTTTCACAGAATCTGGGTGTACGAACAGGCGTCCAAAGTAGTACTTCATCTTTGAGACGGAAGGTGACGTTTTGACGAAAGTTGTCACAGCGTTGCCTGCGGTCTTGTTGACTGGTCTCCGTGTTTAGTTGAGCACGTTACCGTTTGTCAGCGAGCCTTGAGACGAAATTTTCTGGCTTAGTCGTGGACGTTCTTGTCGTAACGTTGAAGAAAGAGGCGTCAATGGTGAATATCGGTGCACGACCATATACGAGGAAGAAAGGTGAATATCCCATGGTTTGTTCAACAGCGGTGTTGTGTGCAAACGTTACGAACGGCAAGATTTTGTCCCTGTTATCGTGGTTCAGTCCGATGTACATGGATATCATGACGATTAGAGTCCAGTGGAATCACTCTGTCAGGCTAATTGTCTGCGGGTGAAAAGCGCATGTGATCTTGTGAAGAACTGTGCGACAAGTCTTTAGAATTTGGTCAAGAATCGTCGATAGGAAGGCTTTGCCTCGGTCACTCAACAACGTGCGAGGTGCACCAGAATGCAACACAATTGCTTCTAAAAAGAAGGCAGCAACAAGTGAGGGAGAGCTAGTGCGTAGAGGAGTGGTCTCCACGTATCGTGTGAGGTGGTCGACGGCTGTGACGATCCAGTGGTGGAGCACTGGCGTTACTGGAAGTGGTCCGACGAGGTCTATGCCAACAATGACTAAAGGTGTATTCGAACATGGAATGGGTTGTATTAGGCCAGCAGGAGCTCAAGTTGATCGTTTTCGGCATTGACAAAGTGTGCAAGAAGCGACATAATTAGCGACAAAGGTGGACAGACCAGGCCAGAAGAAACGGCTCGTCAAACGGTTGTAGGTCTCCTGAAATCCTAAGTGTCCAGCTGACGGGTTGTCGTGCAATGCTTCGAGAACTTGTTTTCGCAGCGAACGGTGAACTACTGGCACCCACAGATGCCCATCCGCATTGTAAGTATAGCGCTGCAGGACATTGTTCTCTAGCTTGAACTGCCGTAGCCGACGACGTGGTCTGGCATTAGGTGGAGAAAACGAGCCATTCAAGTAACCGATGATGCGGTTACGGTACGGGTCATCTCGTTGGCACGCGGCAAACTGCGCGCTGCTGCCTAAAGATAGCAACACAGGGGCATTGAGGATGCGTAGTTGGGGAGGAAAAGTGGGAGAGGGTAGCGAGAGAAAGCGTCGGCATCCTGACTTTGTTCTGCCAGGCCTGTACACAACGTCAAAAGTGTATTCTTGAAAACAAAGAATCTAATGACCAAGGCACCCAGACAATTT
Source organism: Rhipicephalus annulatus (assembly GCA_013436015.1). Lineage (NCBI taxonomy): Eukaryota > Metazoa > Arthropoda > Arachnida > Ixodida > Ixodidae > Rhipicephalus > Rhipicephalus annulatus. The sequence goes on along the minus strand of WOVY01001922.1, from coordinate 134,244 downwards.
ATTCAGCGAGGACAACCAGCATAGGGCATGGTGGTTGGTAATCACAATAATGTAGCGTCCATACACATACGGTCAAAATTTCTGGATGGCCCAAACGAGAGCGAGACATTCCTGCTCTGTTATCAAGTAGTTCTGCTCCGCAGGTGTTAGTGCACGGCTGGTATACTACTCGCTCACGTGAAGTGTCGTTGCGCTGGAGGAGAACAGCACCGATTCCGTGGCCACTGGCATATGTGTGCAGGAAAGTGAATGCACTCTCATCGAAGTGGTGGAGAACGGGGTCTGATGCCAAAGCACGCTTAAGGGCTTGGAAAGCACATTCTCACTCGCCAGTCAAATTGAAGGGTGTTCCCGAAGTCAGAAGCTTGTGTAATGGCCCTGCAATGGCAGCAAAGTGACTGATGAAGTGGCGGAAGTAAGACGCCAGGTGCACGAAACTTCGCAATTTTTTGATTGCCCGGACATAGAAAACTAATTTCGACAGTAACCTTGTCGGGGTCGGGTCGAACGCCATCTTTGCTGACAAGGTGACCCAATAGTCTGATGCTTGTGCTGGCGAAGTGGCACTTCTTTGTATTAAGCTGAAAGCCAGCGTTCGAAACGCAATTTAGAACTTCGTCCAAACGTTTAAGGTGCTGAGGAAAAGTAGAAGAATAAATTATGATGTCGTCTAAATAACATAAGCAGGTTTTCCACTTGCGACCACGCAAGACCGTATATATCATGCCCTCGAATGTTGCTGGAGCGTTGCACAAGCCAGAAGGCAAGACGTTAAACTCGTAAAGCCTGTCAGGCGTTGCAAACGCAATTTTCTTCTTGTCTCCTTCGCGCATAGGTATTTGTCAATATCCGAATCGGAGGTCAAGGCTGGAGAAATAATTTGCGCCTTGTTGGGAGATGAGAGCATAATCTATGCGTGGCAACGGATATACATCTTTTTTGTGATCCTATTGAGCGATCTGTAATCAACAGAAAAGTGAACAGAGCCATCCTTTTTCCGGACCAACACCACAAAATATGACCAAGAGCTGAATGAAGGTCGAATTATGTCTCGTCTGAGCATGTCGGTGACAATGTCCTCAATGATTTGCCGTTCCACTGAAGACAGGCGGTATGGGCGGCGGCGTACAAAGGAGCTGCCTTCGGTTTCAATGCTGTGCTCTGCAACGGAGGTGCGGCCCAAAACTTTGGAATCTATGTCAAACGAATGGCTGTGCTTTTGGAGAAAGTCTAAAAGGTCTCTCTTTTGCTCGGCAATGAGGTGAGGGCTTATGGTAGCATTTAAAGCAACAGTGGTAGCTTCGATATCAATTGTAGCAGACAAATACGGTTATTTTGTGTGAAGAGGAACCAGCGAAAAAGGCTCGCTGTCAGCGAAGCAGCTCACAGCAGTGCCCTGGGGCAGCATCACTGGCGAAGCAGCTGGGTTCAAAGCGGTGACCAATGCTGTACCGCCGTTAAACCGCACAATGCCGGGTACGATGGTAAGCCCCACAGGTTTGGAGCGAACTGATGGAGCTATGAACACGTCCCCGGTAACTGTAATTTCCAAAGCGATCGTGAGAATTTGTTCATCTCCTGGCGAAATAAAACAATCAGCGACAGCAATGACACGGAAGCTGTATGGATCGACATCGGACGAATTCTCAGTAGCTGACATATGAATTACTCGCTGACGACACGATATGAAAGCTGTTACTGAAAACAGGAAGTCCCATCCTAACATGACTGTGTGAGTGCACAAAGGAAGTACAGAAAACTGAATGTGTTGAAGAATGCCATCTACGAAAACGCGGACTGTACACAAACTTTAAAGCTGATTAGGGCCTCCATCTGCGCAACGAAGAAGAGGGCCGTCGTATGGTGACTTAACTTTTTTCAAGTGGGCACAAAAGTCTGCACGAATTACGGTAAGTGATGCGCCTGTGTCAACCAGCGCCTCTGTCTGTATACCTTCAACGTATACCAATAAAACACTTAACGAGTAGTCCGGAGGAGCTTGACGCCGTTCGAAAGATGCAGCTTTTTCTCCCGAAGCAGCACTGTTCAGTTTTCCAGTTGGTGGTCGGTAATTGAAGTAGAGGGCTGGAGTGGAGAAGAGGAACGCCGCATCAGTGAAGGTGAGCGAAGACGCGAGAAACGGGAGCTGCCGAATGAGCCGAAGTTGAAGTTCTGTGGAGACGGCCACCGACGTGTGCTGTCCTGATACAGTCGGTGATAGGTAGGTCCAGTGGGGTAGAAGTCGTCCCGTTCAAAGTCACCGTAGCTTCGTCTTTAGTCTCGCTGTGGGCGTCGGCAAAACCTTTAAATATGGCCACGGATGCCGCAATAGAAGCAAGTCTGTCGCGTAGTGTGCCAGGCGTATTAAGGCTGGGAAGTAGGTCATGGTGCGAGTGAATTGAGTGAACCACGCACTCCGGGCGCTGGTAGCTGCATTGGGCTTTGCTGAGGTGCAGGTGTCCCAGCAGCAACCGGAGCATAAGTTGGCATGGCTACAGAATAAGGGCTCGGAACAGGTGTGACAGTCATCGAGGCCAGGCTTTGGTAGGGCGCCGGTGTCGTCGCAGCAACGTGAGCGTAACTTGGTATGGGCACTGGAGGAGAGATTTGAACAAGTGTGCCAGTCATCAAGGCCTGTTCCTTCCATACGACGTCGCGTAGACTAGTAGCAGGTGGCGTCGTTCGAATATCAAGGTGGCGAGGTGAAGCCTGTGCTTGAAGTTCCTCGCGGATGATAGAGCGGATCAATCTACGCAGCTCTGTTCTGTCATGACTCGAGCTCAGATCAGACATATCTGGTTGACCCCAGTGGTCTGGAGATCCTCAATGCGCTGGCAGGTCGTGACGAAATCGGCTATGGTCTGGGGTGTTCTGCACCACAAGCGCATTAAAAGCGACAGTCGCAATGCCTTTTAGCAGGTGGCGAACACGGTCGTTTTCCACCTTATAGTTGTCGATGCAACGGCAGAGTGCGAGAACATCTTCAATGTAAGAAGTGTAAGACAACGGGCCGTTGAACGCGTGCAACAAGCTACACACACACACACACACACACACACACATATATATATATATATATATATATATATATATATATATATATATATATATATATATATATATAGGGAGAGAGAGAGAGAGAGAGAGAGAGCATTAATTCGACTCGCTCGCACTTTGTGATTTTTTATACACATAGCACTGGTTCAATAGCGTAAAAAAGGAACAATCAGATCAAAGCGGCCTGCACTGGGGCAACACGTATATGTTTGTCATGCATGATGCATGTATTAATATTACACGCGACGTTTTTTTATGCATTACCTCACAACTTTCCTCGGGAAGACAATTATGTTGATGGCAGCCTCCTCAACACAGAATATTTTATCATTGAATGAAATTTTGATTGACGAAAAACCGCTAACAAATAATTCAGTTTTAAATTTGAAGCACTCCTTCAGGAATCAAAGATATTTTGAGCACTTATATCTACTTATTTTAGATTACCAGTTAGCTCGAGTGCACTGCTTTATTCGTCGTTGCTTTGAAAGCTGCCTTTATTGCTCTAAGTTGCCAAGAGCAAGGCTGATCCGATTCATCAGAGATTAAAGCGAAAAAAATTCTTGGTGCTTCCAGTAGGGCAAAACTAAAATATTTAGAAAGATTAGTCGCACTCATTTGCTCACAGCAACTGCAACAGAGCAGTGGTGATGGAAATCCTTCTTGATTCAAGAAACTGATTTTCCTGAAGCAGCAGATGCTTTCACCCGTTCATAAGAAGTTTGTTCGTTCCTATCTATAACTGCAACGGCCAGTCGCAGCAGATTAAAAAAAACATGAACAAGTGATGTAATACATAGCGTCCCTATTCAACGCCAGCCTGCTCTGCAGTACTACTGCACAGGGCGGAAAGCGTCGCAAAGAGCCTTAAAAAAAAACTCATCACTGCCGCAATGTTGGAAAAGTATCATTATAATATGCCATTCCCTCGTAATATTTTCTTTTCTTGTAACAATATAATTAAGTGATTACAGTGGTGAAAGGATATTTTTCCTTAGTTGTTATTTTCCTCAGCAGGCAGCCGACAGCGACCAAACTTTTCTCAGTGGGGGGGGGGGGGGGCTCAGCTTTCTTGTCCCCCTTAGCTGATACGCCTGTGCTAGGTGTGGTACTTCCACATGCCGTGACACTACACCGGACCTCACTTTTGTCTGGGGCATCGAGAAATGCGGTTTATGTAACACAGACATAGACCTCGGCAGTGATAACTGCATTCCCCGAATTGATGCAGAACTCTCAGGAAAGAGGTAAAAATACTACGAACGAATTGAACGAATTGATTGGGACAAATTTCGCAAAATACGGACGCAGTCATCAAACTCACTAGGAGAAACTATAAAGCACATGATAGCAAGCTGGACCAAACAGCTCAAATCTAACATCACAGCCTCGGAACAAGCGATTACCACGGATGTTAAGGTGGAAAAAATGGACAGCCGGCTGGCGAACTTGCTTGAAACCAAACACTCCCTACTAGCCAGGTGGAAGGGTCAACGACTCAATGAAAAGCTTCGAAAGAAGCTCGCTGAACTCAACAAAACCATTGAAGAATACTGTGTGGTTCTGTTACGACAGGAGTGAGATAAAGTTTGCAACTCCTTCAATGGGCAAATACGAATATGGAGTGGATGGTGGCTCATAAAACACTTCCTATATGGAAATGACACCAAGTCTGAATCTGTGCAACACATCAGGCTCAGCAAGTTGGTACACTGCGCAGGGCAACCTAGTAGTGCCAAAGATTTCGTTGACGGCCTTGCGAAATGCTACCTACTGCTTCAATCGAGGCAACACGGTATCTTACACTGGAATATCTAAGACGGTGCCCGAAACTCGAGCCTCGACACGGACTACACAGAGAGTGAAGTCCACTACACAATTCACGAACTCAATAGCAACTCTGTATCTGGCCCTGATGGCGTCACGAATCAGGCTCTCCTAAGTTGGGATGACAATTCGGTCACCTTCTTACCTCAACAAACCATCAAAGGTGGGAAAACCGGCTGTTTACCTGAGTGAATGAAAGCATGCAAGTACGGTCCTCATCCCAAAACATGGAAAGCTGCTTAGGCTTTAAAACCTGAGGCCGAGCATCACTAACGTGCTGCATAAGAAAGCTAGCCGAACATGTCATTCTAGACAGACACGAAGAGTATGTCGAAAAAAAGGAATACTTTTCCTACACTATGATGAGATAAGGGCCAGAGTTATCAATGCAAAACCTCTGCTGAGAGCAAAAAAATCTACTGTGTCGCCCCAGACGAGATACCAAGGCGCTGCTAAGTCTCGACGTGGAGCAAGCTTTTCACAAAATTCGACATCAAGCCATTCTGACCGCTATATCTGAATACAATTTTGGCACACGCTTCTAACAATACGTCAATGCTTTGTCTTTTTTGAAGATTGAACGTCGTCTTTGTGAATAGGCGAGCACGTTTCTAAAAGCATTAAGCTGGGCGATAAGAAAACACACCAAAACAACTGTATTTTTGCCATTCTTATACAATCTGGCAACGGCAAAACTTTCTCGCGCACTGGGAGAAACAGCGGTTGTAGAACATACCTTCTACGCAGGTTATATCACCATTTGAAGCACCTGTGGTGCGATACGGAGTTAGAAGCTCGCATGCAAGACGCAATCTCAGTCACCGAAGCACATCTAACTACAATAGAACGTCGCTGCTCTTCCAGAAAGACTGAGCTGCTCATCTACCATCATCCCAAATGAGGTGCCCATCAAAAAATGACGCAGACCCGTTCCTTCAAGCATAAAGTTACGCGATTCAGATGGCAACCACATACCTGCGGTCGACAAAATTCCCATCTTTAGATTCATCATCAAAAGTAATGGCTCCAACTTTGTGATGATGGAAAGCATCACATTCAAGATTGGCAACGCGCTTGGAATATTTCGGCACAGCATGAATCAGCACAAAGGACCGGGTGAAAATAACGCCATCAGTATGGTCCACGCTTTTTTTCTCTGTCACATTACATACGTGGTTGCGATGCTCAACCGAAAAAAAGTAGAACGGTAAAAGCTCGAAGTACACATACGACGGGCTTTTGAGAAAGCGTTGGAGCTCTCAGATAATGCCTCCACTGCTCCCCTCTTACAGCTAGGAGTGCATAATTCCCTCACTGAAATAATCGAAGTCCAGTACACGGCACAGATCACACGCCTATCCAGCAGCGAAGTGGGCAGAGATATTCTCGTCAAGCTCGGTTTGCACATCATAGCTTTCGCAAAAGGCGGAATAGACCTGAAACAATATCTATCATGGAGTCTCATGCTAAGTATTGCTACGTAAAATGAGACGGGACGTGACTATTTGTCAGTGTATTTACACTAATAAAATCGGGACGCAGCACACAGCGCGAGCAAACTAGTCCTCTTTGTCGTCTTCTGTCTGCAATGGTTGACCCTTCATGCAATAGCTACGTAGCATAGCCCCCCGGTTGTAAAAGCACCACCAGCTCGGTGCACTTTATACGTGTTCTTCACAAGGAGGACAGTATTGTTTTTAACCTACTGACGTTCACTCCGTCACTGGGGTGTTTGCAGACAGGTTAGTTCCGGAGACTGGAATGACCTCATAGGTAACGTCCGTCACCCGTCGTATGATACGGTAAGGTCCCTTGTACGGAGATAGCAACTTCTCTGACAATCCAACACGATGAATTGGGCTCCAGAGAAGAACTAGAGAACCAGGTGAGAAGTCAACGTCGACATACTTGCTGTAGTAGAGAGCTTTCTGGGTTGCTTGTGAAGCCAACAGCCTAGAGCGCGCAATCTGACGTGCGTGGTCGGCACGAGCGATAGCATCACGTGCGTATTCGCTCGGTGAAGGTGTAGTAGTCGGTTGTAAGGTGTCTAGTGGTAAGGTCGGATTAAGGCCATAGAGCTTATAAAAAGGCGAATAACCTGCTGTATCATGACGAGATGAATTATAGGCTAACGTCGCGTGATGTAGCCCTAGGTCCCAGTCATGGTGGTCAGATAAAACATACATCGAGAGCATGTTCATGAGGATTCGATTTAGGCGTTCGGTTTGTTTGAGGATGGTAGGATGTGGTCAGTTTGTGTTGCGTTGAGAAAAAGCGCAAAAGGTCGTCGAGGACGCGTGACAAAAATGCGCGTCCACGATCGGTTAGCAATTGCCGAGGGGCGCCATGGTGTAGAATGTCATCGTGGAGCAAAAAGTTGGCAACGTCAGTAGCAGTGCTGGTGGGGAGCGCTCTAGTGATGGCAAACCTGGTCGCACGGTCTATAGCAACGGCGACGCACTTGTTCCGAGAGTTTGATTCAGGGAATGGTCTGAGGAGGTCTACACCAACACGGAAGAAAGGTTTGGTAGGGATGGAAATCAAGTGAAGGAGACTAACAGGGTGCGGCAGGTCGTTTTAGACATTGGCATTTATTATAGGAGGCCACATAGCGTCGAATGGACCGCGCAAGACCAAACAAAAGAAGCGGAGATGGACGCCGTCATACGTGCGAGATACGCCCAAGTGGCTGGCAGGTAGTTCGTGATGAAGCTCATGCAGGACCGCTGAATGGAGATGGTCAGGCACAACTAGAAGTAGCTCAGGGTCATATGGTTGCAGAACGAACATGCGGAGTGACCCATCGTTAGGGTTAGATTCCAGACGGGTGATGAGCGACCGCAAGGAAGGATCTCGACGCTGTTCGTCACCAGTAGGACAAAACCTAGACATAGACATGACGCTGGGGCCAGGCTTGCCGACCGATTCACCTGGTTGGTCAACAGGATAGAGGGACGAGCAGTCGGCGTCCAGATGGAAGCGTCCAGTCTTGTAGGCAACTGAGTAGAAGTACTCCTGAAGACGCAGCACCCAACGACTAAGTCGTCCAGAAGAGTCCTTCAGTGAATAAAGCCATCAGAGGGCGTGATGACCTGTGACGACAAGAAACGGGTGGCCATACAAGTAAGGACGAAATTTTGAAACCTCCCAGACAAGGGCAAGGCATTGTCGTTCTATTATAGAATAGTTACGCACAGATTTTGAATGGAGACGACTTGCATATGCAATTACATGATTAGCGCTCCGCTGAGTTTGGGCCAAACCTGCGCCGATGCCGTGACTGCTAGTGTCTGTCCGCACTTCTGTAGGAGCATCTGATTCGAAATTTACAAGTATTGGTGGTGTAGTTAGAGCGGTGATTAGTCGAGAGAAAGGGTTAGCTTGAACAAAACCCCAAGAAAACAGGACGTCGTGTTTGAGAAGGTCTATGAGTGGGCGTGTGAGTGCAGCAAATTTTTTACGAACCGGCGAAATTAAGAGCATAGGCCCACTAAACTGTGAACATCATGAATAGAGCACGGAACGGGAAACTTCGTTACTGCGCGTACTTTTGCCGGGTCTGGTCGTACACCGGAAGCGTCAATAGGGTGGCCCAACACAGTATTTGACAAAGACCCAAGCGGCACTTCGAAGAAACCAGCTGGAGGCCGGCATGTCGGATTGTTGATAGAATGGTCGAAAGGTGTTGAAGGTGTGTGACTAAGGTGGGTGAGAAGATTATCACGTCATCTTAGTAACACAAGCACGTCGGCCATTTAAATCCTTCAAGCAGCGTGTCCATCATTCTCTCGAAGGTTGCTGGGGCGTTGCAGAGACCAAACAACCTGACTTTGAATTGGTAAAGGCCGTCAGGGGTAACGAATACACTTTTCTCACGATCCATTCCGTCTACAGCAATTTTACAGTAGCCAGATCGGAGGCCGAGGGATGAAAAAAGGTGGCGCCATGAAGACAGTCAAGTGCGTCAGTCAATACGTGGAAGAGGATACACGTCTTTCTTGGTTATTTTGTCCAGGTGCCGGTAATCAATACAGAAACGCCAGGAGCTGTCTTTCTTCTTTACTAAGACCACTGGAGAGGCCCAAGGGCTTGACGATGGTTCGATGATGTCTTTCGATAGCATGTTGACCACTTCTCTCTGAATCTCTGCTCGTTCAGATGCGGACACGCGATAAGGCTGACGGTGGATGGGCGCAAAGTCACCAGTGTCAATTCGGTGCTTGACAATATTAGTCTGGCCCAAGGGCCGATCGCAGATATCAAAAATGTCACCGTAGGAGACCAAAACGTGGCAGAGAGCGTCGGTCTGATCAGGTGAAAGGTCTGGTCCAATCATATTTCGAAAGATGGCTTCGGCAGAACCAGTTAACCATGAGACTTCGGCTTGGTCCGGAACAGTTACAGCGACAACGTTTATGTCATCGTCTCTAATGGGAGTGAGTTGAGCAAGCGACATCTGGTAGGGCAACACTTGAGGAATGAGGTCAAAATTCAGGAACGGAAGAAACACACAGTTGTCCACTATGGTGGCGCTAGTATGTGGCACTGTAACACTACGCGTCAGTCATGTGTCGGTTATCGGTGTAACGATGTAGTCCCCGTCGGGAACGGGACGGGTTGATGACAGACAGGCATATATCACAGCTCAAGGCGGCAAGCGAACAAAAGTGGTTGGACCCAAGCGGCTGACGGGCTTTTCACAGGCATCAGAGAGCAGGGAAGGTCGAGGCTGTGCGTGCCAGAAGAACAGTCAATTAAAGCCTAGTGTGCCGAGAGGAAATCAAGGCCTAGTATGAGGTCATGGGGGCAACGATCTAGTACGGCAAAAAGGACTACGGCGTGACTACCAGCAATGTTGACAAGAACAGTGTACTTTCCGACGACTTCTACTGCGTCGTTATCGGCAACACGTATGACTTGAGTCGCAAAGGGCGTTACTGATCTTCTGCAAATGACGGCGTAGATATGCGCTCATAATAGATAGGTGGGTGCCTGTATTAACAAGAGCAGTAGCAAAAACATTGTAGACTTTTACTTTGATGAGACTGTGGTGTGTGGGCAGCGTCAGTAGATGTTTTCTGAGCGTCGTTGGTATGGCAGCTTCACCTCCATAAGCAGCAATATCTGGTTTTCCTGCTGCAGTTGTCCAAGGAAGCTCGGCGATGAAAAGCGCTGAGGCGGCGGGGAGCGGGATTGGTGGCGTAGCGGCGATGGTGGTGGAGGTCGTGGTTTAAAGATGAGAAAAGGCACCTAATTTCTGCAACCTGGTCGGGAGCACGGCCCAGTGCGTAAGCGGCGACGGGGAGCGGGAGTAGCGGCGGCTGGAAGAAGGGCGTCAGTGTGGAGAGGCTCGTGAGGAGGCGGCGAGGAAAAGTTGGACGGTGTAGCGGCTGGACGTCCAGAAGTGGTAGGACGCATATAAGTAGGGCAGCTCTGACGTGGTGGGCTGGACCTGCGGTGACTGCAATAACGAGAAACTATGCCCAGGTTGATGACAGAAAAAGCAGATAGGCTTGTCGTCAGGAGTTCACCATTGCGTAGGGTGCCGGAAGGGCAATGATGTAGGAGATCGGCGGGCGTTACCTGGGGCGTATGGGTGTACTTCAGGGTGAGGCTCGGGACACGCTGACGAAATGCCGAAATTAGCGAACTCCTGCCTTACCACAGCTTGAATTAAGGCTACCGATGGGTGTGATGGGTCAGTGGCTTGGGTAGTAAAAACAGGCTGTTGAATGGGAGCTGGACAGGCAGCTTCAAGCTCCCGAAGAACAAATCGGTTGAGGTGGTAATAGGTGGGTGGTTGGCGAGCGGCTTCACACGATGAAGTTGCAGCCGTTTTGGGCAGTCACGTGAATCTCTGCGTGATACGGCGGCTCTTGGCGCGTTCGAACCGCCGACACTTTTTGATGATTTCATCGATGGTGGTGACTTTAGTGTATACAAGCAGGTTGAAGGCATTGTCGGCGATGCCTTTAGGCACATTCGATACCTTCTTAAGCTCGAGAATGTGTTCGCCAACCTGGCGGCAAAGGGCGATGACGTCATGAAGAGACGTGACGTACGATTCGCCCATGAGGGCCATCAAGGTAAAAAAGCACGTTAGCAAGCATGAGTGTCAGGTCCCACCTGAAGCTGGCGCTGATCTGTTCATACACGTTGAGCCACTTGTCAACGTCAAGACCATCTTGTCCGGAAATTCACCAGGATCACGAGCAGGAGGTAGCACAACGTAGATAGGAATCACAGAAGAGGTGGGTGGTGAAGACGATGTACCTTGAACCTGTGACATGGTAGGACCCGTGATGATGCGGCCGTTGCGGAACTTCGTGATGGGTACAGGGAAGGACCAGCACCTCCACCACAAATATGTTACGTAAAATGAGACGGGACGTGACTATTTGCCAGTGTATTTACACTAATAAAATTGGAGCGCAGCACAGAGCGCGAGCAAACCAGTCCTCTTCGTCGTCTTATGTCCATAGAATGGTTCACCCTTCATGCGATAGCTACGCAGCAATATAAACACACACGAAATGTGCGTTCACACATGCATTTGTGTGCATATGCATACTTGTTTTTGTGCGGGCGCAGTGCAATGCCATTTGAAACGTTATTTTGACTGCTGTTGGCATGCTTGATCTGAGAATGCATCACTATATCGGTTCTACAAAAATTTCACGCGGCCTCTGGTTGTGTCTGGCAACAAGTTTGGCGATAAAGTAAAAGAGTGGGCTGGCTACATCTGCCTAATAAGGGGCGAAGCTCCACTTAGTCTAACCTTGTCACTGGTGACGTGTGACCGAGTCTAGACTAGAAAGTAAAGAAGGCAAAAGAAGTCCACGACCATTTTTTATTTCATTTACCTAATGACGTTACGGAGGAGAGCGGCAGGCGCATTGAAGACGTTTGCGCTCGACTTCTTTGGCTCACGTCTCGTCGGTGTTACCCGCGCACCGTCTGGATTCTCAAACGCGATCGGACGTGGAATCAATCACAAGCGAAGAACACACGGACGAATGGACGGACAGACCCTTCGCCCCACTCAACCTCCCTCACTCCATGAATATGCTGTGATTTTTTTGGCTAGGCTAGCTCTTTTTCAAATCTATGCTCAGGCAACCACGTCTTGCTGGGCTGCTCAAATAAAAGTAAGAATTACGATGGAGCACATATTATGTACATACATTATGCAGAGGAAGAAGCAGTCAACAGGAAACTTGTTTTAGATAGGCGTATTCTTCTTATATCGTGGGTTTGATGGCCTCAACGGCGGCCAGAGTTTGATAGGCATAATATGGATGGAGGCCCGTGTACTGTGCAATGCCAGTGGACGTTAAAAACACCAGATGATTTGAATGTATGGAACCCTCTCATATAGCATGCTTCATAATCGCATCGTGCTTTGGGCACGTAAGGCTCCGTTATAAATCATTACCGCGAATACTAGAACGTGCAGCTATTATGGAACCGGAGAAGGAAGCACATTAAATTTCATAAAATTATACCTAGAGAGGAATCTGGCGCGGTGATCGTGTACCTTCATGGAAATTATGGGAAATACAGGCTTTGGATTGGATTTAGTTAGCTAACGAACAGTCAACAAATATTTCAAGTTTCAGTTTTGTTTTTTGAGCAGGGCAGGTGGGGGTTGTGGTAAAAAGCATTGAAGCAGCGCCATTGTTTCTTCAGGTGGCTTATGACTACATTGGTCAAAAATTTGCTGCAACGTTGAAGTTTTACGAGTCATTTTGACAGTTTAAATGAAGCGTCGTCAACTCACCGCTGCGCATAGATGTAGTGTCTCTTGCGTCATGCCAGTGCAAGATATTGCAAGGTGGTGGGAAAACATTATTACCGAAAAAAAGGTCCTGAAAGACACTCGGCTAGATTCCAAGTGTAGAGAGCATCTCCCACGTCGGGACAGAGAGCCCAAAACTCCCCGCCGCCTCGCTTGCCCCCTGTGCAGCCCGAAGTTGGCCTGCTAGTGAAGCACTTCTAAGACCTTTGGCAACCTGTTCCTTCTTCTTAGCATAAGTGTCACTAGATGCACAACCTCAGAGCATATGGTTCAAATCTACTCGTTCACAACACTGTTCACACATGTTTTCCATCATAGTCTGGGTCGATATGCTTCATGCACTAGGGGCTGGTGTATGAGTTACTTGAAGCAAGCGTTATGTGACCGACTGGCTGCGCATTCATTTCTTATCCGGGAGGGGGAACTTTCTCCGGCCTCGATAAAAGTGCTTCGTAATTTCGTTGAAAGTAAACAACTGATCCCTGTACTCCATATGTCGTGTAGAGGAAAAAACCGGAGTGACGCGGTCGATGAGTCTTGGCGCCGCATCGTGTGTAGTCTTGTTGAGACTCCGCTATTTGTTCATGTGTGCCGGGCATGATACGATGGCAGTGTTCGGTAATGTCCGCCTAATATTCGCAGTGCTGTATTGCCTATCCCTCCTTTCGCGAAAGCTTTAGTGGCTGATCTAGGGTCACTGTATGTTGTTATGGAGCTCGAGTCTCGGAGAGCTAAAGCTATCAATCCTTTTTCGGCTGAATCCGGCCTTTTGGTGTCCGTCAATTACTATGACTGAGTAGGTGTGCTTTCCTGGTATGTCCGCTGCATCCATGAAAGCTGTTTTGTTCGAAAATATTGCTGCGTCTGCTGCGAAGACTCTGGCACGGGCGAGTCTTCTTGCTTGGTTGTGTAGTGGTTTTATGTTTCTTGAGAAAGGAAGCACTGTAATTGATTTTAGCATGACTTTGGGTAGCTTCAACAATGATCTTTGTTTTATTTTTTGTAGTCTACTTATTTTTTAATAATTTAAAAGAACATATATCATAGTAATCGCATATTTTGAATAAGTAAAGCAACTTTAGAGTTAATTTATCTTCGCCGCATTTAATTCATATAAAGAATCTGGTGGCTCATTGAAAATCTTTGGTTGGTGGATGTTTGAATTGCTGGTGCATATAGTGGAAAGAATACTGGATACGGTGGAAAAAAATAGTGGGTATGGTGAAAGATGTAGTGGTCATAATGGTCGAAGATGGCGAGAGTGGAAAAATGGTGTCAGATGGTGGTGGCAGTGGCGAGCCGATGGTGGTAGCAGTGGAAGATGCCGGCTGATGGTGGCGATGCAAAACGTTTTTGGTGGATGGCTTGGTGAACAAGCTGGACGACGGTGGCGTGATGGAAGCTTGGGATATGGTGGTGACGGTGAAAAATGCCAACTGATGGTGACGATGCGAAACATGTTTGATGGAAGGCTTGATGAACAAGCTCCCCGCCTTTTTGCTTATTCTCTGTCTCTCTCTCTCTCTGGATGATGGTTGCGTGATAGACGATTGGTGGACGATGATGGCATAATGAAAAAGCACATGACAGCATGTGAAAAACTTATTTTTAGTGTTTCATTCTTGAATGTGCAGAGAATCATGTTTATGGTCAAATGAAGCCAAACCTGCTCATTGCGCTTCCGAGCACATTTTTTTCAGCGGTGTCAACAACGCTTCAATTTTCGTGGAGCGTAGAATAAGGCCATGAATGTTTACATTTCGTGCACGTATTTACATCAGTTTTACATGCGCGATAAGCTGCTTTGTTGTGATGTTTAGAAGACTAGAGGTGTCATTGCAAACAGCAACAGTAAATGTGTTATATTGCCATGTAGTTGTCGAGAAATAAGAGAGCTCAAGTTCGCAATCGCCCCTTTCAACAGTGGACCAGAATACAGCGGTCATTTGATGTCGCCATGCTGGAGACGGAACTCTGGCAATTCTTGTGCACTCAAATACTTGAGCCCTACATTTATGTTAACAAACTGAGCTTGACGCTAAAGAGCATAACAATTTAACTTCGACATGCGACGAGACAACCCCCAGCGAGTTTGACTCTCACCCTTCTGTTTCACCACCATGATTTCCACGAAATGTTAGGCCTACCGACTGAGCCCGTAGAAGTGTTATCAGCGCTTCTACGTTTCAGAATACACAACATCGACAAGTAGGAATGACAATACAGCACACCCTTGGTATCATTTAGCCTTAAATAAAGCATTGTTTATTGTGTAGGGTGTTTGCGCGAAAAGCGACAAACATCGATACGATGCGGTTTCAGCACTTCCAGAAAACGTATGCCTCCACTCACCGACAGCCGCCGGTCACACTCGCCGGCACTTCTCTGACTCTTATGCGAGCACACAGAATTGTCAATTCATATGCATACTGCAGCAATATGATAGCTAAATGTTTCCGGCGCAGTGAATTCGTTTTGTCCAAACCTATATGTAGTTGTTGCTAACGATACAGCTACAGCAGTGCGCTGGTACGACTGCACTGTACATTGCGGGGAAAACATTACAATACTGAATCCATTGTCCGGGCGTATCTATCGAACGAGGCTAGAGGCGTCATAAAGCCTCAGCAGATGTCGCCCTACGGAAGTAGCGAGAAACGGATATTAAACTTCACAGTAACTGCCAGTAAACTGTACTTGCTCCTAAGTCCACTTGAGTTTTCTTTCTTGCGGTTGTGAATTGTAGCTCGAACATAGTGCTGTTGCCATTATCGCAGTGACAATTTCTACAGGCAGCAGTTGTTTGTGTATAACAAGTGTGCAAATTTCAGTACCAGGTGAAAATTCCGTCTATCTCGAGTACGCGTTGAACAAAATCAATGTTCAACTATCAGTTTGAAAGTTGACCAGTAATTTAACAACTGACTTTTCATGTGCCGGTATGACGCAGTTGTTAGTGTGTTCAGTCGAGAGTACCAAGGTTGTGCCCTTGAATTCCCCGTGGTTGCGAGTTTTCTTGTTTTTTTACTGGTGCTTTTTACAAACTTATTTTTATTTATTTTTTAATTGTTTTTTGTGGCTGCTTGTCCTGGTGACTCTGGAGGCCGTTTCACACGCCAGCATTGTCGGCCCTCCAGCATTCAGCCTACGCCACTATGCGCCACCTGCCACCAACATTTCCAGCACCATAATTCACCAAAATGGTGGACATATGGTGGTAATTCATACCATGCTCACTAGATGACGATGTGAAAGGCAGCCTTCCCCGATTGTTCCCTTATTTGGACTAAGGCAGCAGAATATTGAAATTGTGCTAAAGCCCGTTGCCAGGTAGTTGGTGGAGATATAATAATAGCAGAGACTGTGTCGTGAAGCGGGAATGTATGCCATCTGAAGATATATGCATAGTTGTGTAATTGCTCACAAATGGCAGCTTGCTTTTTCGTCACATGTGAGTAATGTAAAATATACTGTATTTGGCCGACATTATTTAGAACGGATCCACAAAAAAACAAGTAGAGTGCAGGGATATTCTTTGAGGTGTTTATGATATAAATATGAAGAGAGTAAAGAGGCCGAAAGATAAGTTGCCGCTAGCAGACGCCGACACTGCGAGCTTTGAATATTGCGTCCTATGCTCCACTCAACTCCCCATCTACCTTATGTGGTTATATATATGTACACCTAAGCCTGGGACTATTAGTCAATGTCACGGGTACGGTCACTGCAAATGGTATTTTACACCTTTTTGCTAGCTTTGTCTACTTCACACATCATAACTACTATACAACATCCCCTATACTTTCCTTGGTTTTCTTGTCTGTTGATTTTAATTAGGCGTAGATCTAGAAAACAAAAACGAACCCAAGAAATTCCCCTTTTGTTCATTTGTAGCAATGATCTCCTTCGTGGCGGACTACTCATCAGCTGCCAGTATGTAAAAACGTGTTCCTTG
The DNA here is from genome assembly GCA_013436015.1 of Rhipicephalus annulatus. Classification (NCBI taxonomy): domain Eukaryota; kingdom Metazoa; phylum Arthropoda; class Arachnida; order Ixodida; family Ixodidae; genus Rhipicephalus; species Rhipicephalus annulatus. The sequence goes on along the minus strand of WOVY01001922.1, from coordinate 117,607 downwards.
ACGCCAGCAGGCAGCATGTTTCACACTCGCCGGCATCGCAACTGGCGGTGCTTGCTGACAGTCCCAGGTTTATATGCAAAGATATTCCCCATTAAGAGCACCGAGATATGCAAATGCTTCTAGATTCGTTGTTGAAGCATCGAACACGTTATTCCGATGTCACAGGTTTGGTCCTTGCCACCGGCAATCGATCTTTTCTTCAACTACACCTTCTTAATATATACATCATAAAAACTGCAAGCAACGCCCTACAGTTCACGTTGATCGTGTTCTTGTCTCTCAGTTCTAAGTAACATTGCGTCTAGCAATAAAAAAGCGAATACTTCAAATTCCCCTTTCGTTTATTTGACCAAAAGGCTGGCAATTCATATGCATATTTACCTTAACTTGACAAAAATGTTCTTTCCCTTCTTCAAACAAACAAGAAAAAAATTCATACAACAAATAAATAATGATAAACATTCTTTACTACGAACATCCTTAACTAGACCAAGGGAGCCTTTATGATTTTAAACCGAATCTGTTCAATCATGCTACATGTAATAGTATGAACGGAAAGATATAGTTAAAAAAATTTACCGACACAGGTCCCCGATCCGCAGACATAGACTTATGCGTTTAGCTGAACTCTTCCTCCTGCATGATAAAAATAGAAAGTGCACGTCAATTGACGTTACACATCAAAGTCAACTGCATGTTTAAATACACACATATGAAGATATAATCGCGAACAAGGCAGATATTGCATCAAAGAGAAAAAATGCGCTTTTTATATTAACAAATTTCTGTACACCGACATAGTCCAACACGGTAATGTGGACGTGAATAGATAGAAAAAGGAAGCAGACTGAAAAACTATGCTTGTTCTCGCTATTAAAAAAATAGTATAACACGAAAGTGAATCATGCAGTAGCTCAATGTTCATCAGAGAATCGACCGCATCGTTGGTGAACACGCCATTGTTATTCAAGTCTGTAAAACTTGAACGTTGTTTCTTATTTATTAGATAAGTACATATTCAGCTTACGTACAGCGCAGGATGAGACGAAGGGAAAAATAACCAACCAACAAGGACTAGCGCTGAGTTACAGCTGGTGCTTTGCTTCAAAGACCACGCATAAATAGCTAGGTAAATGATATGGTGTATTCCCCAGACGCACTACGATAGCCAAGAACACAATGATTAAAAATTTACAGACCTACAAGAATGGCGAAAATCATCATGACCCGGACTTGAGCAGATGTGTGATTTTAGAAACGCGAGCTCATTTTCTAATATCTCGATTCACAGTTTACTAATGTCGTTCCGATTTCATTGATCGCAGTCTAAACTTGTGAGAAACTGCATTTTTTTTCTTGTATACATTCCACTCTTAGCATGATATGTGAGAATCTGATGCAACTAAATTAAAGCTCCCTATTTTGGCCTTGTAGGAGTACAGCCAGTGAAGATAAAGAAAAAGCGGTTGGAGACACCTTGACAAGGCCGCAACAACCTTTTGCTTAGCAGCATGCAGCGTCACAGTGAGGTTCATTAAACGACAGTATTAACATAGTGTACTGGCAAATAAACAATATTGACAAATACATAAGAGAAATTAGAAGATATTGTAAATGATAGTGTATATAATATGCACATTAGATACACACAGAGATATGGCTAAAAGCATACAAAACGAAAAAACAAAAAAACTATATCTGCACGTTAACATACAGTGCACGCAAAGCACTTTTTGATGAACTGAAGATGTTAAAAGAGAAAAAGGAGTGAATTTCGGGCATTGTCGACACGAGTTGATTCTGAGTGTAGGCACAAACTAAGACTCCCGATGTCTTGGCAGAAGCGCTGTTTCTCAGGCCTGCAACTAAGCAAGGTATCGTAAATGGCCTATATTTTTTGTAGTTTAGAGTTCAAACCTATCACTCGAACAAAATCGACACTCACACAGAAGTTCTGGATCTTCATTACATTACTTCGCAAAAACAGATCCGAAGTTGACGAGTGCCAAGGTACATTAGGAACATGACGAAGGAATCACTTTTGCAAAATCTAGATACGCTTCGGACAGCCACGAGTAGTTGGGCTCCAGACTATGTTACAATAGTTCAAACTGGAGTTAGGAAGGGAATCGTACCATAGAAGTTTTATTGGTTTTGGAAGAACATATTTGAGCCTGCTCATGGTCCCGGTTACTTGAGTCAGTTTCGTTAAAATGTGTTCCACATGCTGTTTGTTCCCCAGATATGGATGAGAAAAAAATCGCAGCATATCCACGGAGTGAATAATGATGAGTGCAGCGAAGCGCTAGAGGGTTTCATGGCTAAACAGTGAACCATGCACGAATATTGCCTTTACTTCATCAAAGATGTGACAACACTGTACATATTCATATATGAAATTTTATTATTCGTAATTAGTAACTATACGTCGCTTCTGTTCCCCTTCATTATTACGGCTTTATGGTCGGTGAAGTCGTGGATCAGTTATGAGGCATAGTGGGATGTTTGCAAGGACGAAGTAGCGGCCAGTTGGCAAAGGTGGAACTATAGGCGATCTTGTATAGGCGCTGTCACAGTTAACATGAACACTTACGCGCAGTGTGTGTCTGTATTTCACTTACTTGCATGAGAATATGAGCTTAGATTTAATTAGGTCTACTGGTGTTTGACAGCTCAGACTTATTTCTACAAACAAGTAAAGCGCACGTTCAATGTTTCGCCATCCACTTGTAATTAGGGAGCCAGCAGTAAGAAAGATACGCATTCAAGTGTTCCAGTTAACAGTTGACGCGTCTGTACATACATTCAAGGGTTGCACAGACCCACGCCTTTAGGATCTTCGCCCCTAAAACCATTCTGAAGCACACAAAATCTTCAACCACATCTATTGCGAGTTCAACATAGCGAGTTCAGCCTAATGTCGAAGGAAGAAAGAACTTGTTGATTTTTGGTGCGGAATACAACAGGTTTTGTTTTCTTACTGATACGCGTGCACATGAATGCTGACGGTTTTTGTAGCTTACTCATGGTATCATTGCCATCTCGAACAAAGAGATCAAGATTATTCCCATTAAAAAGATGTGACTACCAGCATAGTTGATAAGCTTACCAGTGATGTGTATATTGCAAATATCGCTAAAATAAATATTGAAGAGCAATGGTCCTGATATACTTCTCTGTGGAACGCCGGAGGTAACAGACTTTAGTTCAGATTGTATGTTGTCTACGCCAACGCCTGTTTTCTATGCGATATGAATTATTAAAGGAGCAATTGAGACTGTCCACGAATGTCGTAACATTCTACGTTTTGAAGGAGTATAGTGTGGTTCAGAAGACCAAACACTTTCGAAAAATCTACGAAGACACCGAAGAGGAAGACATTTTTCGCAAACGTTGTTAACATATATTTGTTTTGTTCTACTACTGCTAGTTCAGCAAAGTTATTTTCTCCAAACCAAAACTGATTTGGCTATGTTTATTAGAAAATCATAAAACCTAGTGTATAGTGCTTCCTCAAAAAGTTTCGCAAATTTTGGAAGTATGAATACTGGTCTACAAATATCTGAATCACTGTGATCTCCTTTCTTATGTGGAACAGTTACTTCAGCAACTTGCATTTTTCTGGGAAATGGGCTGGTATTTAAATATAGATTAAATATGTCTGCAAGAGTCGGTACAATGAGAGCGCCAGCATGTTTCACAGGTCTCACTTGAATCACATACAAGTCACTGCTTGGACTGTTTTTAAGGTTTCGTAATACTGATATAGCTTCTTCTGTTGTAACTGGGCACAAAAATGTTGTGTCAATAACAAAAAACCTAATGTATTCATTAGAATTTTCGAATGGACTGTTAGGCGTGAGAGTTCTAAGAAAGTTGTTAAAAGCTTCCGCCAGATTTACTCGAACTATATTGTTATCAATAGGTTTAACATATTTGAGGAAGTCTGTGGTTGCTCCCGTCTAAGTAAGATATTTGTTATTGACCGTAGCACAACATGACAACCATACTTGAATTCAAGTAAAGTAGAGTTGAAGTCCACTCGTGCCGAGCACACTTTTTTGTAAGCTCATTCCTGTATTCCTTAAATACCTTGAAGTCATCAGCTGAACGCGTATTTAGGAATATTTAGAAGAGCTTATCTTTCGTTTTAAATTTATTCGCGTAATCCGTTAGTTACGCAAGGTTCGTGCGTTTTGAGTTTTAATCCGCGCACGTTAAGTTTGAAGAAGGAATTATAAATCTCCTTGATTGCGCGGAGAAGTTTATTGTAGGCTTCATTTGCATAATTTAGAATCCCGGCACCATCTCACTGAATTTGTGTTATTCAGTTGTAAAATAAACTCAGGGTTTGGTTTGTTATACGTTAATGCATGCAGCTTTTCATTGCCAGTACTATAACGCTTCAATCTTATTCATAGTGTGGAATATTACAAGGAATATGACTGATTGCGCATAATATTGTACCTGTCGCCGCTATTTGTTGAGATGCCCCGCGTGACGGTATAGTGGCTAAGGCACTCGGCTACTGACCCGCAGGTCTCGGCATCGAATCCCGGCTGCGGCGGCTGCATTTCCAATGGAGGCGGAAAACTTGTCGGCCAGTGTGCTCAGATTTGGGTTCACGTGAAAAAACCCCACGTGGTCGAAATTTTTAGAGCCCTTCAATACGGCGTCTCTTATAACCTTATGGTGGTTTTCGGACGTTAAACCACACATATCCATCGAATCAATCAGCTATTGGTTGATATCTAAGCGTTCAGAAACAGATAAGCTGCGAAGCGCAGGGTATCCAAATACAGTGATTGCCTCAGCCACTCAGAAGCCTTTTCAATTCGCCAAAGCGAACTACAATGGCTAACAGAGAAATGTGTCACTCAAAAAATGACGCTTTGTGATTATTCCGTATTTGTGCTTATTTCGATTTTCGCACCACTTGAAATAAGTGGTTGCTCGACACGACGTTGACATAGTTTTCCTGTGAAAATAAACTAGGTAGCATTTGTCCGGCCTTGCAGAGGCGCCTTGACTCTGAGGGTAGTGGGAAAAGTAACAAGTGCTACGTGCAACGCAGCTTTCAGTTTGTGTCCTGTAAACAAGGAGGCGGTTCATCGCATTCCCTTCACGTGGGGTGGTGCTACATTGGTCAGGCGGACCGTTGCCTCTATCTCACACTCAGCATCATAGCTCCCTTAAAAAAAGAGCCTGTTCGCACCTTGCGATGCATTGCTGTGACTGTGAATAAGAACCTTTTTCTCAAGTCTGAATTTCAGACTTCAGAAAAAGTTAACGAGAGAACTTGTCAATGCCTGACTGATTAACTGAATAAACAGAGAGGAAACGCGTGTGTAAGGCAGCCTTCAATCAGTTTGCTGGAGTATGAATGTAATCTACTTCATAAGTCTAGTGCCAATCAAAGTGATTTTCTCTCTCTTTCTTTGTGTGTGTTTGTGTGTGTGTGTGTGTGTGTGTCGAAGTGGTTCGTGCGTGATATATTGGAAGACAAGAGAAGGGCGAAGATGAAGCGGGAGAAGAGGGTGGGACAGGGAAAATTCAGAATATTGCCTGTGCAAGCGTACATTAGGGCATTTCTCTCTTTTATGGCATAAATCTCTTTTATGGCATAAAGAAACAGTTTAAATTGTGCAACCTAATTTAGTTTTAGATTGTCATTGGTCTAGATTTTAGAGAGCTTTAATAAATTTGTACAGTCCCTTTTCGACCCACTGTCCGCAAAAATAAGGGAGGTTCTTGAAATTTGTAGCTCGTGTTAAGTTTGGCCTAGAAATTTGTCTGGGCAGGCGCCATTGTGCGTAAGCCGGTCCACAGGGAAGGCTCTCAATCCCTTCGGCGCCCAGTCTGACAGACGCTGTCGAAGATTTGAGCAATTATCCAGACCATGCGGCAAGCGAAGGCGAGTTCCTGACTTTCAACTACGGACCCTTTTGTCGTCTCTTCGAGCAGAAGCGGTGACTGATGGCCTCGGCGACTCATCGGGCGACAGGGAAGCTGGCGTGACAGGTGCCAGAGCTGACGGTGGAGCGGCGCTCTTTTAATCCTCAGCCAAGTAGCCAACCGGCCGACTGCATATGCCCGCCAGGCATTGTCCCTGCTGGCCGGAGGATGAGACGTCGTGTCGCCGCGACGCCACAACAAAAGCGGACAACAGGGAAGGCGTCTTCCTGGAAGAGACCGCGGCAGCCACCGCAGATCACCCCGCTAATTGGGAGAGCAGTGCGGCGGACCCTTTGAAGTATGCTGCCAGGATCGTGGGAACTCTTGACTAGCGGCGCACACACGACGAGGTAGAGCCCTGCTGGCGCCACCTTGCAGTGCAGTGTTCACAACTCAAAACTGGACGTTCACGTGGACCGTGCATGCTCGTCCCCCTCACCTGTTGTGTGTGTGTGATTGGTGTTCCACTGAGAGAGGAGGAGCCCGACAGGGCTTAAAATGACGCCGCAGAGTGCTGGACGCCGCTCTGAACTATGTAACGTTCAACCACCACGCTCGTGGGTTGTGAAACCGCTTACCTTTCTTTTCTGTAAATATGTGTAAATAGTGCCATAAAAACTGTTTGTTTTCCGTATCCTCTTCTGGTCTGCGTTACGTGCCTCGACCCGGTTACACCATGCTATCATCCAGCGACCTTCCTTCCCATCCCTTACAACTGGTGGCAGCGGTGGGACATCATCTGCAACTTCCTTCTTCGACCTTTACAACTGGTTGGCAGATATGGGATGGACTTCACGACATGGTGCTGTGCTGTGGTGAGTTCTTGGTCTTTGCTATAACTTTCCAGGCTTCATTTCTTGACTGTGCGTTGATGAGAAGCTATATTGTGTGTGAGTTAGGGAGATCACCCATTTGTGTGTTAGAGGGATCCGCTACATTTGTGTGAGATGCAGGAGCAAAGTACAACGGCAATCACGAAGGTGAAGACACTGCTAAAAGATGGTCTTTTGTACATTTGTGAAGACCTTGGTATTAGGATTAAGGAAGGAATGGGCAGGTCAGAAATTTTAGAGCTAGTTTTGGAAAACGCCAGTGAGGTGGATATTGTGTACGCGTTAAAAGCTTTAAAAAGGTTGGAGGAACAAAATCAGAAGCGAGAGAGAGAACGGAAAAGGAACGGGAACGAGAACGAGAGAAACAGGAACGAGAGGAACGGAAACGAGACGAACGCGAAACAGAGGCATGGGAAAGGGATAGAAAAGAACGTGATCGAGCACGCGCCTTGGTGCTCGAACAATTGGAACAGATAATCGAGGCAATGAGGCGGAAGTTTTTAGCCATCCGCAACTGTAGCGCACGAGAATTGCGATGATCAAATGAGTGAGGTGCAGCCCAGAACTTTAAAGAAGGCTAGCACGTTTATTGACAGCAGCAGGTTCGACGGTGAACCAAATTCGAGTGCTGCGAAAGATGCTGCGCTGAGTAGAGAGGCCGACGAAGCCAGAGCGAGTGCGACGAGGTGCTGTGCCAGTTAACTGTTAGCGAAACAGCTAGAATAGCTGTAGACAATCTTGCACAGACCTCAACTGTTTTTGTCACAACGGTGGAACTTGCAAACAGTGTGGAAGTACACAGGGACACTGAAGAAAGCTCAGAAGCAGCCAAAGTAGGTAGCGTGGATATCAGTGCAGTCGCAGACAGCTCTCAGCAATGCGATCTAGAGTGTTTGAAGGAAAGCAGCTGCACTGTTCCTAAGAGCGTCAAGCTGTCCGCCAGTCTAGAGTGTGAAATAGGTGATTTTTTTGAAAATCATTTAGACGGCGCGGCGTCGACAGCTGACGTGTGCAGTGAGAATGTTAGCGACATTGAGCTGCGAGCGGTAGGCTCAGAGACGAGTCGCAGGAAACGGCACAGACGCAAGAGACGTCGGATGGCCGCGAGAGAGACAGAAGAAACTACGCGGGTAAAAGAAGGCGCAAAACCTTTGAGCCTAGCTAGCGAGCCAATGAGTTCAGTACTGACTTCAAAGTCGGTTTTCAGGCGTCCGAGCCGCCGGACAAAAAGCAAAAATAAAGCGGGAATGCAATCACGTGGAAAGAGCAAGTCTTATGGGTTGCCTTTGAACTGCAATACTGCCGATGACTCAACCCGCGACAAATTTCAAAGCAGTGCGGGACAGGTCAGTCGCAAACGTCGCTGTAAAAGAGGTAAGCGTACGCGAGGGACAAAGCGAGGGCATGAAAGAAGTAGCACTCATCCGGGCCAACGACAGAAGAGTAGATCATCGGCCAGTTCGGCGAAGAGGCCTTTGTGGCGGGAAGTAAGGCGCCAGCGGCGAAAGGGTAGGCCACAGCGCGCACCCTCCCGACGGAATGCGCGATCGGGATTTAGAGCTTTTCGTGGAAAAGAGTGTCGTCGTGGTCCTAGAAGAAAGGCCACAATAGCTAAACACCGCTAGGAAGCTAGACCAAAGAGGACAGCGTCACTCTTTCCCTTGCATTGCTCGGGTTCCCTCCGCCAGATTGACAGAAGTTGGCCGAAATCGCAAATGAGGCGTAACACTGTCGTTCAACTGGTAGCACGTGCACGTTGTGGATTCGGGCGTCCGCGAAATCCGCCAACCCCGCGACCGCCGCGTGTGCGATTGAAGGGAGGGCCGACTGTAAGCTTGAGAGGGTGACACAGGAATTTACGGAGAAGCATGTTTGTTTGCTTATTTTTTTGGTTTTGAAGTAATATTCCTTTGTCATCTTCATGGCTAACTGGTTTAGATACAGTTTTATCCCCTTATAGATTTCTTAAAAGCATTGTGAGTGTTAAGCGTTAAGGGTTATGCGGAAGCAGTAACCCGCATCAGTCAACTGACTGCGTGCTATGAGTTTTTCTTTTATGTAAGAACTTATATAGAGTAAATGAGCAATGTTTAGGAAGGTTTTAGAATAAAACCAAAAGTGATTTTTGAAATGCTCAGGTTAGAGAAACATTCGGTACAGGAGTTTTCGCGCAAAATGAACGCCTGTTTTGTTAGATGCTCATGACGTGTACGGCGTCTAGAGTTATTTTTCATAGCGTTTTGTTTTTTGTGAATATTTACGTTCAGATGAGTGTTTAGGGATACCGAAGTTAAAGGGATATCACCTATGGTTAAGTGCGTTTTCGCTTGCTAGCGCTCTTTGGATGAGAGCATGATGTCGTGCTAGGGTGCTCAGTAAAATCCTGAGCATTCTTTAAAAAATGGGCTGACATGAAGCTACATTCATCAAATGAGCCTGTAGTATGAGAGGTTTTGTTCCCTTCATTTCGTTGTTTTTGTGATTTCTTAGGGATCATATATAATCACTTGAGCTGAAAGCACTGCGTTCAAATTTTGACATTAGATACATTTCTAGGATTTGTGAGATGCAGTTTAATTTGATGTGAGAGAGTTTTCTTGGGGTCAGGGTGTCATGAAAGTAGGTACTCTCGACTATGCCTTGCAAGTATGTAATTAGAGAATGAAGAATGCGCACAATTACCTTTTGTAGGTTCGGGCTGCATTTGTGTGGAATTTAAGTAGTTGTAATTCATGAATTTAGTCAGGAAATTAGCAGAGTACGTTACAACATAGTGCGGATGGTAGGAAGCTAGTTTTGAAAGAGTGTAATCATGGTTATATGGGGCCAAATTGTATTTGCCTTTGTGTGCTTTTCTCACACAGCAATTTTGTTCTTTCTTTGATAAGCCTTTCCACATCCATGATTGTTGCAACTTTGGCGGCACCAAATTGCCTCAAAATTTTTGCGTACAGGTTTCTCTTTTGTTTGTGTTTCCTGAGAAGCCTGGAGGGTTTTAAGCGGGTCCAATGTGCTTGACTTCAGCATGGTATTGTGTTGTGCGGTTCGCCTTGCTGTTGTCGATCATTGTGAGCTGGTTTGGGAGTTGGTTTCGAGTTCGCAGCTGGAGGGAGAAAGCCAGGCCATCGTCCTCGTCCCCAACCATTGTCTTCGTGCCCAGCGGTTGGGAGCGCTGGCCAGCCGAGATTTTCCGGGCGGCGGAGGAGCTGTTATGTTTGGCCTGGAAATTCGTCTGGGCAGAAGCCATTGTGCGTAAGCCGGTCCACTGCGAAGGCTCTCAATCCCTTCGGCGCCCAGTCTGACAGACGCTGTCGAAGATTTGAGCAATTATCAAGACCATGCGGCAAGCGAAGGCGAGTTCCCGACTTTCAACTACGGACCCTTTTGTCGTCTCTTCGAGCAGAAGTGGTGACTGATGGCCTCAGTGACTCATCGGGCGACAGGGAAGCTGGCATGACCGGTGCCGAGAGCTGACGGTGGAGCGGCGCTCTTTTAATCCTCAGTCAAGTAGCCGACCGGCTGACTGCCTATGCCCGCCAGGCATTGTCCCTGCTGGCCTGGAGGATGAGACGTCGTGTCGCCGCGACGCCACGACGAACGAGGACAACAGGGACGGCGTCTTCCTTGAAGAGACCGCGGCGGCCACCGCAGATCGCCCCGCTAATTGGGCGAGCTGTGCGGCGGACCCTTTGAAGTATGCTGCCAGGATCGTGGGAACTCTCGACTAGTGGCACACACACGACGAGGAAGAGCCCTGCTGGCGCCACCTTGCAGTGCAGTGTTCACAACTCAAAATTGGACGTTCACGTGGACCGTGCATGCTCGTCCCCCTCACCTGTTGTGTGTGTGTGATTGGCGTTCCACTCAGAAAGGAGGAGCCCGACAGGGCTTAAAACGACGCCGCAGAGTGCTGGACGTCACTCTGAACTATGTAACGTTCAATCACCACGCTCGTGGGTTCTGAAACCCCTAACCTTTCTTTTCTGTAAATATGTGTAAATGGTGCCATAAAACCTGTTTGTTTTCCGTATCCTCTTCCGGTCTGCGTTCATTGCCTCGACCCGGTTACACCACGCTATCATCCAGCGAACTTCCTTCCCATCCCTTACAACTGGTGGCAGCGGTGGGACATCATCTGTAACTTCCTTCTTCGACCTTTACACTCGACAAGTTCTCACCAAATATACTTTGAAGACATTGTCTCTAATAGTGCTAAACACCTACCGCCTATTATTGTTACCACATGTGTAATTTAGGCATGTGCACCTGTGTCGCGGGGAACACGGTGGTAGCAGAAGAAGAGGACGTTCGGTTGGTGGCAAGAGCTCGCTGCTTCGCGTTCACTGCGGTATACCGTCGAGTCGACCGTTACGTCTGCTTCGAATAAAGCCCTCGTAGACGTAACAGAGTGGTGGAGGTGCTGGGTACGACACGTCGACGTACCACGGAGCCACAGCTGTTCAGAGTTTGCCAGAGCCGTCGTCTTGCCGGTCTGCCACCGACAACATTCGTCATGGCCCAGAGCGAAGGTCAGGAATCAACCGCCTTGACTTCGCGCCAATCTACTCTGGCTACACCTAGGCGTCACTACATGGAACCCTGCCCGTTTGCGGGAATGGCAGGAGAAGATGTGGACGCGTGGCTAACGCACTACAAAAGGGTGAGCTGGTACAACCACTGGAACTCTATCGATCAGCTGGAAAACGTCGCGCTGTTTCTCACGGACACTGCACTGATGTGGTATAAAAACCACGAAGAGTCCTTGAAAACATGGGCTCTTTTTGCTCAAGAACTCAAGAAGTGTTTTGGTGACTCCGACTTAAAAAAGAAAAGCGCGGAGCGGACTCTTTCTGGAAGAGCACAGACTCCTGGAGAAACCTGCATTGCTTATATAGAGGAAATCCTTGAGCTTTGCAAGATTATAAACCCGCAGATGTCTGAAGAAGACAGGGTCGGACACCTAAATAAAGGCATAGCGGAAGACGTTTACAATTTTCTGATAGGCAGGGATGACCTCACCTCTGCCTCCGACGTCCAACATCACTGTCGCACGTTTGAAAAATTGAAGACTCGTCGCATCGCCCCGAAATTTGGTAGGCTGGCAACTGTGACAATGGTTGCCAGCGTCGACGTGAGCCCGCCCACCGACCTTGCGGCTACTATTCGGGCAATTGTGCGTGAAGAGCTGCAGCTACAAGGTGGTAGGGTCGAAGAAACCATTCCTCATCCACCTACCAATCTACCCTACTACACGGCGGCACCATCAGCTCCTTTGCCACCATCGGTATGTGTGGCAGACATCAGCGAAATTATAAATCCGAGGCCACGTCGTGACTCATTCGCGGCCGACCAGCGATATGGCCAACGCCTTCGGCACGGCCCCGCCACACAGAGGTGGGCATCCCCCGCTCAGCAAGCTCGTCACCGACCCTTCACAGCTGAGCGGTCTCAGCATTGGTTCAGCGAGCGTCCTCTACCAGTCTGCTACAACTGTGGCTTCGAAGGACACATTGCCAGGTATTGCAACTACCGGCAGCCGCCAAGGTACGACCGATCACCGAGATTTAACCGTTCTGGCGTTACCCGAGCACCGCCATTCCCGGGAAGCGCGTCTTACGAGATCCCAGGACCGCTACGAAACCAATCTCCGGCCTCTGACCGCAGTGTGACACCACCACCTGCCCCTCGCGCCAACCGATCACCGTCTCCTCGCGCCGCCACTCCTCGCCTCCTACGGAAAACTAGCCGGCGCGGCCGTTGGATGTGAGGTCGCCGGACAGTCTTCGATTTCAACAGATATACCTTCGTTAGCTTCCATGTTTAGAAATAAGGTTCGAGTGCTTATCGATGGTGTACCGACGATGGCGTTGGTGGACACAGGTGCAAGCGTGTCAGTGATGAGTTTAGTTTTCACCCGCCTTCTTGGACGAAAGGTTATGTTTCGTTGGGACCGTCCTGATACGTTTCATGGAGTGAGCGGAGAGGTGTTACAACCTGTTGGTATCTGCACTGAGACTGTTAGTTTGGCATGCCAGAACTTTGTCGCAGAGTTTGCTGTTCTCCTTCATACTACGCATGACGTCATTCTGGGACTCGATTTCTTGAAGCTATGTGGTGCTACTGTTGATTGCCGCGCAGGACAAATTACAGTAGACTCTGATATCCCAGTTTCCTATATGGAAAACTCGCCCTCTCAAGAAAGTGCTCTTTGCGTGTCTGTGGACACAACTGGGCCACCGATGTCTGCAAAATGTGTTTCTGTTGCCTGTTCACCTGCAATCGAGAAAACATTTGACGCAACTGTGGATCCCGTGCATATCAGTTGCATAAAAAAGACAGTTTTATTACCCTACTGTATATTATCGGTTGCGCAAGGGCATACTGGTTTGTGGGCGATTAACTGCTCTAGTGAACCTACAGTGCTGCCGAAGGGTCTGAAACTTACAGAGATTCGTGAACAGCAAGTATTCTCGCTTGCCAGCCTCGCAGAAAGCAGTGATTCTCCGGATAAGACCCATTGCGATAATCTGCACGCCAGGGACACCCCCATATGATTGATAAGTCACTCAGCACCAAGCAACGTAATGAACTGGCGAGTATTCTGCGCAAACATGCCGCTATTTTTGATTTCACTCAGCATGATTCACCGTCATTCCCTGCTTCTCGTATAAAGCACTGAATCGACACGACACATCTCACAGACCTCTCCAACAGAAACCATATCGTGTATCACCTTCGCAACGCGCAGTGATCAATGAACAGGTTTGCGAGATGCTCAAGCAAAATGTAATTCAAGAATCATGTAGTCCGTGGGTCGCTCCAGTAATTCTAGTGAAAAAGAAGGATGGGACAAGGCGATTTTGTGTTGACTACCGCCGTCTCAACTCCATCACTAAAAAAGACGTATACCCACTCCCGCGGATTGATGATGCTATCGACTGTCTATCATCGGCCTCTTACTTTTCGTCTGTGGATCTGAGGTCAGGCTACTGGCAGATTCCAATGCACGAGGAAGACAAGAAGAAAACGGCATTTGTTACAACGGATGGACTATTTGAATTTAATGTGATGCCGTTCGGACTCTGCAACGCGCCCGCAACTTTTGAGCGATTTATGGACAACATTCTGCGTGGATTGAAGTGGGAAGTGTGTATGTGTTACTTGGACGACGTTGTAATTTTTGGGCGCACCTTTTGTGAGCACCACACACGCCTTGGCCTCGTACTGGACTGTCTAAGCAAAGCACGCTTGGTGCTCAACTCAAAGAAATGTCGTTTTGGAGAGCGCCAAACACTCGTCCTTGGACACTTAGTAAACAAAGAAGGCATACGACCGGATCCCACCAAGACGGCCGCAGTGGAGGCATTTAAGCAGCCAAGCTCGGTGAAAGAACTGCGCAGCTTTCTGGGGCTTTGTTCATACTTTCGCCGATTCATTCCTGGCTTTGCCAATATGGCATACCCGCTCACGTGTCTGCTTCAGAAAGGTGCGCAGTTTGACTGGACCCCGGAATGCCAGTCTGCTTTTTCGGAGTTGAAGTTTCTTTCGACGTCCCATCCGATTCTTGGCCACTTCAATCCTCTCGCTCCCACTGAGATTCACACAGACGCCAGCGGTATTGGTGTAGGCGCTGTCCTGGTTCAACGCTTGGATAATCAAGAACACGTCGTAGCGTATACCAGTCGCTCGCTCAGCAAGTCCGAGCGTAACTACATTGTCACAGAGCAAGAATGCCTTGCAGTAGTCTTCGCAGTGCAGCGCTTCCGGTCCTACCTTTACGGACACCCCTTTACCGTCGTGACAGACCATCATTCCCTCTGCTGGTTGGTCAACCTGCGTGACCCATCTGGTCGGCTGGCGCGCTGGGCGCTTCGTCTACAAGAATATGACTTCACGGTTTCCTATAAAAGCGGCCGACGTCACGCTGACGCAGATTGTCTTTCACTACTACCGCTTCCAACGATGGAATGTGACGCGGACACCTTCAATACCTACATTGCATCACTCGACCAACCATTTCCCGATAACAAGACCTTTAAGGATGAGGAACAAAGGGACAGCACCATACAACAACTTCTGCTACAGGTTCTGCATGAAACTACTGGCTACAGTCCTTTCTTCTATATGCTCGATCACCTCGTCATACCGTGAATACAATCTTCCCGTGTTTAGACCACCATGGTCCCTGCATATCCGAGATCATCTGTCGGGCAGAAGAAGCTAGACGCCTTGCTTATTTGCGCACTCTTGCTTCGCAAGATCGCTCGAAGGCACATTTTGACCGCCGGCGCCGACAAGTGACGTGCAATCGTGGCGACCTAGTGTTGCTGTGGACACCAACTAGAAAACGCGGTTTGAGCGAGAAACTGAGCGCACTATGCGGGACCTTATCTTGTTGTAAACCGTATCAGTGATTTAGTTTACCGCATAGCGCGTCTCCTTTCAAACGGCCGACGGTCTGCAAAAACTGAACTTGTCCATGTTGCACGTTTGAAGCGCTTTATTTCTCGAGAGACTGTTCGACTCGCCCAGTGGGCTTTGCCTGCGCGGAGGGAAGTGTTACCACATGTGTAATTTAGGTATGTGCACCTGTGTAGCGGGGAACACGGTGGTAGCAGAAGAAGAGGACGTTCGGTTGGTGGCAAGAGCTCGCTTCTTCGCGTTCACTGCGGTATACGGTCGAGTCGACCGTTACGTCTGCTTCGAATAAACCCCTCATAGACGCAACAATATGTTAACAGCTACTTTACACGACAACCTGCTAGGAATGTGAGCACAAATAATCATTTTCACGAACGCTTCCCAGAAAGCAGAAAGAGTGGCATCGATATATTCTGCCGTGTTTTTGGCTGGTACTTTTCTCTCGGAATTCGAGATTTCTCACCCTTTTTTTATTGCAGATTTTAGTTGTAGTACTGGCCCTTCAAAAACAGGCATTGTGAATACATCGCGCCGTAATAATAATGGACTCCTTGCCAGTCAGCACTGCACTCATGGCCTGCGGTTATTCGAAAGCATTAAGTGAATTCAACTCATTAGTACTGAATCACTTAACTCAAGTGTGATTATTATGGGTGCCGGGGCATAGAGGCATAACTCTAAAGGAAACAGCTGATGCACTAGCGAAGATGGCGTTAGATGGACCAGCTATCAATATTACCCCTACAACAGTATTTATAGTAGCGTGAATATTTCATAGGCAAATTATGATGCGATAACTCTCTACACCATTTTTGAAATATTCCCTGGACATCAACCATCTAATGCCGCCTTGGAAAACTTCCTCATGTCATAACCGATACCTGGAACTTTTTATTATTCGATTACCCGGTTTTACTCCTCCATGTAAATTTTTATTTGTTTAGGGCAGGCTTGACTCCCTCCCCACTCTGTTCTTTTCGTGGAGAACAGGAAACTGTGGAACACTTTTTGATCTCCTCTAAAAAGTTTTGATAATTAAGAAAGGCAACACTAGAAATTCCGTTACCAATCCTTGGAGTAGCTTTCACGACGTCAAACTCTTTGACACGCACTGGGTCGCGGCTGAACGCTCGAACACGCAAGTAGCTGGTCGTGCTTGCTCTAGGGTTTTGGCGTAAGTTTGTGTAGTGGCTGTGGTTTCTTTGTCTTTATTAGGTGTTCTTATAGTGCTTTTACAGATAAGTAAGCGCTTTTAGCGCCAGAAAGTTCACTTAGATGCAGTTTTCTTCACCTGGACCAGGGGCTTGCCTCTGGTCTGCTTCACTTCCGCCACAGGAAATACCAGTGGATCAGTTTCTACGCAACGGCATTCCCGCAGTTCCTGTGGCCCTCGTCCCTAGCAATGACGGCTTCATTAGGATGAAGAATCCGAAAGTGATTCAGGCGGAGCTTAGAGCTGCGACGTCTCACTTCCACAGCATCACAGAGGTCCGCCAGTTCGGCAGAGGTGGTATTCTATGTTTTTCATCTGATCAGCTCTGTGTCCAAGACCTATTGAAGTGCTCGAGTTTCGCGACCAATCCGGTGAGCGCCTTTATTCCCCCGCATCTGGCATGTGTGAAAGGTATTGTTAGCAGTGTCGATGTTAACTTGACCCCGTCTGAGGTATTAGAGATGTTTGCCGTGGCTGGTGCTATTTCCGTTTATAGGTGTGCACGACTAGTAGAGAAGCAGAAGACGCCGACTGAGTCGGTAATTGTAACCTTTGCTGGAGCGAATCTCCCAAGCGAAATCAAGGCATGGCCACTAATATACAGAGTGGAACCGCTATCACCGCGACCACTCCAGTGTACGAAGTGCTGGCGATACGGTCACACTATTAAAGGATGCAGGTCAGAACTCAGATGCCGAGTGTGTGGTGACAACCACGAAACAAATTACTGCAAAGCTAAAGAAGAAAAATGTTGTCTCTGCAACGAACAACACTGTGCAGATAATCCTGATTGTTCAGCAAAGGCTCGAGAAATGCAAATTCTTGAAATTATAGGGCGTAGGCGCTGTTCTCGACGAGAAGCCCTAGCGGAAATACAGACTAGAACTCAGGGGTATGCCAGTGTTGCAGCACGACATCTCTCGGAAATAAATGGGTCGATTTCCCTGAATATAGCGGAGGCCATAGAAAAGGCTCTAGAAAAAGCCAAGGAACGACTGACGTCTAACCTTTGCGATTCTCTATCTCAAATTTTAGCTAACCAGATGACTCGCATATTTGGTACAACGGGAGAGTCAGGCCTAGTATCCCAACATGTTGAGAGTTCACGACCAATAGCTGACGGTGAATCTGAAACTGCGCCATCGTATTATCCGCCAGCAGGAGCCTCTGCAATAGGCGTCCACAGCCCAAATGAGGAATTTGAAACCGCACCCTCATATTTTCCGTCTACAGCACCCTCTGCAGTAGATATATAGAGTGTAAGTGAGGACAAAGCTGCATATACAATAGATTTCGATGACATGGATTTGGACCCTAGGTCCCTGAAGAGATCTAGATCCCCTGTGTCAAAGAAAACTAACTCACCGAAACAAACTAAGAACAAAAAGTATCTGAAAGACAAGGAGATCCTTTCGAAGAGGGATTTCTTGAAAGAAAGCATTCTAGAGAAAGCTATAGCGGAAGCAGCTCTTTCGAAACCATAGGGTCGCTTAAGATTCTCCATTGTAATTGCCGATCAATCCATTCTGCATGTACGGATTTGGTATACTTGACTTCTAAATTCGCTCCTGATATTATAGCATTACAAAAGACATGGCTATCTGTACATAATTTGTTCCATTTAAATAACTTCCAATCCTTTCGATTAGACCGTCCATCGAGAGGTGGGGGTCTAGCTCTCTTTATTAATAATAGAATTAGTATGAAAGTCAAATGCTCATACAAACATATGTCGCCAGAATGCGTAGTTTTGGCAGTAGACATTACACTGCCCAACTGCACTCCTTTCACTTTAGTTAATATGTATTTTCCGGATGGAGTTCAAGACACACGAAGTTTGGATCTAGCTACAAAATTGTGGTGCAAAGACAAAGTTTTAGTTGGAGACTTAAATTCTCACCACACGAGTTGGGGTTTTAGAACTGATCTTAGTGGGAAACGCTTGTGGGAGTGGACAATGGCTAATGACCTGACGTGCCTCAACGTCAGAACCCCCACATTTATTCGTACTCACTACAGGTCGGCCTTAGATTTAAGTTTTGTCAGTTCAGCCATTACTACTACTTCTTGGAAAGCGCTGGACTGTGGCACCAACAGTGACCACTTACCGATAAGTTTTGAAATTTCTTGTCCGATAATTCCATCTTGTTCAAATGCAAGAGTATTTGTAAATTACACTACATTTAGGAATGACCTGAAGTCAGCACTGGCTTTTCACTCGGAAGAGAGCGATGATAAAAAGCACTGAAAATAAACGCAGTCATTAAAAGATCCTACAAAAGAGCCGAATTTACTGTTGAATCCACAAAAAAAGTATATAGCCATTGGTGGAATGATGAATGTACAAGAGAGCACCGACGACGTAAGGCAGCTTGGAAGCAGCTCTTACATAATCAATCCCCACAAAACTGGGCCGATCATAAATTCATTGCTGCGGGCTTTAAAAGAACGGTAGCTCAAGCTAAACAAGATTATGACAGAAGACATTATGAATACCTGTCGAAGCCTAAACATATGAAAGCACTGTTCCGATATATGAGAGCTCGGAAAATCTTGCCATCACCAGTTAATGTAGCTTGTGATAATCTGTCGGCACAAGAAATGACCACTACCTTAGAGGCAATAGGTAAAGGTCTGGAAAGCAGATTCACTTCAGTAGTGCCAAACAACTGGCACAAGTCTACGACAAAGTCTGACTTTGAAGAAGTGACACAGACTGAAGTATCCAACGTGATTAAACATTTACCCTGTGCATCTCCTGGCCCAGATGGGATCACAGTAGCCATGATTAAAATTCTGTTCAATTTATCGCCTCGAGACGTCGCCAATGTTAATAACTACTCCTTAAAAAACTCATGGGTGCCGCAGGATTGGAGGCTAGCAAAGGTGACTCCTATACTAAAAAATCCGGGTGGAGGATTAACAGTCGATAATATCAGACCAATCTCTCTAACATCTAACATGGTCAAACTAGTAGAGAGGGTCCTTCATAGCCGAGTAAGTATCTGGATGGCAGACAATTTAGTAATAAAACCGAACAAAATCGGCTTTCGTAGTGATTTCTCAATTTGATGTGCCCATGCTGATTTAGAGAGCCGAATACAGCTCGCGCGTAAAAGAAGGCAATACACTACTTTAGTAACGCTTGACATAGCCAAGGCGTATGACAGTGTGGAGCACTTCATATTGTTAAATACGCTAGAGAGATTGAACTTCCCACAATATTTTATTGATTGGGTGGCAGAATTCTTAAAATCAAGAGAGTTCTACTGCGTCAAGGATGGATGTTCCTCATCTAGATTTAAACAAACGCGCGGAGTTCCCCAAGGAGCAGTCTTATCTCCAAAATATTTAATGGTTTATTGAGCACAATTCCAACAGATCAAGAAGTTACTGTCTACATTTATGCTGATGACATCGCACTCTTTGCTGCTGACTGTGGTATTTACTCACTACAACTTAAATTACAAAGATATATTAACATGTTAGAAATTTTGTTGCAGTCGATTTCGTTATCGTTAAATGTCAACAAAAGCGCGCTCATGGCATTCCCGAATGCAGAACCGATTTCAATTTCAATTCTATATAAACAGGAACCCATCCAGCAAGTAGACTCTATAAAATATTTGGGAATCATTTATAATGACAAACTTAACTGGAGTCCACAAGTAGAGTATATAAGTACCAAAGCACAGCGGGCTTCAGGCTTACTACACAAGCTAAGTAACCGGAAAAATGGATTACGGAGGCACACCTTGATAACGTTGTACAAGATGTACATGCGCCCCATCATGAAATTCGGCTGCATATTATTCTCGGGTGGCCCTGCTTATAAAACGAAACCTCTAGTTGTCTTGGGGCGAGAAGCACTGCGTATGTGTCTGGGACTCCCTAGATTTGTGGCTATCAACGTACTGTACCAGGAAGCGCGCCTGCCTACACTACTTTGTCGATTTCGAATTTTGACCGTACAAGCATCTTTAAAATTTTATAGCTTACCGGCAAGAAGATCTCAATATGCTTCCCAAACCCAGACGCCTTCTTTCTTGCTCATTGGCCACGGTTTCACACACCTCAGATAATGTTTGTACAAAAAAATCTACAAAGTATAAATGTGAATATTAGAAATGTAATTGAGACTAATGACTCGAAATGTCATGTTATGATTGAGTATGATGATATATTCCCTTAAAACGCCAAATTACAATCCCTCAAATTTTTAAATAACATATTATTAGATTACTTGGAGCATGCAAAAACTAAAAATATAATAGCCACAGATGCTTCCGTAAATAATCAAAAGGCAGGTGTAGGCATTGCGTCTGATTTGCTTGACTGGTCCTTTTCAGTGAGACTGCCTGATTTTACTCCAGTTTTTGAAGCGGAGCTCTTGGCGATTATTTTAGCTCTTCGAAAACTTCCATCAAATCAAAACAACGCAGTAATAATGACGGATTCTCTTTCAGTTTGTGCAGCTCTGACGGCTTCAGAGAACTCTCGAATTCTAAGCACATTCAAAACATTAGTACCCCCGCAGTTGAGACTCCTGAGATTACTATGGGTTCCGGGACACTGTGGATTAAGATTAAATGAATCGGCCGATTCCTTAGCACGAGCCGCACTTGATGGGCCAGTTTTGTCCATACTGCCAGATGTTGAATATATCACGGCAATAAGATATCGAAAATCAGCAATCTCCACTGATACGATAGAAAAAGTAACTACACGGACAGACTATAACCACCTCATGTTTCCATGGCAACCCCACTGGAGTCAGTCCAGAAAGCTCGAAGTCTTAATTACTAAATTTTGATGTCGTGTCCCCCCTCTAAACCTGTATCTACACAGAGCTGGTCAGACAACATCACCCCTCTGCGCATTCTGCGGAGAAATGGAATCACTAGATCATTATTTTTTGTATTGTCGCCGCTACGAGATACTTAGAAAAAGGTTACTAGTTATGCCATTTCGGAAAATAGGCCTTAGAATAACGGCGGAAACGGCGCTAAGCTTTGGCGCCTCAGCTTTGGGACATTGCCACAGGGATGCTTTCAATGCCGTTTGCGATTATATTCAGGCAACCAAGCGTATACCTTTGTGATCTTCAATCAAAAAAAATTATTTATTACTCCCCAGGGCAGAGTGAAGTAAACGCAGCTGAGTGCTAATCATAACACCTCAAATCTCAAAATTGCTCAATCTGATTTTTTTTTCGTTTGCTCTTTTTATGTTGTTTTTATTTTTACATTAGTCTTATTATAATACCAATTTATTACAAATAGTTAAAATGATTACAGAAAAATCGCACTACACTTTCTTGGCCAATCCCCCTGAGTGGGTATGAGCCAGCCTCCCAGGAAAACAAAACAAAACAAAACTATCCCTAGGTGCACATACCCAAGATCGCAGCAGCAGAAAAGTGTTGAGGCAGTGCAATATTACATTGCACTGTCGGAGAGATTTTTCGACCCGCCACGGTGGTCTAGTGGCTAAGGTACTCGGCTGCTGACCCGCAGGTCGCGGGTTCAAATCCCGGCTGCGGCGGCTGCATTTCCGATGGAGGCCGAAATGTTGTAGGCCCGTGTGCTCAGTTATTGGTGCACGTTAAAGAACCCCAGGTGGTCTAAATTTCCGTAGCCCTCCACTACGGCGTCTCTCATAATCATACGGTGTTCTCGAAACGTTAAACCCCACATATCAATCAATCAGTCGAAGAGATTTACTCAATAACGTCAATTCCAAATGGTTTTCAGTAACCAAAGTAGACTACTAAAAAAGTTTTCTTTGATATTATTCATTTGTTGCTCCTTCAGTAGGAACTTATTTATCCAAATTTTCTGTCAGGATTAATTTACAAAAATATGACGTTACTGTTATTGTTCTCTTCGATAGTATTTAAGTTTATATATTCCTTTTTGTTAAGCTACCCGATTCTTGGCCAATCCCTAAAGTGAGGGTGAGTGACAACTTTAGGATCTGCATCTACATCAAGATAGCGGACAACATCCGTCTCTCTGTCGCTCAATGCATGAGATAATTACCTTCAAGAAATGCTATACTTGGCACAGCCGTCAAGCGAAAATGTGGGTGACATTCTTCGTTGACCAGACGTCAACTGGAATAAGCTCCACCAGATGCCAAGTGCAAGGTGAGCCAGCGAAGAACCTTGCCCATGATATTACAAC